>CM068388.1:10896638-11496638 GCA_034770075.1 Aralia elata | reverse complement strand
TGATTAGTTATTATAACTAATAAATAAATTAATTATTTATTATTTATCGAAATAATAAATAAAGATAATAAACAAATTATTATTATTTAATATTAAATAATAATTAAATTATAAGTAAAGTTAGAAATTACCAATTAATTATTTTAAAATAAATATTTAATTATTATTTAACTAGTATTAAATAATAATTAGGAGTGAATAAAGTTGATAAATTAATTATTTATTATTTAACAATAAATAATTAATAAAGGTACTAAATAGGAGTAAAATTAATTATTTATTAATTATCAATAAACAATAAATAAAGAGAATAAATATTTAATTTAATAAAGTAATTAATTACTATTATTATTGAGTAATAATAAATAAAGATAATAAATATTTAAATTATTATTTGACCGATGTTAAATAATAATTAAATATGAATAAATGAGTAAATTACTTATTTATTATTTATCGTAAATAATAAATAAGGGTGGTGAATATTATTAATTATGTATGAATAAGTTAACAAAATAATTATTTATTATTTAGCAATAAATAATAAATAAAAATATGGAATATTTAACTATTATTAATAATAAGGTGTAAATAAAGATAAGAAACACTTAACGATTATTAATATTAAATAATAATTAAGTGTGTGTGAATTAATACATTGAGTATTTAATTAATGTTGAATAAGGAACAAGTATAATAATTACTAAATTACCCTTAAGGTAAATAGTAATTAAGTAAATAAAAGATTAAGTGAGAGGTCAACTATTATTTAGTTGTTATCAAATCATGTTAGATTTATTATTATTTTATAACTAATAAGTAAGAAGTTTTAACCCACAGTTAGGAGGGTACTCAAACGATAGGCAACCATGATTAACCATTGTTTATTTTAAATAATAGCTAGAGGCCATTAAAACTAAATTCTGTTTAGCTGATGGCTAGGTAGTAATTTAATATATTCGGTGAATTGTTTATCTGCTAAATAAATAGCATAAGTGGGTATATTTACGCAATGCTAATGGATAAACCAACTCTACCAACTCATAGGTTATCCAAGGTCAAGTAATTAAAGCTAAGATTTAAATTGTAGCTGAGCAAACAGGCAAGTTCCTAACCCTAAACTTCTTACATTATTGCAAGTTCTTCTTTACTCAACTTTTACATTGAGCAAATTTCTAAGCCTTATGCACTATTTTTAATTCGTGCAAAAAGGTATATATATAATGTTGCAAGTTATTCTTTAAGCTTGAGTTTTTATCTCCAAGCATGCCTTAAGTGGTCTAATTACTTTCTAAATTATTCCACATCTGTATATTTATTGACATTCGCACTCGTGCATTTGAAATTCGTATATTTAAATTCAGGAATTTATAAACCATTCATGGTTAAGTCTGAACCCTTGTTCGGTCAGACAAATATGTGAGAATTTATAAAAGCTATCTGAACCAATCAATGGTAAGGATTCTTAGACTGTATGAACACCCCTTTATTTATAGGGGAGTACCCCACGTACCGTATATAAGGTACAAATAGCAGAATTAAATGTTATGCATATACATAGGGTACGCGAGGCTGATCCCCTCAAGTACGTTATTCTGTAGCCAGTAACCAGAGGGTCAACCAGCTATTGACTCCTTTGGAAGTTATCGTTCAAAGTCTATTTGACTATCAATTTTTCTAAAAGCAATTATTGTTCTTGCTTCTGATTTTTCTAATGTTGAAATTCCTTAATATCCCTTCATCATGATATATCCTTATTGTCATACTTTAAACTTGCTGGGCAAACTCGTTGCTCATTCTTGCTATATCATGATCTCATTACAGCTAAACCCGAGACGTCAGGGAAGAACAAAGGGAAGGAAAAGATGAAGTGATAGACTTCATGTAGCAGAAGATAAAATTATGTGTAGTTAATTACTATAATGTAATTTAATCCCTGATAGTTATTAGGGTACGGATTGTGTATGTGTTTAAGGTTATTTGTATTCTGGGACTAGTAACACCTTGTAATGAACAACATATGTTTATTTTATTCCGCATTTTAGTTACCATATGTTGTTAGAGGTGAATGTTTGTATTGGATCGTGATGACCGGATCCGGGTACTTGGAGACCCGAATTTGGGGGCGTCACACTTTCCATGTTAACGCCGTGACTTTAAATGGATAAAGACATATTTGCTCTTCATATATAAATTGAAAAAGACATAAATGAGACTCAGTTGTGTCGTGGGATCTAGGGTTTGGAGAGAGTGAAATTAGGTGGTTTCATGGCAGTTTTAGGTTTCCATCAAATCTTCTTCAAATTTGAGTGAATTGTATGGTGATTTAGGGGGCTCTTAGGGTTTTAGACTCGATCCAGTGAGTTCGTGATAAAAATTGGTTCTTGGAGCTGAGGAGTAGTTGGTACGAAGAGCTTTTTGTTTATTGCAGATTAAGGTAACCTTTTAGAGTAATCCAGCTATGGGGATGGGTTCTTTAACTTCTCACCCTATGTCAAGCTCACAGCCTACCAGAACCAACATCAAGAACAAACTAGCCTCAAGGAAGTTAATATCCAATGGCAGATTAGTTTCACCAAAAAAGGCAGGAAGGAGGGATTAAGGTTTTGAAATTAGGTGGTTTCAACAAACTAGCCTCAAGGAAGTTAATAGTTTTTAGTACATTTTCATATGGTTAGTTTAGTATTTTGGGTACAGTTGATATAACAAAGTATTTTTGGTACAGTTTGATATGGCTAAATATTTGGATATAATCAGTCTTCTAGTACGGTTGGGTATTTTTGGCCAGTTGGGTATTTTTGGCCAAACATTTGATATGTAAAGTATTATGACCAAACTTTTGGTTAATTGAATGAAGTTTCATGTTTTTGTGATCAATGGTATCTTCTTTATTTTTAGAAACTAGATGTTGTCGTTTATTTGCACTAGTCAATTCTTTATCATTTTCACTTGTGCACAGGTTGAAAATTGAAAGATGTAGAATAACAAAAAATAGGATTCCATTGTAGAGCTTTTTCACAAAACAAGTTAACACAAAACACATGACTTTGTATCAGCACTTAGATCGTAGAGTAAGAACTTAACGATCGTAGAGTAATGACTTAACGATTATAGAGTAATGACTTAACAATCGTAGAGTCATGACTTAAATCATAGAGTTATGATTCAATGATCGTAGAGTAATGACTTAATGATCGTAGAGTCATTACTTAGATCGTAGAGTTTAGAGTGACTTCAGCTTTTGCTATAGCAAAGTTACCCTACTATCATAAAGCTACTCTACTATCGCAGAGCCACTCTACTATTGTAGCATTTATTTTATTTTATTGTAAATTTATATGAAAAAAAGTTAAATGAATATATTCAACCCCCCCCCTTAGATTAATTATTGCATATTCGGGCCTAACACATTACAATCTTTCATTTCTTACTTAAAATCATCATGAATGACATGAGATATAACACAAGTCCAACAATCATTATTATTTTAACATAGCTTTCAATAATCATCATCTTAGTAGGTAGATTATTATGCTCACATGGACACTTGCATGTTGTTCCCCTCACCACTGTACCCATTCCTTATTCATTGTGTTCCATAGTGCTACTCATTGTCCCACTTGAGGTGGTTGTAGAAGGCAAATACCATGCCCAAAACTCATAATCATTGCACACGACATACAACTTCCCCTTTGTTGGTTTGTTCGAGTCAACAATTCTTATAGATGCCTTCTTTCCACATTTACATTCTCTAGGTATGTAGCAAAAATCACCATTATTCCCTCCTATATTATTGCCTAACGAAGACATGGCTCCTAATTCAAAATAAAATGAAGAAATTTAGGATGAGGCATTTTAACAAACACTTGTGGGCAACTTTAAACTAAAACTAACAACAATAAAATTGTGACAACAAATTAAATTATTACAAAAAATTAGTTGATCTACATACCTTATTTCTGAATATGAACAATTAATATCCTTGATCAAAGCTACAAAGAAGGTAGAGATGTTAAAAAATGGTAGAAAAAAGCTGAAAGGTGAAATAATATGGGGAAGTGGGACTTTTATAACCAATGTGATTGTTGGAGGCATTTTGGACAATTTATCACCTAATTTGACCGTTAGAACCATTGTTCACGCTCTCTTAGCGAGTTACTAACACGCATAGTCAGTTTGGTAGGAAAATGTAATTTTTTCACTTTACCTCAAAACTTCAGGTGTTTAAGTGTATGTTTTTAAACAACAGGTGGTTTGGGGTGTAAATGAACCGAGTCGAGCTGAGTATTGAGTTGCTCAGATTTGGTTCGCAAAAATTATCAAGTATGAAATAATGTTTAATTGAGACTCGTTTAGCTACTAAGTCGAGTCCGATCTCGAATCGAGCTCGAGCTGTTTGAACTTTTCTAGCGAATATGATCGAGTATCAATAGAAAATTACAATTTGAAGAGCTTTGAGTAATTTATCGAACTTTAAAATTTACTCTTATTTGAATCATTTATATTTCGAGTCGAGTTCGAATCGAACTTTTAGTCGAGTGAGTACGAATCAAGCCTGAACTGTTTAGTTCATTTTACAGCCTTATAGGTGGTTAAGTGGGAAATGTTAAAACCTCAAGTGGTGAAGTGAAATTTGACCAATAAACTGTTATAAAAGTATTACATCTTTTAATAATAAAGTTCTAATACATTAATTATATATTAGTCTTTAGCCTTTCCTTTTCCCTTATCTTTTCCCGACCCTTCGGGACCTTCTGCTTTAGCTGAAAAATATTTAATATAGTAAGAGTGAACAACTACTTTGCTCAGCAAGTAAAAAGAATACAATAAAAATATTTATATCATATTCACTGAATAACATTTCGAATGAATGAACAAATAAGAGTTCAATAACATTTTCACAAGATAGGAACTTGTAATCTCAAAAACTTAACATGATTTTAAAATCATTTGAATGACAACTGAGTGGTCAAAAAGGACCATGAACTATATAATAAAATTTGTTCATCAGTCGTGGACTGAGAACTCTCCAAGACTATTTAACAATCACAAAGAATGTGAACTCTCCATAGAGTATAATTAAGGGATCAACCCAACGACACCCTATGTTACGCGTAACATCATCTCCGCACTGTATTTTGACAGCGCATGTCGGTTACCCGACTACATCATAATATCCCCTATTTCTAGGGTTGTTCTACTCAATTATAACATCAGAGTTTGCACCGAAATAATTTGAATTGGATTAAATTTAAATATCTCCAAAGAATTATTAACAATTCAATAATTTAACATATAATGTCTACCTGAAATAAATAGCATACGCATTTCTCAGAACAGTTCATGAAATAACAAGAACTTTATGGAGTAAAATACAATTCGATAATAGAACAATTTATAAATGCACATAGGTGCAGAAATGTCTGGATAGTGTATATCTCCCTCGTTATGTTATTAACTTCCTTTAAAATGATTACCTACAATATCCATAAATATTTATTTAATTAACTTAACTATTCTTATTAATAGTTACCGTCGGTAATTATTCGTAAACTCGTTTTGGTAATTTTTTTTTAATGTCTAATTAACACTTACTTAATCTCATATGTCTCATATAAACATATTTTAACCGATAAAATTATATTACATATTTTTCGATTTTACTTTAATTAATTTTCTTAATTTTATTTTCTCCATTAAACCTCTTTAACCGATTTATTAATTTTTATCCTTCTGGCCCCACATAGTTCATTATATTTTAAATATTTTTTATTTTTCATATTTTTGCATCACTGTTTAATATTTATTGAAGGGCTATTTCTGTCCAAAATTACAATATTCACTATAATTCGAAATTACTTCCAAAAATTATAAAATTTGGACAGTAGACTCTCTACATCAAAGAGTACTTCTACTTTAAATTTCATCCTCAAATGAGTTATAAAACTCAAGTTATAACTGTTTTAATTTTAAAATTTCTAATTTTATTTTGGTCATAACTTCTTCATCACAAGTCTATTTTTGTTCATCTTTGGACATGACATACTTTATACCATAAGGTATCAACTCTCAAAAGGCTATAATTTATTAAACAAGTTTACCATCCAAAACTGTCTACTGAAAATTTACGGTAGTCTGTTTTAACCGTTTTTCAGCTCTGTCCTGTTTTGGTAGAAAAATCACCATAAATAATCTACTAGGAATTTAAGTTTCAAACTTTTTTTGCAGTGTTTACATAACTCATAGAGGTATTAAACCCAACAAATTTCACTCAAAAATTCATTATACATTAAGAGTTATTAAAGTTCTAATTTTGGGTTTTGTTTTAGTGTTTTTAATCTAAACTAGTTTAAACTTCTTTTGTTCTTTCTTTGTTCATTCAAACTTGCTCCTTGATCTTTGGTATCTACAACTAAGATCCATCATGTATAGGTCTACATAAGTATGATCTATGTTTATTGACATAAATCAAGGTCTTACATAAGAAAATTTAAATCTAGAATAGTTTCAGTGTTTTACATTTTGTGTGTTTGCTTTCCTTTTTGATTTGATCTACTTGTTCTTGCTCTTTTAATCTTTGCTAACTTGAAAGACCCCCTTCTTGACTCCTCTATCAACTGAATGCTACCTCTCTCTCTCTCTTATACTTAGCTTTTTATTGCTTGAAATGGTAAAGTGTAGGAAGAGTAACTTGGCTTGGTATATATATATAGGCTAAAATAGCCAATATCAATTCACTCCCTCACAAGACTTCTTTTGATATGGTCAAACCCTTTTTGTTTCTTATCTTTCTAATCATCTCCCCTTAGTTAATTAGAGTAAATCTTTATTAACATTAAGTATGTTCTTTATTAGAACTAACTATGTTTTATTGTAGACAAAACAAGGGACCTAGATCCATGAAATTGGGAGAGTTAGTGAGAGTAGATGAGAGTGGTTACTATTAGGACAAATGCATATTTGATTTGATGATGATATAATGTATATTTGTAACCAGTAGCTTGTGGTAAGTCCTTATAATGAAACTGATATAAAAGGACTTAAATTAGAAGATCAAAATTGTTACGTTGATCTATTTCGTTGAGTAAACTGAATGTATAGCTATATATAGAAAATTAACGATCGTAAAGTTGTTTAGGTGATCGTAAATCTAAGTGAATGATTGTAGAGCATACTGGTCAAGTTCGTAGAGTCTTATGTGAATCTAGGAAAAAATTCGAACTTTAACATCGCACAGGAAAAATAATCGGTAAAAGGGGTCGGATCTAAGCCGAAATCGAGAAATTGACTTGAGGATATCATCGAATGATTAGGAGGAGATTTTAACCATAGAAAATCCTCTCTAACCATCCATAATCCCCTAAAGAGGATCCCCACACCCTAGATATAGATCTAGGATGCAGGGAGAGCCTCAACACAATATTAATCGGAAAACAAACCAAATCCAAGCACAACAACGTATAAAATAGATAAGATCTATTCTAGATTAGATAAGATCTATTCTAGATCTAATAGATCTATATCAAATCTATATAAAAATCGAATTTACATTGAATCTACATAAAAATCGGATCTTTCACCACAAAAACCGAATATGTGCTAGATCTACTAGATTTACATTAAATTTACATCAAGATTGAGTCTTTCACCTTGGGAATGGTGAAATCCTCCTTCTTGAGCTTGAATCTAGATGGCTTGGATCTAATTTGATGGGATTTGATGGGAATAGCTAGATCTAGATGGGTATTAGAGAGGTTTTTAGGTGTTTCTCTCTCTAAGTGCATACTTTCTCTCTAACAATGCTATCATCTTCCAAAAATGCTGAAAATTCGTCCATTTATAGGTCTCCCTAGGCAGCTACAGATGCACCTGTGGCTGGCCTAGGGTGGGCCCACTTGCTCGATTTTCGTGCCGCAAAGTCTGATTTTTATGTTATGCACTGGAATATCCATAACTTTCAATCCGGGAAGAGTTAGGAGACGTGTCATACCATTCCGAAAATCTCTTTCAGATAACTTCATAATGATATATTATTTGCTCCATTCTGAGTTCGGGAACATAGTTAGAAAAGGGGAAAAATTATCCCTTGGTAGATGTCGGCTAGTCATTCGTCTTGCTTTGCGCTGAAACGTTCATAACTTTCAATCCAGAGATGGTTGGGAGACATGTCATACCATTCCGTAAAGCTTTTATTCTGAGGGCTACCCAATGACATAAGGTTTGACCAATTTCAAATCTGGGAAGATGAGGCAAAAAGCAAAAATATATCTTCCCGTATATGTCAAATAGTCAACCGACATGCCTTGCGTGGTTCCTCACTTGGTATTCATCGTGGTAGTTTTGTTTACTTTGATCTGAGCCCCGAAATCCTCTGTTCGGATGTCTCGTCTTCCGGCTAAAATGATTTTTTTGTCTGCATGTCAAAGTTAGAAAATATATGCAAATTTTCGGGTGTCTATAAGAATTTTCCCAAAGTCATCAAATTTGTCAGAAGAACTATCTCATATGGCATAACTTCTTCTTCAGGTATATATAATAAATTCACCTTCATCCCTCATTCTTTATTTTTTCAAACCCAACCCCCTTCTCGCAATGAAGCAATCGTAAAGTCTAAAACTACGAGTGTCGAGCAATAGTTGAGTTAACTCACTAACTCCCCGATCGTAGAGTCCCAACACCCTACGATCGATGTACAAAGTCCTAACTCTCTGATTGTAGAGTTTCAAAATCCTACGATCAAAATCCGAATCGACCCTCCAATAAATACTCAAACCACTGATGATACAAATATACAATCTACATCTTTACTCATACGGATATACCCTCCTCTTCCAATACTCTTAGCTTAGAATTAGTTTTCTCTCAAATAAACCAGGGAAATAAGGAATGAGTTGATGCTCTAATGAAATAGATCCTCGAAAGAGTTTTAGTAGTACCATCCAAGATCCAACTCGAACGCATGTTAGATTTTATTGCTGATGAATGCAATGAAGGGATCAAGGACACTGCTACTGTAATTCAGAAAGGTCTCGCCCATATAGCTGAGACAACATCAAAAGTCCCTGGGGAGAAACCCGAGGAATTTGACAAAAGAATAAAAAAGCTAATTTGGACTATCCTTGAGAATTTCTAAAAGCGAGACGAGATCTACTTCAAGCAGATCGTTGATCATAAAGAAGTGTGCTCTCTCTCCAACCTACAAATGTTGAATCTATAAAGTTTCTCTTGGACAAGGTTTTCTCGTTGAGCTCCTCATTGCTGGAATTTAAAAGTCTGGTGATGCAGTCAATGGAACGCAGTGATAATGCAACGTCACTTGTTCATCATCAAAGAGAACAAGCAGAAGCCAGATATCAAGAATCCAGAGACGACATTACACTATTTAGGAGCCAAATGCAGGAACTTGTCAATATTGTCAAGCAACTCTCTGAGAAAGTTAATTCTCTACGAAGTGACAGAGATGGTGACAAAGAGGGGGAGAGGAGACAATCTCTACAAACATCAATTATTCCCCATCATCCTCCCTCTAGAGATTCTTCTGCACCTCAAGCTATTTCTTTGGGCCCTGATCTCGGTCCCAGAGACTCTATAGAAGAAATCCAAAGAAGAGAGGTTGAAGGAAGAGAAAACTACACAAGAAGGTGAGAAGCTGAGCGAAGAGATCCGTTGAGGAGTTATAAAGGGAGAAGGTAAATAAATAAATAAATATATATGTTATAAAATATTTATTGAAATTTTTTATACTCTGTAAAATTCTTTCATTCATCAATAAATTCATTCTTTTTCTTAGATATACAGTTGCTCACTATATATAAGTCAACATTAAATTATCTACATCTTAGAATTGATGATTATTTGAAACTACTGGTTTTGTCATCATCAAATAGGGGAAGATTATTAGGACAAATGCATATTTGATTTGATGATGATATAATGTATATTTATAACCAGTAGCTTGTGTGAAATCCTTATAATGAAATTGATGTAAAATGACTTCGATTACAATATCAAAATTATTAAGTTGATATATTCGTTGAGTAAACTGAATGTATAACTATAGGAAATTAAACGATCATAAAGTTGTTTAAGCGATCGTAAAGCTAAGTGAATGATCGTAAAACATACTAGTCAAGTTCGCAGAGTCTACTCAAAGATTGTAAAGTAGTCTGTTAAGATATAGTAAAGCATATTGAAGATCGCAAAAGTATGCTAAAGATCGTAGAATCTGTTAGGATCGTAGAGCTCATTGAAGATCGTAGAGTCTGTTAAAGATTATAGAACTCATTAAATATCGTAGAGTCTGTCAGAGATCGTAAAACTCATTAAAGACAGTAGTTTGAAAGAGATCGTATAGCTCATTGAAAACCGTAGAGTCTGAAAGATATCGTAGAGCTCATTGAAGATTTTAGAGCTTATGGATCATAGAGATTGCTAATCATAGAGTCATTTAGCCAGATACTCTACGACCACTATGGAACTCTACAATTAGGAAAATCGTAGAGCATATCAGCTCTAACAATGGACTGACATTATCAAGACTCGTAGATGTAGATCCCAAGATAGTTGTTGAACATCTTAAGATTGAAAAAAAGATCAGATCGAAGTGTGTCTAAACAGCTAGTTCGGTGAAGTGACAGCGACCCACGTGCAGGTCACTGTAGTAGTCTGATGTGACATGTCACAGCCAAAAGTAAGTTGACACATACTCTCCCAAAAGTCAACAATCAAAGATCTTCTAGAATCGAAGCATTAAATAAGCAACGACAACTTTCAAAAGGGACAATCTCAAGGACGACTATAAGCGGCATGCAGATTCAATCTAACAGTAATGAACGAACAAACAAGAACATATCACACAAGTTGAATTGCTGTCAAACTCTCAAGAACTCTACTCTACGATCTTGAAGATCTAGAACATCTTGTTCTGTTACTAAGTCATTTTGTGTTGATCTTAAAGCAACTTAACATTACCCCAAAAACTCCTTATTCGTTCTGTGATTATTCAGGTCTTAGTAACCTTTGTAATCAGGTCTTGGTGACCTTTGTATCCAAGTCTAAGTGACTTGAAGGGTTATGAGTGAACCGATCTTAGTGACCTAGTCTTAATGACTTATTTCATGAAGGAATTTTTGTGATTCGGTTGTTGTAATTGTTCTTTATGAACATATTTTAGTGATCACCTCATCCTTAGTGAATTTCCTACTCGATGATTAAAAGAATAGACTATGAGATCTTTATGCTCCAAACCACTTAAAATATCTTCTCATTTACTTTCAACATTTACTTTCATATTCATTACTTTCAGTACTCTACGATTTAGCTTGTGACTTAATTCCACATTTAATTGCTAAATTTAGAACTGTGACTTTCCTAAATATTTAAAAAGGATTTTCAAATTATCATTTCACTGTACATAATTAAATTAACCTGCTTAATTTATAAGTTGATAATACTCTTTAAAAAGGAATTTTTTTTAAAAAGATCTAAAGCTTTTAGAAGACTTGACTAAGCTTAACCAAAACCTTGACTTTTCTTAACCAAAGTTTGACTTGTTGACTTCTTATTTGGCTAATATAACTCTATATATATATATATACACATTTATTTTCATTTGCACAACATTCTCAATTATAAATTGTACTCCATTACAATTACAAGTATAATTATTTAACCCTAATTACAAAGCTTTCTATGTTATTCTTGGATATTATAGAGTCTTGTCGTTGATCATCTAGTTGTGTTGACCTTTTCAATTTAAGGAATTTGAGATTTCCCAAAAAACATGAAGGTACAAGAAACATGAAAGTACAAGGTAATCTTGAAATCATGGCGCAATGCTTCCATCTCCAAGATTCAAGTTGGCACATCGGAAGAGTAACTCCTGCAACAGATGTCAATATTAGCTATAAACTTGAAGAAAAAAGATCACTTCAGGAAAAATAACTTCTTGGACTAATACTCCGGCATTTATGGATCATACTAAGAAAAACCTAGTAAAGCAAACATCCCAATTACAAAATTCTCCTAGGCTCTTGATGAAAGAGAGGAAGAGAGAGAGATGACAAATATATACTTGGAATAATGAAATTTTAGTAGGCTTATTTTGTTGAAAAATGCCACCTAAGGGTGAAGAAGAAAAAGCACAACACAGACATGGGAAATGGGAATATCAACAATTACAGGACCAGCAATGCTCGGAAACATTAGTGGCGGCAGTTAATGTCTTTTCACCTATATAATACTCCGTCTCATAAAAGAAGACAGAAGTACAAAAAATATTGTCTCATAAAAGATGTCTACGGTCTAAATTATACAATTCAAATTCAAAATGTTATACAGTCTACTTTACCCTCCAAAAGTACTTGAATAGGATCCACTACTTTTAGGTAGAAGAAAGAATCTTTAGTGTACTTAACTACTTAAGTGGGGTCCATTGTGGGGGTAAAATGGAAACTTATTTATACTCACTCCTCTATTTTATTTTCTTAATTTGTGTGAAAAATGTACTTAAGACATCTTTTATGGGACAGAGGGAGTAAACTATTTCACTGGAACATGTTAAAACATGACCACCATAAGAAAATAGTCCAATCAAAATATTTTTTGTTGCATCCGAATTATGAGGAATCAAATCTTCTCCAGATGTAGCCAGATAAATAAGAGAGATACTAAACTAGCCTTTACAAAAATTTTACTTGACATTACCAGAGCAGATACACTATCAGGATGTATGCAGAATAAATTTAGATAGTTCACAGATAGGTGGTAGGATAAGCCCAATAGCACAACACAATATTACATTGTTAGGTGAACCAAAAATGTCAGATAATGTTGGCAATCATCATATGGAACTTCGCCAGACAATGGCATCTTCATTGGAGGTCCATAGGCACACAGTACCATGTTATTCTGTGCTTTTAACAAATACGCAATATAAATGGCAACACTGATCAACTAACCAAAAATGGAAGGATATTAATAACAAACTGAAGTGCACCTGAATTGCTGCTGACCCATGGTTGCTCTCCGCTTTTTGCTTTTCAATTAGTTTGCTAGCAGTCTGACCCACCAACTGCCACTGCACAACCTAAAAGAGGCATAGGATCAAGATTGATCAGTTTGTTGCAATGAAATAATTTAAATGAGAAGAGAATATGATGTAGTTAGTGTACAGGAGAACATCCATGTACGGACCAATTTATCAAATAAATACCTTGGTTTTAGAAAGCATTAAAGATAGTGTGGTTTTTGACCTTTGAGAACAACCAAGATATTAACATGTAACAGAGTATAAACGGTTCATTTACAATGTCAATAGTGACAGCGTCAGCACATAAAAAAGGAGGAAGATAATACAAGGTGGGACCAAAAACAATGGTGGCAAAATGCTAAATAAACAACATTATACCTGGAGCAATTTCTCTACTGACGTCTGATACAGATATTGACTAGCTCTTCCTTTTTCTTCGTTCAAGCACCAATCAACCTAGCACATGAAATGAATATATACAATCATAGTACATAAATAAAGAACAGCGCATGAAATGTACATTTAGCATCTTTAATTTGTTAACTTCAGAAGTTTGAGCAATAACCTTATCGACATATTCTGCAGATGAATAACACAATAGCCATTCTGAAGCTAACTGTGAGTAGTAGCTGGCAGCATCTGCTAGTATCGCCTTCTCAAAGTTGTCATAATAGAATGTGTTTCCCAGTCCAATTTCGAGGAAAAAGGTCGAGACATTATTTAGCAAGTCCTTATCAAGTGTTTTTTCATCACGGTCCTTACAGATCTGTATGCAAATCCATTACAGATTAATAAGTACAGAACGGACTTTTAAACTGAACAAGTTAGCTTAAGAATAAACATACCAGGGAACTCGCTGCATTTTGAATTTTTTGATAATATTCACTGCAGACCTGCAATAGAACTCGCCATTTCTTATTATAACCCCACATCATAGAACGCCAAATTCTTATTATAACCCCACATCACAGAAAAAGCATGGTTAAATAGAAACAGAAAGGAAAAAATATTTTAAAAATAGCATAAACTAGATAAAATTACTGTTCTACACATGAGAAAACTACTTTAGCGTTTATAGGCACCATAAATATGCTCACCAAATCATGGAAACAACGAACTGAGATGTCATTAAGCGAATCAACATTTTTCCCATCAAGACCATGACGGTCCAGGTACAGAAAAAATCCTCCAAGGCACTTCGCCATCTTTTTGTATTTTTCCCACATGTGTAGAAGTTCTATCAACAGAGGAGCACCATTTTTATCCACTAAAGATGTCAAAACCTGAGGACATTATTAGAAAAAGAAAAGAAGAATTTTAGGACAATAACTAGTTTGATTCAAAAGGAATTCATATAAGAGAATTTTCAATACCTTCTAAAATAGAGAATATTGACATCTTCAAGTGAAGTGTCATGAAATACAACCTAATATATATATATATATATATCATGGAAAACTACCTTATTTTCTAAGGGATTAAGTTTGTTGCCTGCAGAAAGGGTACATTAGGAAGTAACCAAGAAACAGCTTTTAGGGCTGTAGATTTTCTCAAAAAAGGGGATTTCTACCACAACCCCTAAGAAAGAATTTGAAGCCCCGAAATCTTTGATAGAGAATTGGCTTGCAACAGCCTTTTATGAGATGCCCCTTTTCTACCACCTCTATTGCTTCTTTCTTGGAGCCAAACCCATCCAGTTATGTGTTTGTCGGCCCAATGGTTTATCAACCTATATTTAACGCTCTAAAACAGTTGTTTTTGTTATTTCCTTATATACCCTTAGCAAATATGTATATTTCTCAAGTATTTAAGCACCTCCCTTATCTCTCAGTTTACATCGAAACATATCCATGACTTCGTTCAAATCCTAGCAACTACTTTAATAATTAATTCTCATATGTGGTTCCTGTTCGTCAATAGTGGTGGTAAAGACAGGATTCTTTTACTTCTTGTTCTAGTCCTTGACTCCTTGTGCTATCATTTTCTGCAGGCAACAATCCCTTTTCCTTTTTCTTTTTTCTTTTTTGCGAACTGCAGGAAACAATCTTAATGAGTTAGAAAATAAGGTAATTCTTCATGATATATATTTGAAGAAGTATTTCATGACATTTCACTTGAAGATGTTAAATTCTTCCAGTTTCAATAGGCAATACAAAGAATTCCTAATAATTATCTTAAAAAACATTTAACAGCATTTTCTTTCAGTTATTAAAGATATTTCATTATTGGTAATAGTAAATCATGCATTAAAATTAAGAACACCAAAAAATAATAGATCCCAATAGAGGTAGAAATAGATTTGATAGAACAATTATATACAACTTATGTTGATTGAATGCAACAATTTCTTATCCAAAATGGGGTGATTATTATGAAAGAGTAATATGACTTTAGAAAAGATGAATGGATCTTGGAATCTGAAAAAATCTTTACACTTTTTTTATGACGGTGGAAATGTAATCACCACCCTTCGAGTGTACACTGGATGGGTCAACCACCAAAACGCACACAATACTCCACAAGCCACACACAATAGGTAAGTTCATGGTAAACTTTGATAGGGTTGCCATAAAGGAGATCATTGCTTTTGTAGAGTATTGAGATTTGAGACAATAACCACTGCAATAAATAGAAATTGCAGACAACTGAAAACTGAAACATGCACACAGTTAATACAATTAAAACTATTAACTTTCGCCCATCAATTTATTTTAGGGTACATCTTTTATCCAAAAAAATGTATTTTAGGGGTTAATTGTGTTTCCTTGTAAGTTCTAAGGTACCATACAGGACTCTTCAATAACAAAAAGACTAAGTTCTAATTTAATTGAACTATTATTCTCTATCAGAAGAAAGTACAGTATTCTCATATAACAGAACTAGAAAGAACTTAATTGAAACTACGAATAAGTGAATAGTTATTATTTAATTATTCAGTTTGATGATTGGAGAAAAGATGTTATTCCACTTGTCATCCCTTCAACTGGAATCAACCAAAGGACTCGTACATAAGAGAGTAAGCAACTACACTAAAGGCAAAAAGAGGGACTTACTATGCATACAAGGTCAAATGCAAATCCCATTATAACTAGGCAATAAAGAAGATTAAGTGTGTGATGTAAAGTTTAGTTATCCTCAGAATGAACACCATTGTTGCGAGATCAAAGGTGTAAGAGAAAACTAGAGTCAAGGAAGATGTACAAATTCAAGATATTGTTATTTGGTTACATGTCTTAGTGATTGCCAATTTAAAAGTTGTGTGCTGATTCTTATATGAAGATCTAATGAAAACATCAAATCAAAAGGCAGTACCAAGAAATTTTTCATATCGTATAGATCATGCTTGATATACAATATAAGAAAATTTATAATTCTATCCCTCTATGCGTACAAGTCCTTTCAATTACTGAATTCTTTATCACCAAATATTTAGCTTGACATGAATGAGGGAGCTAAAAAAAATTCAAACTGAAAGGAAGCAGAGCCAACATAATCTCCAACTTGAATATATATGTGATAGGATAATGATTGGAGGAAGTTAGTTGCAGTACCTTGTATGACAGGAGCAGATTTCGCTCAGTCATTTGGAAAAGACATCTAATAACATGTTGTACGCTTCTCACGTGGAGATTAGACCACATGAAAGAAATATTTCTACAAGGAGGACCACTCAATTGGCTTTGTTGATTATGTATCGAACTAATCATGCTTCTAGTGACCATGGAAACACTCAGAGCCTCCGTCAACATAAAGATATCCACCATGCAACAGATATAATGATAAATACCATAACACATCTACATTTAGGCCTAGCAGCACTATACCACAAAGTTACTACATATCTGAAGCCAAATTCCACAGATATTGGAATGAACCAATCAGACCTTTTGATGAGTAAGTAAAATAGATTCCAAATTACCAGAATCTCACCCCCAGGAACCGGTAGCATCCCAGTAAAACCCTATAATTACACAAGCTACCCTACCAAGTGCATATACAAAGTTTTGTAGTGGTTACATAGTCTAGTTGCATCCAAATTAAAGATAGGATGGAATATGGATACCCTATAATCGGAGTGCCAAGAATACCATGTTAGCACAGCAAGCTCACTGAAGCACAATGCAGATATCAAGTTTCTCTATATCCTCTTACAGAAGCTCGAGCTAAGAAAATAAAACATCAGATTTGTAATGGATGGAAAATGAATCATCTTAATGTTCAACTAAACATGACAGTGGTAACTCATCCGCCAGGTTCTCTAAAAGCTTATAAGTTATAACAATGATGAGTGGTCAAAACTTGCACCTAAATATGTGATATGGGTGACTGAACCAACCCTGGTTATGACAATTGGGCACTCTGACCCTTAACAATCTATTACTTGTCCAAA
The DNA here is from genome assembly GCA_034770075.1 of Aralia elata. Classification (NCBI taxonomy): domain Eukaryota; kingdom Viridiplantae; phylum Streptophyta; class Magnoliopsida; order Apiales; family Araliaceae; genus Aralia; species Aralia elata. The sequence continues at coordinate 11,479,218 of CM068388.1, read as the reverse complement.
AGAAAAAAATTAACAATCCAGATCCTGAAATAAAAGGATGGCTCTGAGTCTTGGGATCAGGAAAATTCTAAACCTACAGATTATAGATTTGTCATTCTAGACAGTACAACGTGATAATTTCTAAAAATTAAGATGCTCAACTCTTAAACCTCCAATTTTACACAGCTAAAGAATCACATTTTATATTGTAGATCCTATTATTTCTTCTGTCCGTTTGTTTTTTTATATAGGTATATCGTATTAATCCTAATAAAAAGACAGTTCAACTGTACTAATAATTGATTTTATGAGAATATCATCTATTTTTCTTCACAACTTCAAGTCTTAATACAACACTCCAAGCATACATGCCCTGAATTGAACTTGAGCCTTTTATTCCAAAACTGGTTTGCAACTCTAATGTGGCACAAATACAATCAAAGATAGAGAGGCAAAACAAGTGAAAATACGCCATCTATCGCATACACAGAAAAGCACCATTTGCATATATAGAGCTTAGTTAAACTTGAGTCCTTGACTATGTTTTCCTCAAACACTTCAGCTGTTGATTTAATTTAACATTTTTAACTTTTTGTTTCTTTCCAATTTGCTGAAGCTTCTAAAATTAAGGACAAAACTATGTCTGTAAACAGGGAGGAAGCATCGCTACATATTCACGTTAATTTTTTGCTTACAAAACATGTAAATCAGAAATAACAATTCAATTATGAGCTAAAACCAAACAACCAAACCAACAAATGTTACATGGTAACATCCACATCTCAATTACATAGTTCAATTACATACTTTATATTTTGATAAAGGAATTCAATTGAACCATTAACATCAATCATATCGAATCCATGATCCAGGACCACTAGCACAGAGCAATGCTCAGAAGAGAAATCTAAAGTTCTTAAAAGTGAAAGGAACAAAAATGTCGATATTATATCAACTGTACTTTTTTTCCAGCTTAAAAACTGAACCTATTTTTTTCCAGCTTCAAAACTGAACTTGAAGGAGTAACATAAATTTATAAACTCAAATATATTTTTTGCCGAGATCTATTGTGGACTCTTGTAAATATAAACACAACCAAAAAAGAAAAAAGTTGCTGAATCTGTAAAGACTCACCCTTGAAGAAATTCCTTCATCTAGAGCTCTCTTAAAGCTTTGGTAAAGCTGCACTGAATAGTCATAAGGCTGGGGCTGAACACACATGTAATAGATACAGCTATCAAGGGTGAAGGATATGCATTCTACTAGAATAGACGTATAGGAAGTAAAAAATATTTTGCAAGTTTGGATTGACCAAATGAATAATTGTAAGTAACTACCACTATATCAGTCAAAATGATATACTAATGATCAACTAAGCAAAAGTAAAACAAAGGCCAAAGAAAGCTAGAATATTATTGATGGATTGAAGCACAATAATTTTAACCAAGTGGATATAAGTTCACAAGTAATGGTGAAGAAAATTTCACCACAAGCTCGACATATAATTTTCCGAATACCTAACTTCCTTGTAATAATAGTAGTGAAAGACAAATCCTGAAATATAGATATGTATGCTCCCATATGGTCAAGAAAACAAAAGTACTTTGGGGGTCTCCAAAAACCTTTTCCAGTGACCTATGTTTATTGAAGGAACACCTATATTACTCATTCAGAATTCCCCTCCCTTTTCCATGTGAAAAGATAAAAGATTGGCAAATAACCTATATGTGGATCCAAAGTAGAATAGTGGTAGTTTGAATTTTTATTAGATGTATTATCATACTTCAGTTAGACGCATTCGATACTATCCTCCAAAGAATAATATACCATCCGAAAAAATAACAGAAGGGAACATAAAGGTAACTTTAGTATAACTTTAGTATAATAAGATTTTACATATATTACCTATACGAATGGCCATATTATTCTAGAGATAATAAACACTACTCCATATCAGAACTGTTGAGGCATATGAATCGGAAGGATCCAAATTACCATATCTGGTCCTAATACAGGAAATGTTAAATATATTAAGGGAAATGATATTTCCACATGTATTTTTGATATTTTCACATGTTGTCACATGAAGGCGGGACCCACTCCACCCGAGGGGAGATCATGTGGAAATATCAAAAATACATGTGGAAATAGTGCTCCCTATATTAACTCAGGCAGAAATTAAACCATTGAACTAACATGAAGAACATTTTGATCTTGCTTAAGCAGCATTCCAAAAACATTAGAGAACATTGTGGTTTCTTCAAACATTTTCACTTGTACTTCTTTTGCTTATTTAAAAATAATAACATGACATTCTATAAACAATTGCAAATAGTTTCTCTATATCTATGTTCATTTAGCTCTTACAACCAAATTGCCCTTTATTCCAGTCGTCTTTTCTTCACCAAATTGCCCGAGGCCTATGCCTTTCTAAATCTCAATTTATTACTTTATTTCTGTAATTACTTTTATCAATTATAAGTTTTCAAGTTTTTTTTTAGTATGAGAAATTTATCATGAATCCACTGATATATGTCGCTTCCATTATTGCTATTGAATTGGCTATAGGGTCTGTTATTATTGGGCCTCGAGTTGGTCAAGGCATTGCTACGGGCCAAGCTGTAGAAGGTATCGCGAGATAGTCCAAGGCAGAGGGAATAATATAAGTTACTTTATTGCTTAGTCTAACTTTATGGAAGCTTTAACAATTTATGGCCTGGTTGTAGGCTTGTAGCATTAGCACTTTTATCTGTGAATCCTTTTCTTTAATCTTGGCAATATGAAAAATATTTATTTTTCATATTTTTTTGTTGTCATTTGCTTTTTCGAATTATATCAAGATTTCATTCCTACAATTCAAGGTTCTAAAAGGCGCTAGGTGGGAGGCGGATGGCCGGAGGGGCCTAGCACCTAGTGGGCCTAGGCGGGTTTTTTATGTTAAGCCAATTTTAATATTTTATCTTACATTTATCCAAGGTTCGAAAAAGCTAAAAGTGGTACGAAGCGTTTTTCTCCGGACGAGGCGAGGCGTAAGCTTCGAGACGGAGCGAGGCGGAAGCCTCGATTTGAAGACCTAAAAGTCCCCCCAAAAAAAATTATTAATCATATCTACAAAAAGATTTTGATTTACAAATTAATTTATTAACTTAATTTGAAGAAACAGGGGCAGAACTAAAACTTAAGGGGCTGAAATGGAAGAAAACAAAACTACAGGGACTTATATGTGATTTTTCAGGGACTATTTTGAACTTTCAGAAAACATGAAGGACTAAATTAAAAACTATAAAAACTATGGGGTACCTAACTGTAATTTTCCATGGGATATTTTATTATCTGATCTCAGATCATCAGATCTAACTAACTCTCTTATTTTCCTCCTCTCGCAATATCTTCTTTCTTCCTCCTCTCCCGTCTCCTCTTCTCTTCTTCTTCCTCCTCTCCTCCAGTCGCACGACCCTCGCAGCACGAAACCTCGCCTCGACACGCCTTCTTCTTCTTCTCAAACCAACTCTCGCATCTCTCTTCTTCTCAAACCAAGGCCCAAGCCTTGATGCGCCTCGAGGCGATTCGCACTAAGGCGTAAGCCTCGGCAAAAAAAGGCGCAAGCCTCTCCTTCTTGGTCTGATGCGGTAGCCTCGCCCCTCCTTTCTCCCGCCTCGCTACGAGGCGCGCCTCGCCTCAAACGCTTTTTCGAACAATGCATTTATCTAAACAAAACAATAATATAAAGCAAAACAATCTATAATAAAGATAATAAAGGCATTTTCTTAAAATTCAAACACATCCATATTGTCAATGTCAAAGTTCAAACACAAACATGCAATTGTTCAAAGTTCAAACACAAACAAATAATAAAAAATACAAACTAATAGTCATCATCTCTGTATCCCTCTATATCTCTAACTCTTCTTTTCCATATCCCTCCAAGATAATGTCCCCATCGGACACGCACTCCTCATCTCCCTCTTTCTCCGTGTAATTATCAGACAAAAAATCTTTTTTGTCCGCCTTGCCTTGCCTAGGCGGCCTAGGGGATTTTTTTGCCTAGGCGCGGCGCCGGGGGACCTAGCGCCTAGGCGGGGACTTTTAGAACACTGCTACAATTTCTTATTCATTGAGAAAATAACCTACGGGAACGGCTGATTTACGGACGAGGAACTAGCACACCGACTCGTTTTCATCCTTCCCGTTCGTAGCGTAGTCCAAGGACTCCCCCTTTTTAGGAAGGATTGCAACAAAGGGGTAATTCACCATTTTTAAATCGAATCTTTTTTTGTCTCGATTTAAACAAAAAGAAAAACTTCTATATAAAAATAGAACGGGAGAAAAGCTATTTATATTCAAGTTTAGCGTGTTTTGAGTTTTTGAATTAATAGAATTACACTTTCGGGCATTTCCTTAGATGACCGAGGTCAAATGAGGTGGATTTAGAAATACTAAGACGAACGAGGATAACAGTTATCTTAGAATTAATTATCTCCAATAAAAACTTGTACTCTTGAAACAATATCTACAGAAAAATAAAGTCTTCGGCCTACCTTTCTCTTTATTTAGCATATACAGATCTTATCATCCAATAAAACAAGGAAAACTACACAACCCACTGTCCACAATATTAGAGTACAAAAGGAAGTGAAATATTTTTCATCATGCATCATGCTATATGATTGAGAACATAAAAACAAAAACTGAAATGGGAAGTATCAGTTGAAATCAAGACTGAAAGCACTGCAAGGACAAATGAAAGGCCAAAAAAGAAACAAAATAAAATAGAATTAAAAGATCTGATATAGTGCAAACATAAAGAACCAACAAAATATCAACCTAAATAATTTTAAAACGCAAAGGATACTCATAATACTTCATATATTCTTCAGGGGTGAACAGTGCACTAGGTGGGTATCCATCCAAGATCATCTTGGCCTTCTCAACACCCTCTTTCAAAATATTCAACCCTTCTTCCAACTTTATGATTTTCCCCATCTTCCGACTCTTTCTACCTCAATTTTGCAAATACCTGAACAATTCCCAACACAATGTAACCAAAATTAAAAGAAAATAATAGAAACCAGGATAATTCCAAACACAATTTAACTCAAATGAAAAGAAAAATAATGGAATAGCTAAAATCATACATAATCATTCAATTTTAACACCATAAAAGGAACACACAGAACAAAATCATAAATCAATCTCAATTCCACATACCCATTACGTTCCTAGATACAGTAACGAAATATATCATAAATTCCTGTGCACAAAATATAAATACACACATATAGATACATATATGCATGTGCCGTATATGGGCCTAATTTTGATTCACTATATATACAGAAATATGATGAAATAAACAAAAATAATTTGACGGTTTTAGGGTTTTACTTCCTCAGGTTTATCGGGAGTTGCAGAATTGTGTCTTCTCTTCTCTGATTGAAAAGGAGAGAGTAAAGTGTACACTCTGGGGTCTGGAGTTGGAGTTGGAGTTGGAGTTTATATACCTGTTCTTTTATGAATGAAACGCATCGTTTTGAAAGAGAGTAGAGCGTAGACACTATATACTTAATACTCTATTGTCTGAGATTTTTTGTCCTTTGTAAATAGCAGACTCCCTCCAAAAGCCCATGAATGGCACATTTTGGATCCGATCCACAAACCCACCCGATCTATTCTTGTTTCTTTTTTAGCAATAGAGAAAATACCCGAATAAGCTCTTGAACACACTAGTTTTAAGTTTTAACATACAAAATTCTTGCTAGAACTTATTTCCAAAAAATAGAAGCAAAAGTTAAACTCATATTCTTATTGACAGATTTATTCTCCTGTATTTAATAATTTTATTTTTTATGTTTGTGTGAGACATAAAAAATTCTTTAAAGATATTATTAGCTCTGATTTTGGTTAGCAAAAGTGCACAACTCCTAAATTTTACTTCATCCATCCTTAAAATGATGAACAAAAGTATATTTCCTTAAAATGATGAGTTAAGATATATAAAGTAAGCGTAAGTTAAATTTTTGTATTGGAAGACAAAATCCAAAGATTGGCTTACTATATTATACGGTGGATTCATTACATCCCGCCGGAAAGAGATACTCGACTTCTATGATTTTCGATTAGCAGCATCTCATGTTCTCAAAATGATGAACAGAAATACAAATTTTTTTGTTCTCAAAACGAAGATCTAAGGTACATAAAATAAAGCGCAAGTATATCATTTAGTAAGGACTCATCACTTTATGTTTTATGTGGTTACTAAAGATAAATTTAAAATATTTTTTATTTTCTTTTCATCACTTTTACTTTTCTTGATTTACGTAAAAATTTTATTTTGCTCTTTCTTTTGAAGATGATGGAGAAGCAAACATAATCAATTAATATTAACTAGCATTGAAAAAATCACAAAAATATGTCATTTTGTATGATAACATATTAAATGTATAAATCACAATTGCACTATCTTCTTAAAAATATTAAGAAAAACAAAATAAACGTAACTACGTGTGCTAAGATTTTCAAAAATGAAGAAAAAAGGTAAATTACTTTAAAAATTAGTTAACTTTCACGTTTACTTTATTTAAAATAAATTAATTAATTTTTATATTTTAAACAAAGGTAATTAAACTCGGACCGGATTGCCGGTTCGATCCGACCGATAAAAATTAGAATCGGTTGATACTCCGGTCCGGTTTAAGTAAAAAAACCGCTTTTGGTCAAAACCGGTAACCCGGCGGTTGGACCGATCAACCTAGTGACCCGGTAACTAGGTCACCGGTTTTATCGGTTCCCTACCTCACTTTTTTTTTTATTTTTTATTTCTAGTTTGAATCTTGGAATTTAATTGAATGTATATTGTATCCTATCCTTGATTGAGTTTTGAGTTATGATCATGATTTAATATCTTTCTTTTTATATAAATTTAGTATTTATTCGAATTGTATAAAGTAAACATTGTACAAATAGATTTAGTCTTTTTTTTACCTAATTTGATTGAATGTATTCAAGAGATATTTATGTTTATTTGTGTTTGATTTTATCACTCTTGAAATTTGAGTTATGATCATAATTTAATATTTTTATTTTTATATAGATTTAGTATTTATTTGAATTGTATAAAGTAAATATTGTACAAATAGGTTTAATTTTTTTTCCCGATTAATTTTACATATTTACTAAATATTATATATAATATATAATAATAATTAATATATTTAATTATTTATTATATATTAATGACGTCACTGAGTCAACAATGGTCCGACCAGTGACCCACTCACCTAGTAATTTTTCTAATTCGATGATCGGTCCGGTTCTGAAAACCTTGTTTTAAACTATAAACTAGAAATTTTTACTATTATATAAAAAATATTTTAACAAAATAACAAAACTTGAAAACAAAAAGCGTCCATATAGTATACACTGTTCTAAATATTATTCTAAACACTATATTGTATATTTAATTATTAAAAAGTGGGATCTAACATGAAAATTCATGTCCTATTTTTTAATAGTTGGACGTTCAATGCAGCGTTTGGAGTAAGTTTGGAAAATAATTTCTTCCGAGGGCGAATACCAGTTTACCGCTTCTTACAAAAACCATAGTCGCACTGACTGACAGTACGGACTCCATGGCGTGGTTAGTCTCCTTCAGCTTCTCGACACCTCTTTCTGCACATCAAACCCTAATTCAGGTAACCCGGTAGAAACCCTTTATCGAATTTTTCTTTCTTTTCAAAATTGGCCGCTCCGTTTGATTGATGAAAAATGGAATTGATGTTAAATCGTTAAGATTGTGTATAATAAGCTGCTGAAACTAATTTTCTGACTTAAAAAAATTCGGTTTCACTTTTTTTCCTTCATTCCCCACAAACCCAATGCGAAATTCAAGTAAATTTTTTTTTTTGGGGGGTTCATGACCATTTCTTTGATTGCTAGGAGATAACAGCTGAAAATATATGAAAACAAAGTGTAACATTGATTTATGTGGTTATTGTTTGGGGCTCTGCTTGGTCAAATGTAAATATTAAGCTGAGCTATTAGGTTGCTTTTATTATCCCCACTAATGAAGAGTTAACATTGAAGAATTTTTTATAATTTTGTATTTCCTTTGCAGTTAAACAATTTTTAATCAAAAAAATATTAAAACATTGGGTAAATTGATTTATGCTTACAATTAGCTACATAAAAATGAGCTGGCTTGTATTTCGAGAATGTTATTGAAGTGTGGAAAATCTGGCCTCTTTCATACTATATGATGAAAAAAAAAAGAAAAAGAAAAAGAAAGAAAGATATTTTGGATTTTTTTTGTAATTTCAACCTTTAATGTAATGATTTTAAATATAGAAGTTTAGATCTGTATTATGTTGGTGACAACTGGTACATTTAGAGATTCAGGCTGGGATAAGAAATTTATGGTCTGTTAGGGATAATAAACTATTAAGTTTGAATCTGGTTCAGGTTTACTTTAAACCCTTAAGTAATCAAATTTTTCTAGACATTAGGATCTTGGCTTGGTTAAACTAAAAATTAATGTTCAGGGTTGTGTATATATTTGTTTTCTGTCACCGTATATAGTGAATTTGAGTACATATTTTACAATAGGTAAAATAAGTTGAAGCTTCTATGATCAACTGAACCTTCACCTAACATGAAACATACTACATTTTACTCTTAATTACACATTTTTACATAACCAAGTAACCAACTTTTTACTTTCTCAACTTGTTTCAAATTAGAAAGTAGAGTTTGGTGTCCTTAAAAATCATTTACTTGAATATATTCCTTCTCAGAGTTACCAAAGACTTATTGACCTAGCGAACTGCTTATTGGTACTTGCAGAGCCAAACATGGTTTCTTAGTTTTTGGGTATTGCAAGTTTTCACTGGCATTTTGTGTAGTGCGAGAATATTTAGTGCATCATTTCTCTGTTTGAAGCAGGCAACAATTTACACCTAACTTTGAACTCTGTGTTAGCTTTGCCTTCCACGTTTCCTCAGTCCCTCGTAATACAATTTTATATTACTAACCCATTACATGGCTTGGAAAATGTAACGTTTGAGGGAAAAATGTTGGTATTTGGATGCCTTTGCAGAGGTGGTGTCTGAATACATATTTGTAGTCAGTTTTTCCGTAGCTTGATTTTATCAGTTTAATAAGAATGATCTCAGTCAAAGTTACTTGTGCTGGCCCTACTGGGTATCATGTGCTTACAATTGCTTTGTTTTTCGGTGACTTTCCAAGAGGCAAACTAGGCTTGTTTGTGGCAATTTCTCATACAAAATATGTCTATCCATGACAATGACCAAATCAAATTCATTTTTATTTGGATGAAATCATCATCACAGACTACTACTGGAAAGAATAGATTATGTGCGACGGGGGGTTGATTTCTTAGCTCAATTTTAATGGGCTTACTTTCAGGATACATACCCGAGGAGATCAGTCAGCAGAAGAATGCTCAGTCCAGCCATCTGTAGAACAGGTTATTCTTCATTCTTCTTGTATTAATCCTTTATTGCTAACCCTTGAGCAGGACCAAAGTTTGTGCTTTATTTATTAATTTATATTTTCTGGATATGTGTAATTATTTTAAAGAATTGAATTCGGTCAAACTTTCAATCGTTTTTTAGAATTTAATAGAAACTTCACAATCAGAACTTGAAATTGACTGCAGATGTTTCAGTCTGTATCCTTCAGCTACATTTTATACGGGATATAAATAAAGGTCCTTCTTTCATAAGTATTACTTTTTCCTAAGTTCTTGTAACATTAATCGTCTTTTTGGTTGCAAAGATTAACTAAAGTCCCAAGTCCTGACCAAATGAGATTGAAACTGTGTCAAAGTTTCCTTTTAAATATGAATTTGATTGATGAGCAAGATGTTACTTTGCCACTATGGGAAAAAGGAGAAAAAAAAACTTTTTCCTATTTCATATTCTCTAGCAATTTCTTAGTAAGTTAAAAGACCAAGTTATAATGAACTTAAATTTTATTAGATTTTAGATATATTTAAATCCAATTAAAGTATGACCAAATATCAGTCTGAAAAACCTGTGAAATGATAGCATTATGCTCCTCTTTATATTTTTTGTAGCACAAGCTTATATTTGAGCTGTATGGTACCACTTTCATTTTTTTTGTTTTTTTGTTTTTTTGTTTTTTGTGATGACGGTGGAACCCGGATCCACTGTTAGAGAAGAGAATGGAAGAGAAGAGAAAGATCCACTTTCTTTTCTCTAACTTTCTTCTCAAAAGTGAGAATAAAATATTTGGCTTAAAAAGCCCTTCACTTTCCTTTCTTTTCTTTTCCAACTTAAACTCCAAGACACATTCATTTAACTTTTTTTTTTTTCTCTTCTACTAAAAAACTCCAAGACACACCTCCTTTTGTTTTCCTTCACTTTATTTTCTCTCTCTCCAGATTATAACTCCAAGACAGGGTGTAAAGTAAATTATGTGTGGGTAGGGGTAGCCACAATTATCATTGCCTTTGTGGAGTATTGGTATGATTACGTATGCCTAGATAAATTATCACTATACTCACTAGTCACTTCTACCGACTTTATTCTATAAATCCGGGACTTGTTAGTAAAACAACGAAAAAGAAAGGATTTAAAATTTTCCTTCATCAAAAAGCTGTTGAATATTCATCAGAAAGTTATCGAATATGCTAATGACTAATCTCACTTAAGGTAGGAAAAGATTTGATTTAGATACCGTAAACATTGAAGTGGATTCATGTCAATTCCATGCGGATGCAAAGCAAATGATTAGGGCATTGAAAAAGAATCTCACAAGTGGCTGTCTTCATGAGCTGACATTTTGAATGTTATCTGCAGTAGTCAAAGGTCCCGGTCACAAATGCTCTGATAGAGGCATATTTCCTGAAGATATGAGCTTCCATCAACATATAACGGCAGCAAGCACACATTTTTTTGAACCATTTTCTTGTCACTTTAATGTAAGTTCTAGTACTTCTACCGTAATATCAGGTTTCTGGGTGGGACCAGATATTGAAGATGGCTGGGGTTTTATAGAAGCTCTTGTTAATCAGATATTTTGATTGAATTCTTGTGCTTGGTTCTGTTCGGTTGGATTGATTAAATTTGATGCTTAGATTGGTATCTTTTGATTGTTCTTTCTGCATGAGAATAAACAGATTATCTGGCAACTCGGTTCACAACTCCATGAAGACTAGTAAAGATTAACTAAATAAAGAGAAACAAAAAAATAAAAATAAACACTGCATGGAGCCTCTCTAAAAATCAGAATCTTGAATACATTATGATATTTAGAACTTGCAGCAAAATGGGCTAATAATCTGGTGCTTGCAAATTTTTATATGGGAAAGGGCTTATTTCTGATCAGCAATCCGTACTGTGTCGATCTTTTTAATTTTCGGATTTGCATGAGACATCGAGTAAAGGATGTTCTGAAGTAGGGTGATATTTTATGCACAAAATTATTGAATGTTAGACTTAAGTATTGGATGCAAGCAGCCATGTCTAAGACACTGTTGATTTAATCTATAGCTCAGTTGCATTCACAATTTGCTTTATTTCTGAATTATGACTTCGTTGTTATGCTTAAACCATGAACAGGGCTAGGGATGTCAATTTGTTTTTAATTTTTTTTGTGTAACGCTTTACAATGAATAAAATGATAGCAATACTTAAATAATGTAACACGCGTGTGTGGATATATATATGTACTCCCTCCGTTTTAAAATTAAAGATATATTTTATTTTGTTTGTTTGTTCCAAAGTTAGAGATATATTTTTGATTTAAGACTATAAAGTGATATAAATTTTCTACACATTACTATGGCCCTGTTCAGGAACAATTTATAAGTTCGTCAAACCAATTTATAAGTTGTTTTTCATTATTAATGTGTTTGACAATCACTTATTTTTTGACTTATAATTTGAGTTTTAAGGGTCTGTTCGGGAACAACTTATAAGTTGTTTTTCACTATCTAATTTTAGGGATACGTATGTAGCATTTTATACTTTCTATTTGCATGTCATCACTGTAAGGTAATATCTGTCATGCCCTGCATCTTCAAGAAAGCTTTGTTTGTAAGGTAATATCTGCCATGCCCTGCATCTTCAAGAAAGCTTTGTTTGGTAGGCCTGAAACTTGAACGTTTTGTTTTGGGTTAAGACCTGGTATATTTTATTAATTTGTATGTGTATTCTGTGAGTCGAGTGAAATTGTCGTGGCACAAAAGTAGAGACGGTCTGGTATTCTCTTATTCTTTTGTCGTGGCACAAAAGTAGAGACGGTCTGATATTCTCTTATTCTTTGTATTGGTTAGCTTACACTAGTTCTTGTTAAGATCTACAAAAGAAACAGGGGTGGGATTTTTTTGCGACTCAAACTGTCGATACGCTTCCCGATTCGCAACTTAAAGTTGTCAACTTTTATATACTCTCTCCGTCCCAAATTAATTGTTCAATTTTGACCATTTTAAGTCAAATTGACTTTTTTTAGAACTAATCTTTTTATTATTTTTGTTAAAATATAGGTGAAGAGATTATAACCAAAAGAAAGTATATACAATTTATTACTAACTCCAATTTTTATAATTTTAGAAATATATTTATATATGCTTAATTATTAATTCTAAATATAGTCAATTTGACTTAAAATAGTCAAAATTGAGTAATTAATTTGGAACGGAGGGAGTAACATATACTAAACATTAACTTCATTGACTTTATAATGAGAGTGTGTGACATATATACTTATAATCATGTAGTGTGACAAAACGTTTATGATAACATGATGTGATACTCAAATCGATTAATTTCTCAAGGAAATAGGTAGAGGTGTACAAATGGCCTGCGACCTGAGACTTGGCCTTGGTCTGGCCTGAGCCCAACCTGGTCAAAGGCAGGCCTGGTCAAAGCTTGGGCCAGGGCAGGCCGGCCTGTCAGGCTCAATACAGACCATGAATTTTTGACCCAAATCTGGCCTGGCCTGACCTTCTAAAAAGTCTGGCCTGGCCTGGCCTATGGCCTGAGACCTGAATCAAGCTAAGGCATGAGCCTAGCCTTATGAACTAAGCTTGTTTTGTTACTTACTAATCCTTTTATAAGTAAAACTTCTCTAAAGTTTTATCATCCGACCAATATGGGACTCACTAATTTAAAAAATCTATCACGCGTGTTTGGGGCTTCTTTCAGCTTATAATAATCCAACCATGAATTAGAGTTTATAATAATAATGGATGGATAGTGGATACATGCTTCTTTCGGCTTTCAAGGACTGGCTGCATAATTCCATTGATGGTAGTAGGTATATAATATATATTCATGTTAGTACAATAGTACACCATTAAGGACATATAATATATATTAATGTTACACCATTATGTTACACCATTATTATATGTAGGCAACTAGGCATGTAACCATGTAGGCATGTAGTCATCAGATAGGACATTCAGCAAAGGCCAAAGAGAAATGAAGTGACTGAAGGATTTTAATTGAGTCCCACATCGTCTAAACAAGCCTCTCTTATTCTATCTTTGTTATATAAATAAAAGGAGAGTTAAAGCTTTCAAGTATATTTGGCAAAGAAGTTTGGAGTCAAAGCCTGGTCTTGGCCTGGCCTAGGCCTGGCCTTGCCTCTCCAACAGATTTTCACAGACTATCTTTTTTTGTTGATTATCTGACCCGACCTGTTATTATTTAAGGTCTGGCCTGACCTGGCCTGGTCAACGGTCAGAGTCTGGCAGACCTAGATCAGGCCAGGCCAGACAGCCTGTTTGTGCATCCCTAGAAATAGGTAGACTATAACGGGTTTGGTATAATGTGGCATATATTGACTATGGAAGCTTTGAAATTTTCATCTGGTATTGGTCTCACCCTGATCAAGAGAAATATCATGTAGGCCAGTGAACTGAATAAATAAATAACAATAGCATTTTCAAGGCCTTGGTGATTTTAGATCATCCATTGGCTATCAAATTTCAATTAAAAGCGGTTTGCATCGACATGGGCCTTGTCACTTTTGTCTTAAACTATTAAACCACTACTAGTCTATTAACCAGAGTGAGGCATGGGCATTTTTTTTCCGTCGTTTTATAAATTTTTTGGGTAATTCAAAAATCTTTATGTATAATAATTGTTAAAATTTTATAACTAAATATGTAATAAATAATAACATATCAATTTGTAAATATCATAACAATCTTTATATTATAATAATAATAATAATAATAATAATAATAATAATAATATTACTCAAGCATATTATCAGAATGTGAATTTTTTTTAATCAAATGTTCAGTAACCATTAGTATTACTGATACATACATGTGTTTTATTGGTTAATGAACAATTGTCGATTTAATCTATTTTCGTCAATTTAAAAATTAGATGTATTCATAAAACTTGAAAAACGAAAAGACATTGGTATCTTACCAATACCAATGCTAAGACTTCCGAACCTTTCATTGATAATTGAAAAAGAAAATTAAAAAATTAATCCAATTAAACATTTAGTATTATCGAGTCAACTCGGTTAGATAATATAAATCACTATCGAGTTAACTTAGTTGGTTCTTCAATTGATTGAAAAGTGAACTCAAGTCTTACTTTTAAATATACAAGCACAGTACCCGTGCAAGGCATGACCAAATTTGCGAAATAGTTAGTGAAATTATATGAATTTATCTACCAACAACTCAATTTATAATTTAATTAACAACTTCATTCATCATGCTATTACATATGAATTTGGGCAATTTAGCAAAACAACATCACCGTAAACATAATTTTCATTAGGGTACGAATAATCATAGTCCACATTTACTTAATTTAAATCCTCTTGCTGGATGTGATAAATTTGAGAATGCCACAAAAGATTATTACTCTGTACCTCACCAATAAAACATGTGAACATTTTTTTTATTTGAATTTCTTGACTATATTCAGTTCATAAGCTCAATAAATATGATAATCGAACTTCCTTTGTCAATGGACCTTGTCCAGCAAAAAACAATTCCTATTACATCCTACCATCAAAAGTCTAGATTTTTTTTTTTTGGTTAAGCAAAAGTTTTCATAAAAGAAACATATTGCATGATAATGGCCACACACACTCATGGCTAGACTTTACCAAACACCACACTCCTGCATTGCACTCCAAACTTCATAATGAAACTCCATGACTCGGCCTAACAATCTAGCTTGGACTTCCCACCCCGACAAAAATCCATACTAAATAAAGCTCCTAAAATACATACCAATATTACAATTAGTAGCTTAATCAACAAAATGGCAAAACCTTGTACCAATATGACTTAAAACTCCAGAAAACTGCTCTAAAACTGCACTTAAAACTCCAACAACTGGTCTTCTGCATGCCCTGTTTTGTTGTCCAAAATACACCTACTAATGTAACAAAAAGCGACAACCACTCACAAAGACCCAATCTCATTTAACTCTGTCCACCATCTATAACAAACAAATCCATAAGGTTATGAGAAAACCAAATTCTTATCTCTTAAAACTTAAACCCTACACCATCTTCTTCATGGTTTCTGGTACTCCGTTTATATTTCTCCAAAGATAATAGAAACTTCTTCTCTGACATAGGACACTTTTTAGAATTTCCGTTTCTCCAAGTTTCTCCTTCTTCCTCCTCGCCTGAACTCCAAATTTCAATTGCTTTGCCTCAATCAAATCCCCTTTTGCTTACCTGTTCACTTCCTCAAATCTGTTGTTGTGCTCCCTTGATCTCTCTTTGCAAATTGATTTTCATCATCCATAATTTCCCTTTGTTTCTGTTGAGAAAAGATGCCAACTTTAGCCTTTCACCCTCATAAAAACCCAAAAGAACAATGCATGATGTCTGATTAACTTCATAAACGTACCAACTAAATCATCTAACTATACAAAACATTTTGTTGGCGTGAGTTGCTGCATGTCAACAATTATAAACAAAGAAGCTAGTGGAGCTAGTGGAACATGGCCAGTGAAACATTGGGAGTAGCAACTTAGTGGAATATGGGACAAGGCTAGTGGAGCATGGGCAATACATTCACTCGGTTGAAGTCCCTAGTGGGTGTGATGCTCTTGCATGCTATAAATCTACTACTACTCTCTCGTAAAGTATGCAAAATAATATCATATAATCAGATTATTCATATTCATCTTCCGTACGTGTTCAATTACATATGGACTTCTCATCATGGTATCAGAGCAGAGATTCTAGGACAGAATATAATTTCTGAAAAATAACATAGAGAAGAGAGAGGAAAACAGGAGAGATTAGAAACAATGGAGGATTCTACCATTATGGTAGAACATCTTGGAGGAGAGAAGTCTATTCTTGCAGAATTAACATCCAAAATGACAGAAGTTCTGAACCAGAACCAAATATACAACCATATCCCAAGCCACGAGTCTGCTGCACAAATTGGAATCAAGCTGGACGGCACCAACTGTGCACTATGGTCCCAAGTTGTCGAGATGTATATCTCAGGCAAAGACAAGTTGGGATACATAAATGGGGATATTCCACAGCCCCAACTGACACATCCTGATTTCAGGAAATGGAGAACTGAGAATGCAGTGGTGAAGGGATGGCTGATTAATTCGATGGACCCGAAATTGATCAGAAATTTTATCAGATTTCTGACGGCAAAGGTAGTTTGGGATAATATTGCCATTACGTTTTTTGATGGCACCAACACCTCACAAGTGTATGATCTCAAAAGGAAAGTAACGAGACTCAAACAAGGAGGAGGATCTATCGAAACGTACTGCAACAATCTTAAAGGCTTATGGAGAGAAATTGATTTTCGTCGACCAAACCCGATGATATGTGATGCCAATATACAGAAATATAACTCTATTATGCAGGAAGATAGAGTCTATACATTCTTAGACGGTCTTGACGATCGACTTGACAAGATCCGAGGGGATGTACTTTAGATTAAGCCATTTCCAACAGTAGAGCAAGCTTATGCCCAAGTTCGCAGAGAAGACTTAAGGCAGTCTGTGATGATGACAACTGGAGATGCCACATATGGTGGGGCTATGATTTCTAAGGGAAGACAGAGACCACAACATCAACTTTCACTTCAAATACCATCGAATGGAAAGCCTAACATGATGACAAAATTGAAGCTGCAAGGAGAAGGAGGAGGTTGCACACATTGTGGGAATATGAAACACACTAAAGAAACATGTTTCAAACTACATGGGTATCCAGATTGGTGGAACGAGCTGAAGGAAAAGAAGAAAAAAGATGCAGGTGGAGGCGAAAATCACGGACGTGCAGCCCTTGTTAGCACCGAGTCTCAGCTATCTCTTGTACCGCAATGGGAGTCTCTTACCATTATAGATGAACAGATTGCTCAAAATGATTCAGGTAACAACAATTATGCTCTCTGTTGCTCCAAAGAAGGAAATCGTGATAGCTGGATCATTGATTCAGGGGCAACAGACCACATGACAGTTGATTCTTGCGATTTTACCAATGCTACTCAACCAAAACGGACATGTATTGCCAATGCCAATGGAGTAACATATCCAGTAACAGGGGCTGGAACTGTTGCTCTCTCTCCTTCCTTTTCATTACGAAATACCTTATTAGTTCCATCTCTTTCCAGTAAATTGTTGTCTATAGGGCAAGCAACTGAGGAATTAAATTGTTGTGCACTTATGTATCCTAATTTCCGTTTATTTCAGGATATTCTCACCAAGGAGATTATTGGTCGTGGTACTAAAAGGGGAGGGCTATACTACATGGATGACTTCAGTTATGACAGAGCAAATAATATGCATCACACTGACGTCAAGGAAAGGCAGATTTGGTTATGGCACAATCTGTTGGGACACCCTTCATTCCGTTATTTGAGATATTTATTTTTGGATTTATTTTCAAATGTGAATGAGTCAAACTTTAGGTGTGAAGTCTATATTCAGGCTAAGAGTCATCGTGTACCTTACCCAATAAGTTTGAACAAATGCAAAACTCCTTTTGCACTAGTTCATCCTGATGTTTGGGGTCCGGTTCCTATTTCAATTTCCTCTTGTGTTAGATGGTTTGTGACCTTTGTAGACGATTGTACATGAATGACTTGGCTTTATCTGATGAAGAATAAGCATGAAATGTTTGGAATTTTTCAATCATTTCACAACATGGTTAGAACACAATTCTCTGCTAAAATTCAGATTTTGCGATCAGATAATGGCGGGGAATATGACAATATACAATTACAAGAATATATCCGAGCACATGGTTGTATCATGAGACTACTTGTTCTTAAACACCATAACAAAATGGTGTGGCAGAATGAAAAAATAGACTTATCCTGGAAACAACTCGAGCTCTCTTAACTGCTGCCCATGTCCCTCGACAATACTGGACAGATGCAGTGGTTACTACGGTTTACTTGCTGAATAGAATGCCATCACGAGGCTTGAACTTCAAAACACCTTTGCAAGTTCTTGCTCAACATAGGACACTACCATCGGTTCTAATGCTTCCTCCGTGAAAGTTTGGTTGTGTTACATATGTTCATCTTCATAAAAATCAAAGAACAAAACTCGATCCATGCGCTGTTCGTTGCGTCTTTCTTGGGTATACAACCCATAAGAAGGGTTACCGATGTTATGATCCTACTACAAGACGCCTATATACAACCATGGATGTTACCTTTATTGAATCTGAGAATTTCTTCACATCTCAAACGTCCCATTTTTCCCTTCAGAGGGAGATCATAAGTGAAGAGCAAAATTGAGAAAGTTGGCCAGGGTTTAAAGAAATATCAATATCAGATATTGACAGCAATGAAAGCCAATATGGAGACGTCGTGGTTCAGTCAAAGGAGCCAATAACAACAATTGTGGGTCGAAGTGAAGAGGTTGTGGGCCAAAGTGAAGAGGTCTCTGAGGAAGAAAGTGACCATCCTTCCCCTTACCCGGTAGTACCACCGAACGACCAATCTCCTGAGAATATCTTTGAGGTACAGTCTCTAAAATCTTCTCAAAATAACTGTATAGACGAGTGTAGTGGTTATAAATTACCTTACAGGCATAATCACGGGAAACCTCCGGACCGTTACTCACCGGGCCGTTACTCACCGGACCGTGAAGAGAGCAAGTCAAAGTATCTGATTGCTAATCATGTCTCGACTCATAGATTGACTGAGTCTCTTAAAGCAATTGTTCATAAACTTTCTGCAGATTATGTTCCCAAGTCTGTGAACGAAGCTTTAAAAGATCCCAAATGGACCCAAGCAATACATGAAGACATGAAAGCTTTGAAAAAAAATGGTACTTGGATGCTTGTACCATTACCCAAGGGAAAGAAGATTGTGGGATGTAGATGGGTTTTTTTCGTCAAACACAAGGTGGATGGGTCAATTGAGAGATACAAAGCAAGACTTGTCGCAAAAGGATATACTCAAACGTATGAAATAGACTATCAAGAAACGTTCTCCCGCGTGGCAAAATTGAATACTGTGAGAGTGTTGATCTCTCTTGCTGCAAACTTGGATTAGCCACTGCACCAATTTGACGTTAAAAATGCCTTCTTGCATGGGAATCTTGAGAAATAAGTATACATGGAGGTTCCACCGGGTTTTGCTTCGACGCCCCAAATGGAGGTAGTGTGCAAGTTGCAAAAGGCGTTATACGGATTGAAACAATCACCTAGAGCATGGTTTGGCCGATTTAGCCTTGCTATGAGGAAATGAGGTTTTAAGTAGAGCAATTCGGATCATACTCTCTTCTTAAAGCACCAACAAGGGAAGGTAACAGATCTAATAATCTATGTTGATGATATGATAATTATAGGAAATTACAAGGAAGAAATCTCAAATCTGCAAGGGTATCTCGCAGCTGAATTTGAAATGAAAAATCTTGGAGGGTTGAAGTACTTCCTAGGGATCGAAGTAGCCAGGTCAAAGCAAGGAATATTTCTATCACAAAGGAAATATGTGCTTGATTTATTATCTGAAACATGAATGCTTGATTGCAGACCAGCTGATACTCCGATAGTACAGAATCATGGTTTGGGAGAAGTCTCAGATTAAATCCCTACAAACAAGGAAATATATCAGCGCCTCGTAGGAAAGCTAATTTACTTGTCTCACACAAGACCGGATATTGCTTATGTCGTGAGCTTGGTAAGTCAGTTCATGCATTGTCCTAGTGAAGACCATATGAGTGCGGTGGTTCGTATTTTACGGTACTTGAAGTCTTCTCCCGAGAAAGGACTAATGTACAAGAAAAATCACCATCTGCACATCGATGGCTATACAGACGCGGACTGGGCAGGGAACACTACTGATAGGAAATCTACATCGGGTTACTTCACATTTGTGGGAGGTAATCTAGTCACTTGGAGAAGTAAAAAACAAAAGGTGGTTGCTCTATCCAGTGTAGATGCCGAGTTCAGAGGCATGACTAAGGGACTGTGTGAGTTACTCTGGTTAAAAAGGTTGTTAAAAGAAATTGGATGCTAATCTGAGTTTATAATGAACTTATATTGTGATAATAAGGCAGCAACAGAGATTGCACATAATCCAGTTCAACATGACCGAACCAAACATGTTAAAGTGGATCGACATTTCATCAAGCAGAAACTTGAAGACAAGATAGTTCAGTTTCCATTTGTAAAATCAGAAGACCAGTTAGCAGACATACTTACAAAGGTTGTCTCTAGCAAAGTATTCCACAACTCACTTGACAAGTTGGGCATTGAAGACATCTACACACCAACTTGAGGGGGAGTGTTGGCGTGAGTTGCTGCATGTCAACAATTATAAACAAAGAAGCTAGTAGAGCTAGTGGAACATTGGGAGTAGCAGCTTAGTGGAGCATGGGACAAGGCTAGTGGAGCATGGGCAGTATATTCACTCGGTTGAAGTCCCTAGTGGGGGTGATGCTCTTACATGCTATAAATCTACTACTACTCTCTCTTGTAAAGTATGCAAAATAATATCATATAATCAGATTATTCATATTCATCTTTCGTATGTGTTCAATTACATATGGACTTCTCCTCACATTTCACATACCAACTCAAGTAAATCTTTTATAGAAATCTACTAAATAAAAATCCAAATACAGAAATATAGAGAGAAATAAAAATCCAAATACAGAAATATGGAGAGAGAAAATAAAAGCAGAGTACCTCGCCAGTTGAAGCAAAACAGCTATGAAGATAGTCTGATTCTCGCCGCGGGCGTCGGATCCCTGTTGCTCAAGCGAAGGTGCAGAGGTTGATGGTGTTGTAACTACTGCTACTGTAGTATAAGTCTAAGTTAAACTCTTTCCACTAAATCTAAAATCAAAAGCTACAACCACAAAAACTTCAAATCAAGTGTAACACTCCTTTCCCGAATAGAAAGGGAGGTCACGTACAAAGCACAACAAATCTCAAAATAAGCAAATAGAGTATTAATAATTTCAAAATATTTAATAGTTGATAATTCATCAATGTCGAATTAAAAAGGATTCTCCAAAAGTTGAGAGAATAATCAAAATTGATCAATACTTAATATCCAAATCAACCTAGATGGTCAAAGGCAAACTCTCTATTCACACAACCCTGAATCACCTCTGCAAACCTACCAAAAGAAAAACACAACATGAGCCAAATGCTCAGTACGGATAAAGATATACAAAAGATACACAAATGAAATACGGAATTAACTGACAAAATACTGAACAATGCCTCAAACATAAATACCGACGATAATATAATCTCCAAAGTCTTAATAGAATATATCTGAATCAACAGAATTAACGAAACAAGTAGAAGGCTGAATCAAAGTGGCTAAGTGATTATTTCATACCGAACTCAGAACAAAACATAATCTTGCCACGTAGACAAGTTAAAATAATGTCACACAGGCAAATCACACATTGAACCGCGAATCTAAATGCATACAAATCGGAAGGTGTGTGTAGCACAAATATCACCAATCCGCAAAACAAAATAGAAACTAGGGTCGACCCATACGTGTGCTGAACAAACATATCGTTAAAGCTCACATCCAGAGAAAATAAAAGGATATGTCGTTGACTAATTACACCGCCACAGAATGTGTCATGCCTCGGTGCTAAGAGGATATGCTTGTGGTACCCCCATAGATGGTTATAGCTCAAGTATAGTCTATCGCTTATTCTACAAAGATATAATGTCACAATACATGCGACATAATACCAACAAAAGGGTTCTAAACATACATGTTGAACCAAATCATCCAAATCATAGACAAAATACCTCTAAAGTAATGTAACAACATTTACTACTTTACAAGGATCAATAAAGTTCTATGCGTGAAGAACAAATTTAAAATATTACAAAATATAAAGTTCGGAACATCCAAACCAAACTAAAGCAAAATAAGGATTTGATTAGAAACGAAATAATTAAGCGAGTACCAAATTCTGAACGATTAGTAGTATAAACAAATCAACATAATGATAGTATCACTGAAGAAATATGGAATATGTTCAAATTATAATAGAAAAAAATAGTTCAAATTACAGAATAAAATCACGGTATCAAATATCAAACTTCTATTCAAGAGTGCCAATAAAAATATAAGAAAAATATAATGAATAACTAGATATCACGAGATATAAAGAATACAACAATAATCAAAGTAGTGGAGTACGGAATCCGTACATGATACTTAAAACCATTTATAGCACACTCTACAAAATCTTACCCTCAAATACTAGCGATATCAAATACGAAATGTTATTCACCACCTAAATATATTCACCTCGAATTAAATATGATCAAAACTAACAATTTCAAAATAATTCGTAATTCATTCAAAGTGCCTTTAATTATCACCTTAGATCACTATTAATACTCCAAAACTTAATAGTCAATAACAAAACTTAAGAAATTTTAAAATCCTAATATGATAAATTATTCTTAAGACGTCAGTCCACTATTATGGTCTTATCACCATTAATTAAAATTTATTTATCAAATTAATTAATTTTAACAGAAACTAGACTTCAAATACTCTAATTTAGCCTCAAGAATCACCCAAATCGGACTTAAAATCATTAAGTTACGCATTTTTAAATATTAGAACTTATTGTTGAAATCTGCTTGAAAAATCCTAGACCAGCCACTTCTTAAAATTCATAACAAATCATACGTTAATCTTAAACGGTTCAAAATTGGTGAATATATTCTCAGCTTATATATGTATAACATATCTAAAAATTATAACGATCCAATGGTCGGATTATGAGATATAACCCACGCAATATACCTTGAAATATAGAAACTAATTTTCAGATTTTAACGTTTATATTTAATCAAATTATATTCCTTAATATAAATTTATCTCCTCTTTATGATTATCATGATATCTAATTTCATATCTATATTTTATTTAAAAATAATTTCTAATTTAAAAACCCTCATAACTAAACTCAAAATTAAAATACAAAATAATATTTACCTTCCTTGTTCGCCTTTCTTCAATACGTAGTAATAAAGAATTTGACTTTCGGGTCTTCTAAAGTTTTCAAAATTTCTTCATATCTTCATAAAAATTTTAGCTCTCGAAAAGATACACGAAATAGGCTCAAGAATTACTCGATTCGAAGTTAATATGACTAAGTTATGAATTTTTAAAACTAGGGTTGAAAATAGTGACGGGAATCAGGACATATTGTAATTTTTAGCAATTTAAGGTGTCGATGCCGGGTTTTCTCCGTCCCTTTCCGATTTTGTTTCTTTTGATTAAATGATTTTTGGAAAAGGTCGGCATTAATGTCGACGGGGTTTTGAAAGATCGTTTTCTATGATGAGCCAATTTGACCAGAGTCGCCAGTTGGTATATTTGAAATGGATGTACCAACTCATCCGAATTTCGCTTTTTTTGTAAATCGCTGGCTCATATGTGACTCCGAATTAATTGGTCTGCGAACCGAGATTCATAGAGTTCGGGGGATTGCTTAAGCGAGGGGAAGGTGTTAGGCACCCTCCGACTTCCGTGAAACACGGTTACCGCAATCTTGATACTTTTCCTATCCTTTAATTCTTGAACGTATGTGTGTATGTGCGCGCGTGTGTGTGTGTGCCTATGTGAATGTCGTGGTGAGTTTGCATGAAGAAACCATTTATTGAAAAGTCGTGCTTTCTTTTGAGAATGCTTTAGAATGTCATTTGGCTTAACGAGAAAGCTTTATGAGAAAGACTTGATTTTAATGGTCAAAAACTTATGAGATTTTTCATTAGGTGTCGTTTTGGCAAAAACAAGAGTTTTCTAAACTTTCGTCAAAATAGGAATCGAGATCTATATGTTGCTTTCGTAAATAGCACGGTGGGCAACTTCTAGGATCTCTTCAACCCTATGCACAAAGATTTAATAAAACGTTACTTATTTTTATAAAATCATTTTTGTGATGCTTGAAAACGATTTTTCCTTTAGCCTTCTCGTTAAATAGGAATCGACATTCATTAGCATTTCTAAATTTTAGCCTCGTGGTGCTAATAGCCTAGTTTGATTGATTTTATGAAAATCTTATCATTTAGCTTTGAAATCAATTTCGTGTCATAAATCAAATCAAGCATTAAAATGCGTGGGGGCTATTCATGGGCATGTAAGCCATCCGAATAACCCCAACGCCCACAATCACATATTTCACTATTACGGGGCCTTAAACCCGATTTTTGACTTGATATCGTTTTAAGGCCCGACAATTACATATTTACAATAAAGGGTACATCGACCCTATTACATACATCCAAAAATGTCCATCATCGGATTTGGACCACGGGGTCGCGTTCCTAGGCTCACATCCAAAATTGCTACATCACTATAACGAGCTAAAAATCATCAAATGGATATCATCGGGCCATTAGGAAGAATTTCGTTTCAATTGGAACCCTCACTAATAGTCCTCAATCCATGGATCCACAACAATATACAAGAAAAACTACATTTCACATAACCCAATTGACAAGAAGATTAACAAAATGATATAACAAAAACGCTATAAAAGAAGGTTTTTCACCTTGCAAATGACACCACGATGCGTATAAAATTCGTATATTGAATAGTGTAGGAGTTGCATGTTATACAATCTAATCAAAAGAGTTTAATTCCTCTCTTTTTTCCCTCTTTTCTCTCATTTCCCGAGCTCTTTTGCTGCTGTTTTTCCCTTCTTCTTCTTTCCAAATGTTGCTCTCTTTCTGCTGGATGAAGAACTGGACTGATAAAGCCAGCTAGAGGCAGCCGCGCCGCAGATTGATCTGCGGCTGGCCTCGGTTTCTCCGCGCCCGCCGCGCACTTCAGCCGCTCAGTCGCCCACTGCGCACTTCAATTATTTTAATCATTGGCCGCAGATCAATTCGCGGTTGGGTGGGCTGATTTTCTCGATTTTCGGGCCGCACCTCGATTCTCGTGTCGTGACGTCTGCTTTCGCCGACAGACTTGTATTTTGCAGCTCGGGAATTACTGGGAGACGTGCCACATCATTCGGGAATGCCCATTTCGGACAGCCTTGTTGTCACGTCGGTTTCGGTTGCAAATCGTCGCGGTGGCAATCGATTGCTCGCACTTGCGCCCATCCTTCGCTCTCGTAAACCGGTTCAATGGACAATTCTGCCCTCTTGCCAGGGTTAGTATACGAAGTGCAAAAATTGGGTATCTACAGCTGCCCCTCTTTATCATGTTTATGAAATGTTAAATGAAATGAACAGGATAAAGAAATAGACGCCCGATGCATGAATGACATTGCACAACAGTGACAATACATACATGATACAACACATATAACTTATGATGCAACGTAAGATGAAAGGCATGCAAAATATTCGTAAAAGGGTGTCAATGCGGATGATCGTCTCGTCGGGGCCGGGTCTCGTATCCGGTCACCCATCTCGTAATCGCCGGGTCTCGTCGCCGGTCGATCGTCTCGTCGGGGCCGGGTCTCGTCGCCGGTCACCCATCTCGTAATTGCCGGTTATCGTCGCCGGTCGATCGTCTTGTCGGGGCCGGGTTTCGTCGCCGGTCACCCATCTCGTAATCGCCGGTTATCGTCGCCGGTCGATCGTCTTGTCGGGGCCGGGTTTCGTCGCCAGTCACCCATCTCGTAATCGCCGGTTATCGTCGCCGGTCGATCGTCTTGTGAGTGCCGGATCTCGTCTCCGGTCGATTGTCCTGTGAGTGCCGGGTCTCGTCTCTGGTCGCTCGTCTCGTAACCGCCGGATCTCGTCTCCGGTCGATTTGTCCTGTCGGGGTCCGGGTGTCGTATCCGGTCACCCATCTCGTAATCACCTTATTCCATCGCATTGTCATCAAAGGAAGTTATTCTCCTGACTAGCTTGAAAGGCATCCTTGGAGTTCGTCCTCGTACATCGTTCTTGGCAGCCATCGCTTTTGACTCTGATAGGCTAGGACCTTGACACCTAACCTGCATAGATCACGTACAGAATTATCATCTACTCAATGCATGTGATACAACATTTAAAATGTAAATTTGATGAAAAATGACCCCTGTACAGTCTTTTGATACTGTTCTACAGATGTCATCATTTGTCGGGGTTTTGCTTGGATCTCAGCCCTTCCCAGGGATCGCTCTCTTTTTTGGATATCGGCCCTTCCCAGGGGTTGTTCACCACTTTGTTGTGGTTCGCTTGGATGCCTTCCCAGGTTCAATCACCACCTTGTTGGGATTTGCTTGGATGCCTTCCTAGGTTCACTCACCACCTTGTTGTGGTTTGCTTGGATGCCTTCCCAGGTTCACTCCCCACCTTGTTGTGGATTGCTTGGATGCCTTCCCAGGGTGCTCACCCCCTTGTTGTGGTTTGCTTGGATGCCTTCCCAGGTTCACTCACCACCTTGTTGTGGTTTGCTTGGATGCCTTCCCAGGGTGCTCTTGCTTGGATACCAGCCCTTCCCAGGGGTCATTGATTGGTTGGATACCAACCCTTCCCAGGGGTCATTGATTGGTTGGATACCAGCCCTTCCCAGGGGTCATTGATTGGATTTGAGTGATTTTTTTTGAAATGGGATGTGTGATCGGCTTCATGTCCTGGATCTCCCACCAACATCGTCCATTTACCATGCCGCAAAAGCCATCATAGTCTGATCATTCGTGAGGTTGAAAGCGACGTGCTTGTACTTTCCTGAAGATTTTCATTTTGATCGTACCTGTATGCATGAAAAAGATGTTAAGCATGATCTGGCAGATATGTTATGGACAGATGCATGTGCACAACATGTGTTTTAGATAGAAATGACCCCTGTTCAGTCAAATGATACGATTCGACAGTCGTCGTCGTCTGCCAACATTTGATTGGATCACGCCTCGTCGTGCAGTGTAGTTTCTAGACTTCAACATTGGTTTGGTACTCTGCCTGTTCTTGGTCGTCTTCATTTCATCGAGTTGAGGCAGTCTGTTTCGCTCTCTGTGATGACCGACAGCTATGTTGGGCTCCTTGGCCTTTTGATCATTTCTGACGGCCGATATGCTGTTGTCCCGCATGATATCATCCTTGTATATGCTCATGCACGTGGATCATTTGGATGTCGAGGCAGTGATAGTCAGGATTGGGGAGAGGCCCAATGATGGGAAGTTCTGTGCAGCCTCCGCTTCCTTTCATTTCACGATACTTAACTGCCCCTGCCTTGGCGCGTGTCGCTACCAAGAATTTCTATTGAAAACTCGCGATGTTGACCGTGCTGAGTTATCCACATCTCTGTAAGATCCTGCATATCAGATGACTAACAAATGCCAAAACCTGAAGGCTCGGGCCGTTAGTGTTAGTTCAACACAAAGATATTATAATCTTGACAAAAGAGTAAATGCAGTTAAAGCACATGAAATTGAATATCTGTTGATCGCACAATCTAGCAAGTTGTGAACCGTGAATGTACCAGATTGGAAGTTATTTTCACTCCCTCGTGAGTTGATGATTTTCTATTTAACGAGTTATGAAATCGTAAGAATACCTTCAAGCATTCATGGTCATTGTACGTGAGTACGGTCGAATTCAAAAGAACTACCTCCCCTCTTCAAAGGTATTCTGTCTCCATTCTCGACAACGTTCTTAGCAGGATTGACGTCATATGACAAGTGCACTGTGCGATGCAGCATTCAGTAGGGGTTTCTCTTTCATGACCTTTTGTTTAAGGCCGAGAGTTTTTTCATATTATCTTTTCTCTTTATCAGCCCACTTCACTTGTCTCGTTTTCTTAGGCTATTCAAAGTTACCCATTTAACGAGTTTTGGACCAATGACTCCTAAACCAGACGGTTTTGGGGCATTAGGTGTACAGACACCCCTTCGGATTTATTTACTCGAGTAACAAAGGCCACGGTTCGAGACAAGCTGGTGGTCTGCACCGTTCATTCTTTGCTTGACCTTGCGCAAGATTCGTTTTCTTAGGCTTGAGTTACCCATATAGCGAGTGTTAGGCCGGTGACTCCCAAACCAGACGGCTTTAGGGCACCACATGCAGAGACACCCCTTAGGCTTAATTACTCGAGTAGCCCATGCCACGATTCGAATTTGCTCGGGCCTCCTCTACTGTAATGCTCGTTTTCTTAGGCTCTGAGTTACCCATGTAACGAGTGTTGGGCCAGCGACTCCCAAACCAGATGGCTTTAGGGCACCAGGTGTAGAGACACCACTCGGGCTTAATTACTCGAATAACCCAGGCCACGATTCGAGACATTAGCTTGATAATCACTTATCGTCTGACTCCTTGATATTAGCTTGATAATTACTGACTGTCTGACTACGTGTTAATTGCCATCAGCGTCGTCATAGTTTTATACCCCACAACTGAAAGTTCGTGCAAATGCAAAGTGAAGGCTGTCACATGAGGTCGATTCTGTCGCAAACGTTGCTTTGAATTAAGGCTTTGTACCCGATCAAAAGGTTGAATAGCCTTCTTCGTCTAATCATACTCACGATCGTGCTCCACGGTTGCTTGTCAGAATTAATCCAATTCCTATCAAGCCAAATAAAATCCCCTTTCACGCGGATCATCGTATCCCGGGAAAACTATGCTTGACAAATGCCAGATGATCATACCGTTGCAGATTGAATTGACATGAGGTAGCATTTTATGATGATGGTGCATGTTGATGGGATTGTTGCATGGGTGCCAATTTGCACGTTATCATTTCCTGGGTAGTGACAAATGCCCCAGTGTTAAGTTGCTTTTCTTGTGATCTCCCTCGTACTGGTTGCATCGGTATCTTGTTGGGCTGACAAAAGATCCGATCCCTTGACTTGTTGAAAGGTTTGGGGGATTTTTGATTTTTTTTGCCCCTACTCTGGGTTCTTTGTGACCGTTAGGGGTTCTGATGTTTGATGGCGAAGGTTTGGTCTAAGTCGGGTTTACCTTCGACCCATCCTTTGATCTCGTCAGGCGTGTTGTCGATATCTGTCTCATCTTGCTCAATCCCCATCAGATCGAAATCTAGTTTTATACCAAAATCGTGATCCTCCTTCAAATTTGGCCTATCGCTTGTCAGGTTAGAATGCCTCAAATCGGGGTACTCAGAATTTTAAAACCCGTTGATCTTCTACTGGCCGGGATTCACTGCCATACTCCTGGATTTATCCCTTCCTGAATATCACCTGCTGCACGGTCCAATTGGCCACGGTGAGGTCAAGTAATGAAGCTCATTAGGAGGTGCATGGATCGCATTGGCATGGATCTGGCATTGATGGCATTTCCTGACATGAGTATTGCAGTCAGTTTTCATAGTTAGCCAGTAGTGACCCGTTCACATGATTTTCTTTGCCCAAAAATGTTCTGCTCATATGGGCTCCGCACACATCGCCATGTACTTCGCTCATTAATCTGTGGGCTTCTTCGGCTTCCAGATATAGCATCAGTCTCGTAGCTAGGTCCTATTCATGCAAATCGTCTCCGCTTAGGAAGAAGTTCACTGCCCATCTTTGGATTCTCTTTCCTCAGTCAGATCTGCATTTTCGGGAGAGGAGCTGTCTCGCAGGAACTCTTTAATGTTTTAATACCAAGCCCATTTAGGAGGGGCGTCACTATGGGAGATCTCTCCGATCTGATCCTCATAGGTCGGACAAGTCTGTACCGCAATTTCCCCCTTAAAGCTCATCTCGTACCGTGATGTGTGAATCAGGGAAGCCAGTGTATTTCATGGCTATCGGCTTCTGCCATTTGGATGGATGGAGTATGGACTTTACGGCCTCTTAGTTGGGTCTTAGGGGCAGTCTCGCAAAACAAACCAGGGTCGTAGTTTAGTACTGTGCCAGTTACAAGTTGGCAGATGCATGTCAACACTGATGCATGATTATCATCATTTTTTTTGTGTGGTCGAATATGCCCCTACTACGGGTTTTTTGTGATCGTTTAGGACACGCTTTCACGGTTCTCTAATCTTATCCTGCAAAACAAGGTCAGTGTTTGATGACAGGATAGTATTTAGAAGTTTTAAAAAACCTTGGTGCGTGGTATGGATGGCCCTCCTGCAAAACCATGTCAGTATTCTCTTTATATGTGCAGGTGATGTAATCACATGATACAGGGCATGTTTATTACGATGATGACGGTATGACAGTTGTATGCCATTTACATGACATTCATTTATTTGACTGAACGATAAAAGGGCATGAAGAAGCTTCCCTTTCGTTAGGTTTATCAGAGGCTGACCTACCCTAGGGTTACTCTCGCGGGCTTTTCGGCATGAAGGTCCCCAAATCTTCGCAATCTACTCGTCTGAATCCTTTAGATTGGAGCAGATTTGGGTGGTGCGTTTCCTGAGCCATCTCCGGGGAGCAGCCCCTTCGAGTCCAGCAATAAGCAACCGACAGGTTCGCCTCAGGAGGAGGTACACTCTCAACATACATTCACATTCATCGTCCTCACCGTATGCAAATGATTACTTTAAAGTAAAGCAATTCCATCCAATCATTCATTTATTGGACAAAACACACATTCACACAACAAAAGGTAAAAAAATCAAAATATCGCACGCACATATACATTCATGAATTTTTTAAAGATAGGATAGCATCAAGATTTAAACGCGGCTTAAGCCCTCTAATGTCCCCAGCAGAGTCGCCAGCTGTCGACGCCGGGTTTTCTCCGTCCCTTTCCGATTTTGTTTCTTTTGATTAAATGATTTTTGGAAAAGGTCGGCATTAATGTCGACGAGGTTTTGAAAGATCGTTTTCTATGATGAGCCAATTTGACCAGAGTCGTCAGTTGGTATATTTGAAATGGATGTACCTACTCATCCGAATTTCGCTTTTTTTGTAAATCGCTGACTCATATGTGACTCCGAATTAATTGGTCTGCGAACCGAGATTCATAGAGTTCGGGGGATTGCTTAAGCGAGGGGAAGGTGTTAGGCACCCCCCGACTTCCGTGAAACACGGTTACCGCAATCTTGATGCTTTTCCTATCCTTTAATTCTTGAACGTATGTGTGTATGTGCGCGTGTGTGTGTGTGTGCCTATGTGAATGTCGTGGTGAGTTTGCATGAAGAAACCATTTGATGAAAAGTCGTGCTTTCTTTTGAGAATGCTTTAGAATGTCATTTGGCTTAACGAGAAAGCTTTATGAGAAAGGCTTGATTTTAATGGTCAAAAACTTATGAGATTTTTCATTAGGTGTCGTTTTTGCAAAAACAAGAGTTTTCTAAACCTTCGTCAAAATAGGAATCGAGATCTATACGTTGCTTTCGTAAATAGCACGGTGGGCAACTTCTAGGATCTCTTTAACCCTATGCACAAAGATTTAATAAAATGTTACTTATTTTTATAAAATCATTTTTGTGATGCTTGAAAACGATTTTTCCTTTAGCCTTCTCGTTAAATAGGAATCGACATTCATTAGCATTTCCAAATTTTAGCCTCGTGGTGCTAATAGCCTAGTTTGATTGATTTTATGAAAATCTTATCATTTAGCTTTGAAATCAATTTCGTGTCATAAATCAAATCAAGCATTAAAATGCGTGGGGGCTATTCATGGGCATGTAAGCCATCCGAATAACCCCAACGCCCACAATCACATATTTCACTATTACGGGGCCTTAAACCCGATTTTTGACTTGATATCGTTTTAAGGCCCGACAATTACATATTTACAATAAAGGGTACATCGGCCCTATTACATACATCCAAAAATGTCCATCATCGGATTTGGACCACGGGGTCGCGTTCCTAGGCTCACATCCAAAATTGCTACATCACTATAACGAGCTAAAAATCATCAAATGGATATCATCGGGCCATTAGGAAGAATTTCGTTCCAATTGGAACCCTCACTAATAGTCCTCAATCCATGGATCCACAACAATATACAAGAAAAACTACATTTCACATAACCCAATTGACAAGAAGATTAACAAAATGATATAACAAAAACGCTATAAAAGAAGGTTTTTCACCTTGCAAATGACACCACGATGCGTATAAAATTCGTATATTGAATAGTGTAGGAGTTGTATGTTATACAATCTAATCAAAAGAGTTTAATTACTCTCTTTTTTCCCTCTTTTCTCTCATTTCCCGAGCTCTTTTGCTGCTGTTTTTCCCTTCTTCTTCTTTCCAAATGTTGCTCTCTTTCTGCTGGATGAAGAATTGGATTGATCATCTAGATTGATCTGCGGCTGGCCTCGGTTTCTCCGCGCCCGCCGCGCACTTCAGCCGCTCAGTCGCCCACCGCGCACTTCAATTATTTTAATCATTGGCCGCAAATCAATCCGTGGCTGGGTGGGCTGATTTTCTCGATTTTCGGGCCGCACCTCGGTTCTCGTGTCGTGACGTCGGTTTTCGCCGACAGACTTGTATTTGCAGCCCGGGAATTACTGGGAGACGTGCCACATCATTCGGGAATGCCCATTTCGGACAGCCTTGTTGTCACGTCGGTTTCGGTTGTAAATCGTCGCGGTGGCAATCGATTGCTCGCACTTGCGCCCATCCATCGCTCTCGTAAACCGGTTCAATGGACAATTCTGCCCTCCTGCCAGGGTTACTATACGAAGTGCAAAAATTGGGTGTCTACATAAGGCATGAAGATGACGTCAAATAATTTTTCTTCCTTCTTCACAATTGTAGAGGGCGAAAAACTAAAGAAATAGGCTTTGAATTCACTTAATTCCGACATTGGATGAATTAATTATGATTTTTTAATGGGCTACAGTGCGTATAAGTAGAGTACTCGGGTATTCAACTAACCAAATTAAAATAGGATTAGAGTTACATCTCCACTCTTTAAATATAAATAGGAAACAATATAGGAGTTATCAAAACCGTAATGGACTCCTTAATTTTAATTTAATCAATTATTTAATTATCTATTAAAAAAATTTAATTTTCTAAGCGAAATAATTAAAAAAAATAGTAACTTACATTTTCTAATTCAATTATGCTTTTAGGAAAAATAAAATTAATATTTAATTACTAACAAAAATCCGGGTTATTACATCAAGGGTGCAAAGGAAAGTATACACTAACAAATATATCATTATAACCAAAATTTACACAAAAGTAACAATTTTGTAAACATTCATCTACTGAAATAAAGTAAATGATACAATGTTGAAATGGACAATTGGATAACAAATTGTAACAATTAGTTATTTCTGTACAGATCTTCATACATACAAATCAATATTGTATAAAAAAAAAAAGAGAAAATAGAAAGAGAGAGATAGAAGACGCACCAGATATAGATCTCGAATTGATTGATTATAAACGTTCTGAGATTTAGACTGAAGTTTTCAGGTGTGGGATGATAAAGAGAAGAGTTGTAAAATGGGTGGGAGTTTTAATATTTTTAGATCTAGGACTGTATTTGGCGTAGCAAGCATTACTTGAATCGGCTTGTTTATAACTTGAAAAATGTAGGCTAATGACCATAGTACCCTTAAAATAATGACCAACTAAATTAAGTTAGATGTGATCTCTTCTTGGATTATTATATATTAGTATTGATGTATTGATTTACGAACACCTTGAAGTTTTTTAGGTTTCAAATTCGATTCTCTCATTACCGTACGAGTTTGTTACTCCCTCCGTGCTATAAAAACTAGTTTAGTTTGATTTTTTTTAAAGTTAAATTGTCCATTTTAGAATCAAAGTTTATACCATTTCTTATATTAGAGGGAGGAATTATAACTATAAGAAATCAAATAAAATTAATTACTCATTCTAATTTTTTATGAACTTAAAATTTTAAATAAATATGTTTGATTTTTAGTTCTAAAAATGACTAAACCAGTTTTTATGAAACAGAGAGAATATTTAAGAGGGAAAAAAACTTAGTTATGGCCAACATTGAATGGCTGAATGATACTTATGTCCCTCTAAGTTACCACCCACTTTTAAAGTCATTCATAAAGTTTATTTTTAGTCAATTAGGTCCTTAAAGTGATATTTTTTGTCGATTCTGTTCCTTTTACCCGATTTGACTGTAACCTGAATAAAAATTGACCCGATCCATTTTTTAAGGGCAAAAGTGGCTTTAACATTATCAATGTTTATAATATATATCCTGGTAAAAGTTTACACAATGGGCTGAAGATTATTAAGGATGACAAAGATGTACTTGGTTTACATAAGTTCATGCCTGGTAATAAAGAGATAGAAATGTATTGTGAAACCATGCAGCTAGGTTCAATCTATGTGATGATAGAACCACATAAGATTTCACCAAGGGTTGGCAGGGTTGAGTGGAGCGACAGGACAAAAGCTATTGAATCAGATGATTGTGCTGATTTAAGTGATGACTCAAATTGTGACCATTTTTATGACAATGAGTATGAAGATAATGAAGATGACAAGATGTTTGAGGAATTTTGTTGATCATGATGTTGAAGAGAATAATATTAAAGTTATTCCAACTGATGAAACTGAAATGGACATGGGAAGGGACCAACTGAACATAAGTGATAACATAGGTGAGACTGGAGAACAAAATGAAAAAAGGAAAGAGAAGGTAAGTGAAACAAAAAAGGGAAGAAGAGTGTTGCAAAAAAAAGATAAAGGAAAATTAAAAGAAAAGGGATAAAGGGAAAAAAAGTAAGAGAGAAAAAGGATGCATGTGACATTGATAGTGATGTTGAGTCAGAAGGATATCATTCAGAGGATATTCTAATTAGAATGACTGTAGATATGGATGAGAATGACCCTATTTATCCAGAGTTCAATCCAAAAATTGACATGGCTGAATCAAAATTTGAGATTGGTATGAAATTTGCAAATAACAAGATTTTCAAGGAGGCAGTTAAAGCTTATTCAATCAAGATTGGGAAAGGGATAGAATTTTCTAAGAATGAGAATTATAGAGTTCGAGCAAGGTGTGGATCAGCTAAATGTCTATGGATGGTGTTTGCGAGTAAAATGCAGCTTGAAAATACTCTGCAAATAAAAAGCATTTTAGATAACACATAGATGTGGCAGAAAATATTCAAATGTTCATGTTAGAAGTGATTTGCTTGTGACACGATGTCTTAAGACATTCAAAAGATATCCTAAAATCAGTGCTGCAGAGTTTTAGAAAAAAATTCATAATAAAATTGTGGTGGGGATCAGTATAAGTCAGGCTTACAGAGCTAATAGGAAAGCACTGCAAATCATTAAGGGTAACATAATGGATCAATTGAAAAAGTTATTTTACTATAGGGAAGCATGCTTGAAGACAAATCCTGAATCAACTGTAGAGATTAAATGTATTGAACGTAGCATGACAATAGGAAAACTACAGTTTGAGATGATGTATTTCTGTTTTGCAATAATGAAGTTGGGGTTTAGACACTGTAGGTCATTTGTATGTTTAGATGGTTGCCATTTATCTGGGCCTACAAAAGGAATGTTGTTGACAACTGTGGGCATAGATCCTAACAATTGCATGTATCCATTAGCCTACGTAGTAGTTGAGTGGGAGAATTTCAAGTCATGGTCTTGGTTTATGGAGTACTTGAGAGATGATTACAACTAAATAATGGTATAAGTGTTTTAATCATGTCAGATAAGCAAAAAGGACTGATACAAGCCATTCAAGTTGTATTACAAAATGTTGATCATAGATTTTGCTTTGTGAATCTTTATAGTAATTTCAAGAATACTGGGTATAGGGAGTTGACAGTTAAAGAAATCCTTTGGAATGCAGCAAAGGTAAGACACATGAACTTATGGAAGTACTGGATGAAAGAGTTACACAAAATAGATGCAAAAGTAAGTGAGTGGCTAACTGATAAGCCACCAAAACAATGGTCCAGGTCACATTTTTACACAATCTACAAGTGTGATGTTCTCTGCAACAACTATTGTGAAAGCTTCAATTCCAAAATTGTCCTGAAAAGACAAGAACCTATCTTAAACATGCTACAGGGTATGAGGGACTACATCATGGATATGGTCAGTACCCATAGGACCATTACTTCAAAAAAAATGGGAAATTGATACATTTTGTCCTTCCATTCAAAAGATAATTGAGAAGATGAAGACTAAAGCAAGTGAGAGTATTGTCAAGCAAATTCTAATGGAAAGAAATTCTAAGTGACTACTATATATGAGGAATAATTTTCTGTAAATTTAGCTGAACATACATACACTTGTAGAAAGTGGGACTTAAATGGAATTCCTTGCTTTCATTCCATTGTTGCAATGTACTTTGATGGGACAGAGCCAGAAGATTTTGTTCCTCAATAATTCAGAGTTGGGACCTTCTTAAAGGTGTACGAGCACAACATAGATCTAATTGGAAGCTTTGGATATTGGGATGAAACTGGTATGCCACCTCTTGAACCACCTATTGTGGAGAAGCAAGTAGGGAGACCTAAAAGGTGTAGGAGAAAAAAGCCTGAAGAGGGAAAAAATGGGGAAAAAACCTAAGAAAAATGCTCCAATAAGGCTTCCAAGGCATCAATTTTCTTTAAAGTGTTCCAAGTGTGGCATTCTAGGACACAACAAAAAAGGTTGCAATAAACAACCAAACAATATTGAAAATTAGAGAACTGAAGACAATATAGAGGAGGAAATTATTGTATCCCAAAGTGAAATTCCACTCACCTAAGCATCTTAGGTCTTAACTTGCTTTTAGTGATGGACATTACTAATTTTGAGATTTTTTCTATTTATTTTGTTGATGAATTTCTTCTGTTTCTCAGCAACCACATGTGGCTAATTATCCATGGGAGGCAAGTCTATTGTTTACTCCAGTTTCTGCATCACTAGGTGTGTTATGACCGCTGTCCAAAATCTATTGTTCCCAACTAGTTGGAGGCCAAGGAGACCAATTGCAGGAGGTGTCCAGATAAAAGGGCCATCACCGGGGATCATGTTGCAAAACAGGCCAATCACCAAGGACCATAGCTTATCAACAAGACCAATCATCAAGGAAGGAGGCAAAAAGTTTGTTACTCTTGAAAGCTTCAAAGCAGCTGTTGCAAAGATTTCAAAGAAACTAGTCTGATAGGAAAAGTGTTGCAGTATGTTTGAAGTTGGGATTGTTAATATGTGTTTTTGGCATACTGAGTTAAAATTATTCTCCATTACCAAACTATACTTTTGTTAGTTGGGAAACACTACTTTAAGTTTATGCAGGTGTCCTA
This sequence comes from Aralia elata, assembly GCA_034770075.1. NCBI lineage: Eukaryota > Viridiplantae > Streptophyta > Magnoliopsida > Apiales > Araliaceae > Aralia > Aralia elata. The sequence goes on along the minus strand of CM068388.1, from coordinate 11,441,672 downwards.
ACTTAGGATAATTATTATTATATGTTTTTGTAAGTTGGAATTGATGATATATGGGTTTGTATGAAAATCAAGTTTTATAAATTTTCAGTTTTACAAAGCACATAGCACATTTTCAGTTTTACATATGGGTGTTGCAGTAGTATAAATGTGTGTTGTAGTAGTACAAAACACATTTTCAGTTTTACAAATGCACGTTTTGTACCTTTTTCACATTTTGCACAATTTGTACAAATGTGTCTTTTGATTTGGATTTGGAAGAAATGTAATAGCAGATTATAAGGCACATAATTGTCAACACCATGAAACAGAGCACCATGGAACAAAGCTTTTTTATTGATAAATTGTAGAGTGAATCCTCAGATCGTAGAATGACTTAACTCTACGTTTCTACGATCGTAGAGTGACTTAACTCTATGATACTGGATTTCAGTGTAGAAACGTAGACTGAATCCTCAGAAACGTCGAGCACCATCAGACAGATAGTAAAGTGAAACGTAGAGTGAATCATCAGATCGTAGAATGACTTAACTCACGTTTCTACGATCGTAAAGTGACTTAACTCTACAAAACTAGATTTTAGTGTAGAAACGTAGACTGAATCCTCAGAAACGTCGAACACCATCAGACAAATCGTAAAGTGAAACGTAGAGTGAATCCCCATATCGTAGAATGACTTAACTGTACATTTCTACGATCGTAGAGTGAATCCTCAAATTGTAGAATGAATTAATTCTATATTTCTACGATCGTAGAGTGAATCCTCAGATTGTAGAATGACTTAACTCTACGATACTAAACTTCAATGTAGAAACGTATTGTTAAGTCATTCTACGATATGAGGATTCACTTTACGTTTCACTTTACGATATGAGGATTCACTCTACGTTTTTGAGGATTTCAGTCTACGTTTCTACACTAAAGTCTAGTATCGTAGAGTTAAGTCATTTTACGATCTGAGTATTCACTCTACAATCGTAGAAACGTAGAGTTAAGTCATTCTACGATCTGAGGATTCACTCTACGTTTCACTCTTCGTTTCACTCTACGTTCTGTCGATAAAAAAAGATGATCTAATAGGAATAATATATGTGAGATTCAAACTGATATCGAGAAATTAGGGTTCCCATGAATATGAGGGACTGAGATAGATTAAGGTTGGAAAAGATGAAAGTGTTTATCAAGAGTTTTGGCAGAGAGATTGATTTAGATGGAATAGAAAAGGTCTAAAAGAAAACGAGATTACTGGGGCAAAGAGTGTTAGAGAGGAAGGAGAGAGAGGTTGATTTTACAGTGGGGAAGGAGAGAGAGATTGATTTTGCAGGACAAATAGAAGATTTGGGAAAAAGAAGAAAACAAAAGATGAAAATAGTAGGCAGTTTTTAATTTTGTTAAAACGACTCTTGGGGCTGCGTATTAGGAAGGAGAGAGTAAAACAGATGTATGTATAGATTTATCCTTTCAGTTTTACATATGGGTGTTGCAGTAGTACAAATGAGTGTTGCAGTAGTACATAGTATATTTTCAGTTTTACAAATGCACGTTTTGTACCTTTTTCACATTTTGCACCTTTTACACGTTTGGCCAAAAGAACTTTGTAGATAGATTTCAATACTGTTTTGCAAAAAATGGGCAGAACAACTTTCATACTAGTGCAACAATTTCAAAACTTTCATTACACCCAACATCAAAGAAAATGACCAAACAAGGGCAACATAAATTCCATTAAAAATAAACTTAGGCAAACATCAAAAGTTTTCATTACTCCCAACAACTTTTATTGCAAAGCAAGCAACCAAAAATCATCCACTTCCAATTTACAATAACATGATTAAAAATAATAACCAAGAACAAACAAGTGCAATAATTAATTTCTTTCTTCCTCTGTTGCCTATTGCACGCATATTCTCCATCTCTTGTTCCATTACATTAATCTTTCGAAGTAAGCCAGGGATAATTTGCCTTGATCTGTCACACATAAGAGGATCGTACCAACCAAAAAACCCACAAGCATTGCTCTATAAACAAAGAAGTTTTCGATTTTATGTGAAAGTAAAGAGAATGGAAGAGATAAAAGACATAATTGGAACCCTAACACACTTACTTTTTCAAAGTTCGGACATGATAAAAACCTTCTTCCTGGGTTTATCTCAGTCCATGCTGTTTTTAGTTGAGCTCTCCTCTCACAATCGCATAGTCGTCCATGGCCGCAATCTCCTCTTCCAAATTGATTTTGAGAAACGATGAAGAAGATGAGTAGGAGCTTAGACGGCTTATGTGCAAATATGATATATATTATAAGCATTGATAATGTTAAAGACACTTTTGCCCTTAAAAAATGAATCGGGTCAATTTTTAGTTAGGTTGCAGTCAAATAGGGTAAAAGGAATGGAATCGATAAAAAGTGTCACTTTAAAGACCTAATTAACGAAAAATGAACTTTAAAGACGAATTTAAAAGTGGATGACAACTTAGAAGGATAGAAATGCCATTCTGCCACGTTGAATGCTTACTTGTGATATAACTCATAGAAGTGCACCCAAAAAATTTGATACACCAACAGCCTTTGGTTTAGTTGGTATACAAGGTCTTTACTCCTTACCATGCAAGAGGTACTGGGATCAAATTTCCCTCGCCATGTTGTAACCACCTTGTGTTAACAAGGACTTAAAAGTAGCAAAAAAAATAAATTATGATACCTTGCTTCCTTTTATGTGCTAAGAATAATGAAAGGAACAAGTACAGATAAAATTAACTATTGGAGTTGATATAACATAATATTTTTTGTACCAAATGGGGTTTTGTTAAGAATCTGTGAATTGGTATATTTCATGATTAAAAATCCTAATCCCACTCATCAAGACACCTGAGGCGGGGCTTTAATCAGAATGTGTGAATTTGTATATTTCCTGATTAAAAATTCTAGTCCCACTCATCAAGGTACGTAGGCATGACTTACATTTTTTTTGATTTTTTCTTTAGCCCTCCAAGTTTTTCTAGTAAAATTAGTAATATTTAAAAAAAATTGTTGAAAAATTATCTAATGGTGAATGTTAAAAGAGAAATTGCTGAAAAATTCTCTTCAGAATCAATTGCGAAAGAATTAATCTGTATGAAAAAAAATGAAAATCACAATTCTTTTAAGTTGTAAAGAAGGATGGAAAATGTTGATGTTTAATATATTGTCATTATTTTTGTTAAATAAATTTTATGTTGTTAATTACTAAAAAAATTATAAGTATTATTAAAATTATTTTATATTTAAGCATGTTACATTATGTCCTGTCCCCTCGCCCCCAACCCAAAAAAAAGAAGAAAAAATCGTGGCTTCGGCCCTGCTAGTGGCTAATTATGTGGATTTATTGATATAACTAATTATCAATTATGACAAATATTATTTAATTTTAGCTAAATTTAAGTAGTGAAATGAGAATGGTACCTATATTTATTCTTCGAAAAGTAGAGAAAAGGCATATGCTAGTTTGCTTCACAAAAAGAGTCTTGTTTGTAATTTTTGTAATTTTTTATTTTATTTACAAAATATGTTCACTTTTTGGTAATAGTGCATAGTATATATGACACAATATTTTCACATTTGTAATCATAATTTTATTATCAACACACACTATATTAAATTAACATTATTTTAAGGGTATAAATGAACTAAAAATAAATCTATAATATTTGTAACTTTTGCAAATTAAATATTTTTTGCGGACCGGAGGAAGTATTTAAGACTATAAAAAAATAATTATAAGACCACATGCCTTTTTATTTTACCAAAGGCATTCGTTTTTGAATAGAGGTAATAAATTGTTAGTTTAGTAATTGTTACATGAAAATAAAATTATGATGACAAATTTGTAGATTTTGTGTCATTTAGAAACATTATTATGACGATTTCTTTTGGTGTAATAAAAAATTTGACAAATAAAACTCTTTTTGTGAAATAGAGGAGTCGAAAATGAACTAATTAATGATTATGTACACACCCTTTTACTTTCTTTTTTTTTGAAATATTATAGAAGTAAATTAATATAATTAATAACTCTTCTCAAAATTATTTAGAGAGACATTTTAAAACATCAATTAAAATTTTTATTAGAGAGAGAATTACATAAAAAGCAAAGTATGCAGAAGCCAAGTATGCAGCAACAATTCAGAGTATTAAAATATTAAAGTAATTAAGGGAACATGATACAAATATTAAGATGAAGAAAATTAGTTAATTAAAATGTACTCCTTCCGTCCCAAATTAATTGCTTTTTAGGACTTTTTTAAATCAAATTGACTATTTTTAAAATTAATAATTAAGCATATATAAATATATTTCTAAAATTATAAAAATTGAAATTAGTAATAAATTGTATATACTTTCTTTTGGTTATAATCTCTTCACATATATTTTAACAAAAATAATAAAAAGATTAGTTCTAAAAAAAGTCAATTTGATTTAAAATGGTCAAAATTGAGTAATTAATTTGAGACGGATGGAGTATAAATTATGGATTAGACGTATCAGTTTCACTCCATCACCCATGTTAAGACATCGACAGCGCCTTGGAAATCATGAACAAGCCACATGCAAGAAAATTTGAACGTGTGATTTTGAGTGGAGACCCAGTATATATGTGTAGGTCCTTGTAATTAAAGTAAGATTATCGTGGTACAAAAATAAACACGATCTGGTATTTTTTTATTGGTCACCTTGTACTATTTTGTGTTAAGATTTACTCGTTTGGATTGAAGGAATGGAATGAATAGTGGAATGATTTATTTCATTTTAGTTGGAATGAGTTATTCCATATGTTTTCTCTCCCTCAAGGAACCAAACACAATTTTTTTAATTCCAATTGTAACCAAACACAATTTTTTTCATTCCATAAGAATGAATCATTCCATTCTCGCTCTTATTCCACCAATCCAAACGTAGCATAAAAGAAATTGGTTGAGATCTTATACGTTGTCGCTCGATCAAAAAGATACAAGATATACATATTAACTTCATTGATTTTTGCTATGACATTGACATTTATAATGGGATAGTGTGGCATAGATATTTATAATAATGTAGTGTGACATGAACGTTTATGATGACATGTGATGCTGGAATCGATTAATTTATCTAGGAAATAGGTAGGACTATAACGGGTTTGGTATGGTGTGGCATATATATACACACATATAACGGGTTGACCATGGAAGCTTTGAAATTTTCATCTGGTATAGGTCTCACCCTAATCATGAGAAACATAATGCAAGCTAGTGAGCTTAACAAATACTCCTCATATGCAAAAATTGACTTAATTTGTTTTTTTCAGGTAATTTGATTGTTTTTATAATTAAAATTTATACTATTTTTTAATAAATATAAGTGGAAAAATTATAACCATAAGAAAATATGTCAATTTTACTATGAAATCTAATTTCTATATGTTAAAAATATAAATAAATATGCTTAATTTTTAAATTTAAAATCGATCAATTTGAATAAAAAAGGTCAAACTAAATCAGTTTTTGAGAGACAGGTAGAATAAATAACAATACCATTTTCAAGGACTAGGTGATTTTAGATCATCTATTGGCTATCAAATTTCAATTAAAGCTGTTTGTATCGACACATGACACTTTTATCTTGAACTATTAAACCACTATTTACGGACACCTTGAAATTTTTTAGGTTTTATCCCCATTATAGTGCGAGTTAGTTACTCCTTTTTCCATAAAAATTAGTTTAGTTTTATTTTTAAGGTTAAATTGACCATTTTAGAATCAAAATTTATACCGTTTCTTACAAATTTAGAGGGAAGAACTATAATCATTAGAAATTACATAAAATTTACTACTTATTCCAATTGTTTATGAGTCCCAAATTTTAAGTAAAAATATTTAATTATTAGTTCTAAAATGATCCGTTTGATTTGAAAAGTTCAAGTCAAACTAAACCAATTTCTATGGAACGGAGGAGTGTTTAAAGGGAAAAAAAAACTTAGTTACCGCCAACATTGAATGCTAGTTTTATTGTGATATAACTCATAGAAGTGCACCATAAAAAATAAAAATATGATACACCAACAGTCTTTAGTTTAGTTGGTATACCAAGCCTTACTATGCAACATGGAGTCATGGACAGTTAAAATTAACTAGTGGAGTTGATAGAACATCATACTTTTCGTACCAAATGGGGTTTTGTTAAGAATCAAGATATGTGAATTTGTATATTTCCTGATTAAAAATCAAAAATCCTAGTCCCACTCATCAAGGCACAATCCTATATCTAATCTTAGTTAAATCTAAGTAGAGAAATGAGAATGCTACCTATATTTATTCGTTAATAGTAGGGAAATGACATGCTGGTTGGCTTCACGAAAAGAGTTTTGTTTGTCGATTTTATTTTATTTAATTTTTTACAACTTTTTGATAACAGTAGTATACATAACACAATATTTTCACATTTGCCATCATAATTTTTATTATCATCACACACTACTAAACTAATAATTTATTATTTTTAAAGGTATACAATGACCAAAAATAAATATTTAATATTTGTAACTTTTGCAAATGAAATACTTTTTGTGGACCGAAGGAAGTATTTGATATACAAAAAACGATTGTTGTTACGGTGACAAATTTTTTTTACAAAAATTAGTTTACAGAATGATGTGGTAGAGTATAATTAGTGGATGATTCACCATACATGGGTGTGTTTAATGATAGCAACCAACTATATCCAACCACATTATTTTGTAAACAATTTTTTGTGAAATTCTTTTGTCATCAAAATACTATTGATAAAGATATTATGAGATCACTTGCATTTTTATTTTACAAAAAGCACGTGATCTTATATTTTTGAACAAGGTTATAAAATAGTTAGTTTAATAATTGTTAGATGAAAAGGAATTTATTGCGACAAATTTAAGGATTTTGTGTCGTTTTAGTATCGTTATTATTATTATCAATGAAATATGATTTCTTTAGCCGGAACAAAAAAAATTGGCAAATAAGTAATAACTCTTTCTTTTTGTGGGATAGAAGACTACTCCGAAATTAGCTAATGAATATGTACACATCCTTTTACGTCTTTTTTTTTTCTTAAAAAAATATTATGGAAGTAAATTAATTTATAACTTCAATTAAATTTTATTAGAAACGAGAGAATTACATAAAAAAACAAAGTCCGCAGCCACAATTAAGAGCATTAAAATGCTGAAGTCGTTAAGGGAACATGATACTTTGGATAATCATGAAGGCAGCATAACTTTATCCCATTCCAATATATTCCGTTATATGCATAAAACTCCGTATGTTCTTTGCCGTAACTAAACTCCGTTATTTGGGTATTCACTGTTTTCATTTCATCATTTGCCTTTGGTATCTGTCTTCGTGTCTTACATACTTTATTTGTTTCCCAAATTAGCGAAAAAGAGAAAAAAAAAATAGAAAAAAAAAAGAAAAAAAAAATAGTTATTGAAGTGAGAGAGTTAGGAAACCAAAAATCATGTATAGTGTTTCTGATATTCCATTTGTTGGAACAGCATTAAATCAAATCTTAGAAGCCACAATTAGTGTTGTGAAACGTGAATTTTGTTATTTATTTTATCACAAAGAAAATGTTAACAATCTCAAAGAAGTTGAAGGAGTTTGGTCTTAGAATTTGAGCTTAATTTAAAATAGGTTTCATTAATTATTTGATATGAAACTATATATTAATATATTTTACTCCATGAGTAGATTAAAATCAAGTATTTGAAAGCTCAAATTTATGGAGTAATGAATGAGAAATTAACTCCTAAAGATTACCCGTGATGATGATAAATAAATAACTTGTGGGAAGTGAATTCCACATCGAGTATGAACTAAACAATTAATGGGTATATATACAAAAAGATTGTTCTTGGGTTTGGGCTCTAAGGGGCATTCCATTTTTGTGGAGGGGAGAGGACCAAGTCAAGACTTGATTTGGTTTGGGCCCTAAGGGGCACCCCACTTTTGTGGAGGGGAGATGATGTAATATTTCGAACCCTAATAAAATTTGTATATGTAAATTATGTGTTTATTAAATGAAATTTTTTATTCCGACTCTGTGTTATGTGATGATATATTCTGATGAACAGCTCAGGTAATATTTGAAAACCTAATACAATTCGAAAACATTATCGTATACGTTTAGAATTAGAACGTATAACCTAAAATTAGGTATCGAGAAGTTTAAAACCTTAAGCCCTAATGAGATTTGAAGTTTGTAACATATGTGCTTAATAAAGATTGAAATGATATTTCGAAGCAGGTGTTTTGTGATTATATAGTGTAAACGATGAATTAGGTCAAATAAAATTTTTTGGTCAAGCTGCTTAGTTGTGTTTACATTGAGAAAATGATTTGTCGTGCTTTCCACGATTTCACCAAGAAGCATTCCGACAAATTATTTTTGACAAGTTGTTATGTCGTGCTTAAGAATGACAAAGTGATTTGTTGTGCTTAAAGTAACAAGCTGCATTGTCGAGCTTGTAAGATATTTTCATTGAGGAGCTTAGAAGATAGGTTCAATTGCAAGCTGCATTGTCGAGCTTGGAAGATATTTTGATTGAGGAGCTTAGATTGCAAGCTGCATTGTCGAGCTTAAAGATATTTTCATTGAGGAGCTTAGAAGAATATTCTAAGAATATGCTAGGGTCCAAAGTGTAATAAGCCGAGCCCCTAATGTGCAATTAGTGAAACTTGGTTTTTCTATAAATAGCAAGCTCAGTTCATTCATTCCTTACTATTTTTCAAGAGTAGTTCAAGAGCAAAAACACTCTATATTTATATTCTGAGGGATACTGTGAGATAAAAATTACTTTCTAAGTATTGAAGCGCTGCGCGATTGGAAGTAAAGCTAGCAACTACAAGAGGTATTACTCTAGTGGTTATTATTTTCATTTTTCTTTATATATATTTAGTAAAAAAATACTTTTATAAGCAGTTAAAATGCCCAAATTATTTTAAGTATATAGTACAAAAGTCCTATTTACAAGCAGTTATAATGTCCGATTTATTTCTCTTATATATTAGAAAATATACTTTTATAAGCAGTTACTATGTCTGAATTTCTTCAACTATTTAGTAAAAAATTTTATTTTATAAGCAGTTATAATGCTGAAATTTTCTCAAATATAATAGCCGAATATTCATTTTATAAAAAGTTATAATGCTGAAATTTTCTCAAATATAATAGCCGAATGTTCATTTTGCAAACAGTTATAATGCTCAATTTATTTTAAATATAGTTGAAAATATTCATTCTGTAAGCAGTTATAATGCTAAAATTATTTCATATATTGTAGAAGAAGTCTTATTTATATGCGGTTATGATATCCGAAATAAAATTTAAAAGATTTAATCGTTAAATGCTTAATTGTCTACATAAACTTATAATCGTATAGGATTTATGACGAACGTTTAGGCCGTTATATGAACTGTAAAAGATATACGAGGCAAGTCTTCTAACCTTGTTACATTTAAGCAAGTCTATTACATCTTGCTTTCAATTATTGTGAAGTTATTGCTTCTTGTTCAGCATAACTTAGGAAATGAATCATTATTCATATATTGTTTATTCGAGCGTAAATGTTGTGTCAAACCAAATTATTTTGGTACGACATCTTATACTGAGAAATGGAACACCTTGATGTAAGGTGAACTGAAACACCTTAATATAAGGTGCCGGTAAATGTTGATTATATATCGACACAAAATTGTAGGATGATATGCATACTCCTAGGATATTGGTTAGGCTGATCCCCTACCAGATATCCGAAATCAAACGGTTCTAAGTCATTGAAGACTGATAGAACTAATTGAAATATATGGTTCATGTACAGAACTCTCAGTTATACATTATTGACATCTTTCAAATCAAACACATTGTGTTTACATTTTCAAATGAACTTGCTGAACATTTGTAGCTCATTCTTGCATATATCTTCTTTTGCAGTTTTAAATGACAATCTCGGCACTTCTGGGACAGACAAAGGAAAATGACATGTTTACTGTTAGAGTTTATGTCCTAGAGGCCAATTATTTGATGTAATTGCTTAACATTTCTTTTGATATTTGATTGAATAAATTAATTATTTTATTATGGTTTTATTTACTGTGTTATATAAATGTTAACATAATAACAGTCCTTAGAATAATGATACAAATTATATAGCTTCAAGTATGTGACTTGAACATGAGATTATATAATTACAATTAGTATCATTACTCTTAAATGTCCCTAGTCGAGTATCATTAAGAATGGGACAACAATGATACATTGAGACTAGTATGTGGATTGACTGATGACCAAATCTCATTGGTCATTAATATATGAGATATTAAGTCAATGCATAGGTACATGTTAGAGAACAATGTACTGGACAGACCCATCATGAGAATTCTACGTGGAGCATTATGCAAAGTGTCATAAGCAATTCTCATAGTGACAATGATGTAATGGTCCTGCGACCTGAAATCACTATATTACTACACGAGAATTCATGTACTTTGATATCATCAAAGGTCACTTTTAATAGGGTCGATAATAAAAGTGATTATTGGGTACATCATGAATCGTGTGAGCAATATGAGTGATCTAGATGGAATTTAACCCTTCCATATATTAGGGGTGATATCCATAGGCCTTTTGATTGAGTAGGACTATGAAATGCATGGTCATGCTCAAATAGTGATTTGTTTGATATAGTCTACTCATTGATCAAGAAAACTCAGATTAAATTATGAAGAGTATGACACATTCCATGACTCTAGTTTAATCTAGGATATCAAGGTTAAAATGATTAAATTACATTGAAACATTGGTCACGAAAAAGTTGCATTGAATCATCGATCTTATTATTATTTGGGTAGCAGTGATGCATTACTAGATGTCACTCACTGTTTATAATTTTATAATATGATTTTAAAATTATTGCCAATATAATAATAACCTATAGAGTCACACACTTAGAACGTAATTAAAAGAGAATTAATTTAAATTGTAAGGATTTAAATATGTCAATATGATTGATAGTATTTAAATTACGAATTTAAATTAACAGGATAATTTGTATATATGTATATTAATTAAGTAAGACTTAATTAAAATATAATATATATATATATATATATATATTTTGGACGCTATATATATCTGATATATCAGCAGTCTTGTTTATGTGAAACCAAAAAAAAACAAAAAAAAAACCCTAGCCATTTTAGAAAAGAGAGTTGAGAGGAACACTAGAGAAAATCCAGATCTTGGCGGCTAGTACCGGAGTTCTCTTTGCTGCAGAACATGTGACAATTTGTGGGACGTTCGTGTGGATACCGTAGAGACGCAGTTCCGTTGGATTGCGTTGGAGATTCGAAGCCGTTCAAGAATTTCATCGTTCCATTCAAGCTCGGATAATCGGTAAAACAAATCTAAACCTCTGAATTAATTTGTGTTTCGCATGGATCCTGTTTTAGGGTTTCGAAATAGTTTTAAAAATTTTAAATTCCGCAGCCTTTATTTATCGAAAACCCTACAGTGGTATCAGAGCTACTTGTGAAACGATTAATTCAGATTACGTGTTTTAATTGTATTCGATATATATATGATATTTGATGATGCATGTTTACCGATCTGAAAATTGAATATTCCCTATTCTGCATGTATGCGAGTTCTGGAAAAACAGTAATATATATGCATGTATAAGATGTTTTATTAATCGTATCCTAGAAGGTGGAATAACAATACAACTACTGTTCTAATTGGATTGGAAACATGATTCGGTTTAATATGATTAACCTAAACTGGACATATATGATATGTTCTGAATGTATTGTTATTATGTGTGTTTTGGGGTTTGTATACGAATCTGGAATTGTTTCATAAATTCGTGTGGAAAAATTCTGCAATACAGATTCGTACGGACCACCGCCAGGGGGAAACCCCCCCTTGGACCCCCCGTCGTAGCGCACGATGGTCGTAACCCTAATATTCGATATTTTTTTATTATATAAAATTGTGTTATGTGCTTATTGTGATATGTATGGTGCCCAGTTATGGCCCTTTTGACCCATAGGTTAGTGGTTTTTGCTTTTGAAATACGGCTTGCATGTCGTGCCTCTCTATGAAGTCTAATGTAATATTCTTTTCTCATCTAAATCCCCTCGAAGGTAACTCGAGGTTTCTTTATCACATGTAATGTACAAATGTAACCTATCAAGATGACAAGATGATGATGGAGAGGAGACACATACATGAGAAAAGCCCGAGGAAGCTACTATTTTGAAGATTTTTTTATTTATCACCTTAGACTGACCTTCAATCTTTTCATTAGCTTGAAAAGATTGACATAAAACCGGCCATAACTGTGACACATTTAATTTTGCACTTTATTTATGCTTGTATACGATATGATATGATAAATAATGTGCATGCTTAATGAGATTAAAAATTGGTGAGATCTAAATTAATTAATAAAATCCCTCATAAAATTATTAAGTCTAAATCAGATGTCTTCCAATGAATAACACTCATCAAGACCTTGATCGATGGATGTAGGTTTGCCAAAGCAAAGTACCCTATTTATCTTGGTAAGATGCGATAGGATAATTGTGATATCCAAATTGTTGAAATCATTGGGCCTGACTTAACTAAGTTATCTCAATGGGATTGTGGACTTAGAGGCTTATAGTTTGGTAGGTGCCATTAGATGGACTTAGAACAAATGTTGTTCACCAAACTATCTAAGAGTTATATACGATATAATTGACAAAGGGTTGTCTACCTAAATAATTATGTTTTAAGAGAATAGCCAAAGCTAACTTAAGGCATAATGAAATATGGATCTTGGCTCACTGGAAAGATTTAAATAAAAATGCTTTCTGAATTAATGGTGAGGGCTATTAATTTGAATAAAATAGTGGGAGGTATATTTTGAATGTACTATTATTAATTTCATAATATCAAAAACTCTGCAATTTGACTTATTATTTTTGCACTTATAAATTGTAGATATCAATGGCAAACAACAACACAAATAGTCTTTCACTACGATCAGTCCTTGAGAAGGAAAAACTGAGTGGAATTAATTTTCTAGACTGGCATAGGAACTTGAGGATTGTCCTCAAACAAGAGCGCAAGCTATATGTCCTTGATGGGCCCATTCCTGCAGCACCAGCTAACACTGCACCACGTGCAGAGCATAATGCTTACAAAAAGCATCAAGATGATGCTCTGGACGTGAGTTGTCTCATGCTAGCAACTATGAACTCTGAGCTTCAGAAGCAACATGAGTTAATGGATGCTTATGAGATGATCGAGCATCTCAAGAAATTGTTCGAAGGGCATGCTCAACAAGAGAGGTATGATACAAGCAAAGCGTTGTATCACTGCAAGATGGGTGATCGTGATCCAGTTGGTCCACAAGTTCTGAAAATGATTGGGTATATTGAGTACCTTGATAGGTTGGGTTTTCCAATTACTCAGGAAGCCCAAACTGATCTTGTTTTGCAATCTTTGAACAACAGCTACTCTCAATTTGTTATGAATTATCTCATGAATGAAATTGAGAAACCACTTACTGAGTTGTTGAGCATGTTAAGAATTGCCGAGAACAACATGAAAAAGGCAGGACCCGATCCCATAATGATGGTGCAAAAGGGGAATGCTAAGGGAAAAGGGAAAGGCAAGAAAAAGATAAGATCTAAATCTGGTGTCAAACCCAATTTCAAAAACAAACGGGCTTTAAAGCCTACAGGTGGGGTGGCTAAAGAAGGTGATTGTCACTTCTGTGGAAAACCTGGACACTAGAAGAGGAATTGTCATGCTTATTTGGAAGAGCTGAAGAAAAAGAAAGGAAGTGTGACTTCTGATTCAGGTATATATATTATAGAAGTCAATTTGTCTACTTCTACATCATGGGTATTGGATACTGGATGTGGTTCTCACATTTGTGTTAATGTGCAGGAACTCCGAAGGAGTAGGACTTTGGCGAAAGGAGAAGTTGACCTACGAGTTGGGAATGGAGCAAAAGTTGCTGCATTAGCCGTAGTGACTTATCATTTATCATTGCACATTGGGCTAGTATTAGAATTAGAGGATTGTTATTATGTGCCTGCTATGAGCAAAAACATTATTTCTATTTCTTGTTTGGACAAGAAAGGTTTTTCATTTTTAATAAAGAACAACAGTTGTTCGTTTTACTTAAATGAAATATGTTATGGTGTTACACAATTGTTTAATGGTCTTTATATTCTTGATTTTGAAATGCCTATCTATAACATAAATACAAAACGATTTAAATCAAATGATTCAAATCCGACATATCTCTGGCACTGTCGTTTAGGCCATATAAATGAGAAACGCATATCCAAACTCCATAAAGATGGGTTTTTGGATTCATTTGATTTTGAATCATATGAGAAATGCGAGTCTTGTTTATTAGGCAAGATGACTAAAGCCCCTTTCACTGGTCATAGTGAATGGGCTAGCGATGTATTGGGACTTATACATAGTGATGTATGTGGACCCATGAGTTCATTAGCAAGAGGTAGGTTCTATTACTTCATTACATTTACTAACGACTTCAGTAGATATGGATATGTGTATCTTATGAGACACAAATCCGAATCCTTTGAAAAGTTCAAGGAATTCAAGAATGAAGTTCAAAACCAATTTGGCAAAAGCATAAAAGCTCTTCGATCCGATCGAGGAGGTGAATACTTAAACCAAGACTTTGATGACCTTCTAAAGGAGTGTGGTATTATATCACATCTCACTCCACCTGGAACACCACAATGGAATGGTGTGTCTGAGAGGAGAAATCGCACCTTGTTGGACATGGTACGATCAATGATGAGTCATGCAGATCTTTCAATAAGCTTTTGGGGTCATGCCCTAGAGACAACTGTATTCACACTTAACCGTGTTCCTACAAAGACGGTTCAAAAGACACCATATGAGATGTGGACTGGAAAACGTTCTAGTTTGTCTTTTATGAAGATTTGGGGTTGCGAGGCGTTTGTGAAACGTCTGGCTTCTGACAAGCTCGGACCCAAATCTGAGAAATGTAATTTTGTGGGATACCCTAAGGAAACAAAAGGGTATTATTTTTACAAACCTTCTGAGAACAAAGTGGTTGTTGCTAGAACTGGTATATTTCTAGAAAGAGAATTTGTCTCTAAAGGAAACAGTGGGAGGAAAGTAGAACTCGAAGAAATTCGAGAACCACAAAATATCATTGAACCTGAATTGGAACATGAGCAGGGACCACAAGATGTTGTGGAAAGTGAACCTGCTCAAATTACACAAGGAATTCGTAGATCTGGTAGGACACGCCAAGAGCCCGAGAGATATTATGGATTTCTTGTGACTCAAAACGGCGATGTGATGCTCACAGATCAGGATGAGCCTGCTTCCTACCAAGAAGCTATGAATGGACCATATTCTGAGAGATGGCTTAAAGCCATGAAATCTGAGATGGACTCCATGTATAGTAACCAAGTATGGACTTTGGTTGATCCACCCGAAGGGGTAAAACCAATCGGGTGCAAATGGGTTTTCAAGAAGAAAACGGACATGGATGGTAATGTATAAACCTATAAAGGCCGACTGGTAGCAAAAGGTTTCAAACAAGTTCAAGGTGTTGACTATGATTAAACCTTCTCTCCAATGGCAATGGTTAAATCCATCAGGATCTTACTTGCTATTGCAGCTTTTTATGATTACGAAATCTGGCAGATGGATGTCAAAATTGCTTTCCTTAACGGAAATCTCCTTGAGGATGTGTATATGACACAACCTGAGGGTTTTATCACTTTAAAGGATGTTGGAAAGGTATGTAAGCTGCAGCGATCCATTTATGGATTGAAGCAAGCCTCTCGGAGTTGGAATCTTCGTTTTGATGAAGCAGTCAAAAAGTTTGGCTTTATAAAAAATGAAGATGAACCTTGTGTATATAAGAAGGTTAGTGGGAGTCACATTGTATTCCTGGTATTATATGTTGACAACATATTAATTATTGGGAATGACATTCCTTCCTTACAGGCTGTAAAAACATGGCTAGAAAAATGTTTCTCCATGAAAAATTTGGGCGATGCAACCTACATTTTAGGTATCAAGATCTATCGTGATAGATCGAGAAAAATGCTCGGCCTAAGTCAAAGTACATATATTGATGAAGTGTTGAAACGGTTCAGCATGCAAGAGGCAAAAAGAGGATACTTACCCATGTCTCATTGTGTAAAGATCTCTAAGGTCCAATGTCCTAAATCACAAGATGATGAGGAGCGTATGAGAAAGATTCCTTATGCTTCGACAATTGGATCTATCATGTATGCAATGATATGTACTCGTCCGGATGTCTCGTATGCTTTGAGCATGCCGAGCAGATGCCAGTCGAATCCAGGTGAAGGTCACTGGACAGCAGTCAAGAATATCCTCAAGTACCTAAAAAGGACTAAGGATTCATTCTTGGTATATGGAGGTGAAGACGAACTGGCAGTAAAAGGTTACACAGATGCTAGTTTCCAGACTGATATAGATGACTATAAGTCTCAATCAGGTTTTGTGTTTTGTCTTAACGGTGATGCTGTTAGCTGGAAAAGTTCGAAGCAAGAGACAGTAGCCGATTCTACAACAGAGGCTGAGTATATTGCTGCTTCTAGTGCGGCCAAGGAAGCTGTATGGATTAAAAAGTTCGTCACTGAACTTGGTGTTGTTCCAACCATTGTTAATCCAGTTGAGCTATACTGTGATAATGATGGAGCCATTGCACAGGCTAAGGAACCTAGATCTCACCAACGATCCAAGCATATACTTAGGCGGTACCATCTCATCCGTGAAATCATTGATAGAGGAGATGTACACATATGCAGAGTGCCAACAGATGATAATATTGCAGATCCACTGACTAAGGCTTTGTCACAGCAGAAGCATGAAGGTCACACTAGTTCCATGGGTATTAGATTTATGAGTGATTGGCTCTAGTGCAAGTGGGATATTGTTAGAGTTTATGCCCTAGAGGCCAATTATTTGATGTAATTGCTTAACATTTCTTTTGATATTTGATTGAATAAATTAATTATTTTATTATGGTTTCATTTACTGTGTTATATAAATGTTAGCATAATAAAAGTCTTTAGAATAATGATACAAATTATATAGCTTCAAGTATGTGACTTGAACATGAGATTATATAATTACAATTGTATCATTACTCTTAAATGTCCCTAGTCGAGTATCATTAAGAATGAGACAACAATGATACATTGAGACTAGTATGTGGATTGACTGATGACCAAATCTCATTGGTCATTAATATATGAGATATTAAGTCAATACATAGGTACATGTTAGAGAACAATGTACTGGACAAACCCATCATGAGAATTCTACGTGGAGCATTATGCAAAGTGTCATAAGCAATTCTCATAGTGACAATGATGTAATGGTCCTCCGACCTGAAATCACTATATTACTACACGAGAATTCATGTACTTTGATATCATCAAAGGTCACCTTTAATATGGTCGATAATAAAGGTGATTATTGGATACATCATGAATCGTGTGAGCAATATGAGTGATCTAGATGGAATTTAACCCTCCTATATATTAGGGGTGATATCCATAGGCCTCTTGATTGAGTAGGACTATGAAATACATGGCCATGCTCAAATAGTGATTTGTTTGATATAGTCTACTCATTGATCAAGAAAACTCAGATTAAATTATGAAGAGTATGACACATTCCATGGCTCTAGTTTAATCTAGGATATCAAGGTTAAAAGGATTAAATTACATTGAAACATTTGTCACGAAAAGGTTGCATCAAATCATCGATCTTATTATTATTTGGGTAGCAGTGATGCATTACTAGATGTCACTCACTGTTTATAATTTTATAATATGATTTTAAAATTGTTGTCAATATAATAATAACCTATAGGGTCACACACTTAGAACGTAACTAAAAGAAAATTAATTTAAATTATAAGGATTTAAATATGTCAATATGATTGATAGTATTTAAATTACGAATTTAAATTAACAGGATAATTTGTATATATGTATATTAATTAAGTAAGACTTAATTAAAATATAATATATATATATATATAAATTCGGATTTTACTTTTCTAATAGGATTAGGGTTTTGCTTAACTTTTTGGACGCTATATATATCTGATATATCAGCAGTCTTGTTTATGTGAAACCAAAAAAAGAAAGAAAAAAAAAACCCTAGCCGTTATAGAAAAGAGAGTTGAGAGCAACACTTGAGAAAATCCAGATCTTGGCGGCTAGTACCGGAGTTCTCTTTGCTGCAGAACGTGTGACGATTTGTGGGACGTTCGTGTGGATACCGTAGAGACGCAGTTCCGTTGGATTGCGTTGGAGATTCGAAGCCGTTCCAGAATTTCATCGTTCCATTCAAGCTCGGATAATCGGTAAAACAAATCTAAACCTCTGAATTAATTTGTGTTTCGCATGGATCCTGTTTTAGGGTTTCGAAATAGTTTTAAAAATTTTAAATTCTGCTGCCTTTATCTGTCGGAAACCCTACAGTGGTATCAGAGCTACTTACGAAACGATTAATTCAGATTACGTGTTTTAATTGTATTCGATATATATATGATATTTGATGATGCATGTTTACCGATCTGAAAATTGAATATTCCCTATTCTGCATGTATGCGAGTTCTGGAAAAACAGTAATATATATGCATGTATAAGATGTTTTATTAATCGTATCCTAGAAGGTGGAATAACAATACAACTACTGTTCTAATTGGATTAGAAACATGATTCGGTTTAATATGATTAACCTAAACTGGACATATATGATATGTTCTGAATGTATTGTTATTATGTGTGTTTTGGGGTTTGTATACGAATCTGGAATTGTTTCATAAATTCGTGTGGAAAAATTCTGCAATACAGATTCGTACGGACCACCGCCAGGGGGAAACCCCCCTTGGACCCCCCGTCGTAGCGCACGATGGTCGTAACCCTAATATTCGATATTTTTTTTATTATATAAAATTGTGTTATGTGCTTATTGTGATATGCATGGTGCACAGTTATGGCCCTTTTGACCCATAGGTTAGTGGTTTTTGCTTTTGAAATACGGCTTGCATGTCGTGCCTCTCTATGAAGTCTAATGTAATATTCTTTTCTCATCTAAATCCCCTCGAATGTAACTCGAGGTTTCTTTATCACATGTAATGTACAAATGTAACCTATCAAGATGACAAGATGATGATGGAGAGGAGACACATACATGAGGAAGGCCCGAGGAAGCTACTATTTTGAAGATTTTTTTATTTATCACCTTAGATTGACCTTCAATCTTTTCATTAGCTTGAAAAGATTGACATAAAACCGGCCATAACTGTGACACATTTATAATACCTAATGTTTCTGTGAACCATGGTGAAAAATCAAAAAAGTTCAATGGAACAGAGTTCAAAATATGGCAACAAAAGATGTTGTTTTATCTCACTACACTGAATTTGGCGAGATTTCTTCATAAAGATCCTTTTGTGCTCAGTGATAATGAAACAAATAGGCAAGTAATTGTTACAATAGATGCATAGAAACATGCATATTTTTTGTACCAAAACTACATCCTTAATGGATTGGATAACACATTATACAATGTGTATAGTTCTCTCAAATCAGCAAGAGAACTATGGGATTCCTTGGATAAAATGTATAAAATAGAAGATGTTGGCACGAAGAAGTTCGTAGTTGACAGATTTTTGGACTTTAAGATGGTGGATTCCAAGGCAGTCATCAATCAAGTCCAAGAACTTCAAGTAATCCTGCATGAAATACATGGAGAAAGTATGCCCTTGAGTGAATCTTTCCAAGTTGTTGTTATTATTGAAAAACTACCACCAATGTAGAAAGATTTTAAAAATTATCTCAAGCATAAGCACAAAGAGATGAAACTTAAAGACTTAATCGTGAGATTAAGGATAGAAGAGGACAATCGTGCTTCTGAGAAGAAAGTAGGAAGGACCTTTGTAGAGCATAAAGCCAACGTGGTGGAACAAGGCCAGAAGTCTAAAACGAGAAAGCATTCAGGCAATGGGCCTCAACAGGGAACCAATTAAAAGTTCCAATGAAAGTGCTACGTTTGTGACAAGCTAGGACATAGGGCAAATGATTATCGTAAATTCAAAGACCAGAACAAGAAGTCCACACAAGCTAATGTAACAAAAGTGGACGGTCTTCTTGAAGACATTTCTGAGTTGAATCTATCAACAGTAGTTTCAGAAGTACTCATAGTTGGAAATTCCAAGGAATGGTGGGTAGATACTGGAGCAACCCGCCATGTGTGTTCTAACAGGAAGATGTTCTCCACATATCAAGAAATTGAGAATGGAGAACAATTATTAATGGGAAATTCTTCAACATCTACAATTGCAGGGCAAGGAAAGGTGGTTCTAAAGATAACATCTGATAGGGAACTCACCCTAAATAATGTGCTCCATGTGCCCGATATTAGGAAGAATTTAGTGTCAGGATCTCTTCTTAGTCAAAAGGGATTCAAATTGGTCTTTGTATCAGATAAGTTTGTCCTAACTAAAAATGTGATGTATGTGGGGAAGGGATATATGAGCGATGAATTTTTTAAAATGAATGTAATGACAATTGTACCTTCTAATATTAATAAAAATACATCTTCTACTTATATGATTGAGTCATCTAATTTATGGCATGGTAGATTAGGACATGTCAATTATCATATTATACGTAGATTAATTAATATGGAATGCTTGCCAAAATGTGAGATTAACCCCAATTTATGTGAAGTTTGCGTTGAGGCAAAACTTCGAAAATCTTCTTTTAAATCAGTTGAAAGAAGTACAAAACCTCTTGAATTAGTACATACTGATATTTGTGATTTAAAGTATATATAAACAAAAGGGGTATAAGAAATACTTTCTTACTTTTATAGATGATTGTACAAGATTATAGATAATTGTACAAGATATTGTTATGTTTACTTATTAAGAAGTAAAGATGAGGTTTTGGAAATGTTTATACATTACAAAAATGAGGTTGAGAATCAACTTGATAAAAAGATCAAGATAGTTAGAAGTGATAGAGATGGGTGGGGAATATGAATTTTTCTTTTGTTGAAATTTGTTCACAACATGGTATAATACACCAAGCAATTGCACCATATTCACCATAACAAAATGATGTTACTGAAAAAAAGGATAGAACTTTGAAAGAAATGATGAATGCATTATTGCTAAGTTCTAGGCTACCTTAAAATTTGTGAGGGGAAGCAATTCTTTCAGCAAATTATATTCTCAACCGAATACCTTAAAAGAAGTCTAATGCATCACCTTATGAGTTATGGCAAGGACGAAAATCGTCTTATAAACACTTAAAAGTGTGGGGGTGCTTCGGAAAGGTAATGGTTCATCCACCTAAAAAGGTGAAGATAGGACCAAAAACAATAGATTGTATATTCATTGGTTATGCTAATAATAACAGTGCATAAAGATTTTTGGTTAATAAATCAAAAATAGAGGAAATACATGAAAATATTATTATTGAGTCAAAAGATACTGAATTTTTTGAAACAGTATTTCCTAATAAGAAAACAATAGAGTCAAGTTCTAATGAACTGGAAGCAAGTTTAAATAAAAAAAACTTATGACACTGTTAGTGACAGCGATCATGGTTTGGAAGATATTGATAAACTTAGAAGTAGTAAACGTGCTAGAATATCAAAAACTTTTGGACCGAATTTTCTAACTTATTTGTTAGAAAATGAGCCTCAAACTTATAGAGAAGCGGTATCGAGTCCCGAAGCTCCATATTGGAAAGTTGTTATAAATAGTGAAGTAGAATCCATACTACACAATCATACGTGGGAATTAGTAGATCTCCACTAGGTTCTAAACCTCTTGAATATAAGTGGATATTCAAGAAGAAAATGAAAGCAGATGGATCTATAGATAAATATAAAGCGAGACTTGTAATCAAAGGATACAAGCAAAATGAGGGTTTGGATTATTTTGACATCTATTCTCCCGTGAAAAGAATATCGTCAATTAGGATGTTAATAGTCATTGTAGTTATATACAATTTGGAGATACATCAAATGGATGTGAAAACAGCCTTCTTGAATGGTAATATTGAAGAAGAAATATACATGGAATCACCAGAAGGGTATATTGTTCCAGGACAAGAACAGAAAGTTTGTCGGCTTGTGAAATCCCTTTATGGATTAAAACAAGCACCTAAACAATGACATGAAAAACTTGACAGTGCAATGGTGTCAAATGGTTTCAAAATAAATGAGTGTGACAAATGTGTTTATGTCAAGGACACTGTGAAAGGATTTGTCATTATTTGTCTTTATGTAGATGATATGCTCATTATGGGTAGTAATAATGAAATCATTAAAACTACCAAGAATATGTTAAATAATATATTTGACATGAAAGACATGGGTGTTGCCGATGTAATATTAGAAATTAAAATTTCTAAAACATCGGATGGATTATTGTTATCACAATCACACTATGTTGAGAAAATATTCAGGAAATTCAATCAATATGATTGTAATCATGTGGGAACACCGGTAGATATAATAAATTTATATTTGTCTAAAAATAAAGGAGAGAACATATCACAACCCGAGTATGCACAAATAATTGAAGCCTTGTGTACGTAATGAATTGTACACGTCCTGACATAACATATGTTGTAAATAAATTGAGTAGATTTATAAGAAATCCAAGACAAGATCATTGGAAAGCGATTATAAGAGTTTTAAGGTATTTAAAATATACTCAAAACTTTGGATTGCACTGCTCGAGTTATCCAGCAGTACTTGAAGGATACTGTGATGCGAACTGGATATCGGATACAAAAAACTCTAAATCCACAAGTGGTTTTGTGTTTACACTAGGTGGAGGAGCGGTATCATGGAAATCTTCTAAACAAACATGTATTGCTCGTTCAACGATGGAATCCGAGTTTATTGCATTGGATAAAGTTGGAGAAGAATTTAAGTGGCTTCGTTATTTCCTAGAAGATATTCCTATGTGGCCAAAACTTGTGTCTGTTATTTGTGTCCATTGTGATAGTCAATCAACAATTGAAAGGGCACAGAGTCACATGTATAATGGTAAGTCCAGACATATTCGTCGTAGACACAATACCATAAAACAATTGCTCTCTAATGATATTATGCCTATTGAGTACATAAAGTCAAAAGAAAATATAGCAGATCCGTTAACTAAAGGTTTGACTAGAGAGAAAGTAAAAATAACATCGAGGGGAATGAGTCTAAAAGCCTATAAATAAGGATCGTTGTGGTGGAAACCCAACTTAGTTGACTGGAGATCCCAAGATCTAGATACAAAGGGACAACTAAACTATGAATGATTCAACCAAATCACTATGAAGAAATTAATTTCTTCTGCTCATTCCTATGATACGAGATATTCTGCTTATTCCTATGATACGAGATAGTGATACCTGCAACGGTTTTAGGATAAACTGTGTTTTTAATGATTGTTAAATCTTGATAAACAAGTAGGGTATGGCAGGATACTTTTATTAAGAATCACCTATGTGAGTATGAACTGAGCAAATTCTATGAGAATGAAAAAGGCTATACTTCTCTAGAGCAATCATAAATCCGGAATTGTTCAGGGCCAAAATGAACAAAATCATAAGAACCAAATAATGTCTGAAAAAATTCTGTGGGAATTTCTATTGTCTCAGTTTACACAAACGGTTAGACAGTTCAAGACATTACGTTCACTGGACAACCAGTAAACCCGATAGTCTTTCACAAGGGAAGGTTTAAAGCCAAAAATTACCTCTCTCTATACAGATAATTTCTAATTTTATCTCACTCAAGAGTCTGTATAACATTTGCATAAGGCTGACAGTCAATTTCATTCATGTAGGGGGTTGTTAGAATTTGAGTTTAATTTAAAATGGGTTTCATTAATCATTTGATATGAAACTATATACTAATGTGTTCTACTCCATGAGTAGATTAAAATCAAGTATTTGGAAGCTTAAATCTATGGAGTAATGAATTAGAAATTAACTCCTAAAGATCACCCGTGATGATGATAAATAAATAACTTGTGGGAAGTGAATCCCACATCGAGTATGAACTAAACAATTAATGGGTATATATACAATAAGATTGCTCTTGGGTTTGGGCCCCAGAGGGCACCCTACTTTTGTGGAAGCAAGACAAAAGGCAGATAGGTTGCCAAGCGCTGCGGCGCTTGACATTAGTGAGTCACGGCACTAGCCCAAGCGCAGCAGCGCTTCAAGGCCTAGCGCAGCAGCACTTCAGCGTTTGCGCAGTCTGATCATATGTTTCCTTTCAGCCATTGATGTCCCATGCCTTTTCAATGACATCCAGATCTTTTTAAAATGTTGTGACCAATTTGAAGGGTCACTTAATTCACCTATAAATAGATGGTGAGGGTTGTCATTCAATTTTTCAGCAATTATTCATATCATATTCATAGTATTCATAGTATAAAACGGGAGAGTTCATAGCATTTTTTTTGTTTGTTGGGTATACTATTTAGAGTGCTACTATAGTATACATTGTCATTGTATCTTGGGGACAAGTGCTATCAACTGTAAGTACCGTAAGGAGGGCATAATTGTCTTAAGGACATAGTACCAAATACTAGCCTTGACATATCAACTTTCTGCGTTTTCCAAGTTTGGTTCATAAGATAAGTTTATATATATATATATACAGTCCCCTTCAGTTGAGGGATCCCTCAAATAGTGTTATTTGAGGGATGTATATCTCAACCGTTGGATATGTTTTATGTGGTTGAGATTGTTATTCATATCAGATAACCACCTCATATTAGATAACCACCCCAACAATAATATTAAGTTTATCTGATATGAATAACAATCTCAGCCACATAAAACATATCCAACGGTTGAGATATACATCCCTCAAATAACACTATTTGAGGGATCCCTCAACTGAAGGGGACTGTATATATATATATATATATATATATATATATATATATATATATTCAACTCTTATTATTATTTTATATTGCAAATATATATTATATATATTCTCAGTTTCATTTTATTTTATAGTTGCGAATATATATTTCTAAATATATATGTATATATATATATATATATATACACACACACACATTGTCCCCAACACTTGGAATTCAGAAGGAGAAAATTGACAGAAAGTTGCACATGTCACGGACGATGCAATAACAATCGAGGATCATGTGGTGGAGTGGCAAAAAGATGTGGAACAAATCAAAGGCGAAGTAGAATAATTTTTCAAAAGGTACGAAGATAGACCATCCTGGAGGTGTTTTAAAGTTTTGCAGTTTCCCAATCTTTACTCAAGTTTTTGACTGGGAAGGGAGGTGGTAAAGAAGACAGAAAGGGTAACTAACTGGACTCATTGTTCCAGGCAAAGAGCTCGTCGATGGAGAAATTGCATTTCTTCCAACTTTTGAGCATATGAATAATCCAACATCCAATATTACAACAATCTCTGATTACATGGAATTTCGATCTCGAGAAAATTCTTATAAGAAGATTTAGGAGGCACTGCTGCGCAAAGGAGATGGTTTTGCCATGGTATATTTGGAATGTTAGGTGTGGGTAAAATCACAATTATGGAAGAAGTTTGGGATAGAGCTACGGAGATGTCACAATTTGCTTAGATATAAAATATTTGGAAGATCCAGATGAAAGTATATGTCACAATCAGGGGCGGTCCAAACTTTTTAAGGGCCACAAGCCAAATCTTAAATTGGGGCCTTTTTTTAACTATTCAATACTAAATTGAATTAATATCTATGATTTTTTAATTAGAATTTTATTTTTCTTGCTCTTTTAGATGCAAAATTATTGATCAAACTTTTATAATCAATTTTCTCTGACATATTTTTTTCAATTGATAAAATCGCTAATCCACTTAATCTTTCTTGGGACATAGTCGATCTTAAGTAAGATTTTATCAATTTTAATTTTGAAAAAGTTCTTTCTGCAGAAGCAACTGTTACAGGAATTGTTAATAAAATTCTATATGCGATGCATGCATTTGGAAAAGATTCTAGCTTTTTTATATAATTCAGAATGTCAACTGGAGTGTTCTTCTTTTCTTCTGTTTGTATATCTTCTCTTAAAATTAACAACAGTCAACAGATAATTCCCAACCAAAAATAAATAATAAAAAAAATTTCAACCAAAACAAGTAACAATAGTACCTAATTAACAATTAAAATTTAATAAAATTAAAATAGAAAAGTATAGAAGAATAGAACCTGATTATGCTGATTTGGTGATCTATTCTTTTTCTTTTTCACTTCCGCACCCAAGAGCAACCAGACAGATATTCATTTATAGAAAAGGATTCAATGAAGCCGTTAGACACATGATATTTTCGACCTGATCAAGGCATGGTCTGCTAAGGAACCACAAGGGAGTCACCCAACGAAGAAATGATGTGCAGCTTCAGATTCTTCAGTTTCCAATGAAAGCAGATATCACAAGTTATGGGCAACAATATTCTAGTAAGGATTTTAGAGAACCAAGAATGGTCAGAATGCATGTTCCTTTTAGCTAAGTGTGCCAGCTTAATATACGAAAGTAAAGCAAGTATGGACATCAACATATTTTAGACAATGGAATCATTGAATGAGCAATATACTATTTAATATAAATGTTCAGCATACACTTTAATGCATAACATATTCAATAACCAACGGTAATGGAAACATAATTATACGCCCAAGATATAAAAAGAAGTATGGAGGGAATATTTTAACTTAGTGGGGTGCATTAGTCCAAGAAAGTGTAACATTATATGATGGAATGAATGTACTCCCTAGTCAAAAAAATTGGCTCTTTTTAGTTGGACTCTATTATTAAAATTTTGGAGCTTTCTTAATTTTGGGGGCCGCTTAATTTTGGGGGCCTTAAGCCATTGCTTAATTAGCTTAACTCCAAGGCCGGCCCTGGTCACAATTTACATGGGTATAAAATATCTGTGGGTGAATGTTTTGAAAATTGGAAAGAACATTAAGAGTCTACCAAGACAACCTCAAAGGTGGGGTAAAGACTGTGGTGGAAAGAGGTGAAGACATGTAGTACTTGGATGGATGGAGTGAACGATTTATAGAATATTTTTAATAACTACGTATTGTTAAGTAATCAACTCATCTAAAAGCTTAAGTTAGTAGATGAAGGGCCTAACAATGTATATCATACTAACACTCCTCCTCAAATGTAACTTTATGGAGAATGGACAAATTAAAGTGCATTTGCACTATTTTAAATAACAATATATATCATACTAACAACCGCAACGGACAAGCATTTGTAGACTTAGCTATAACAAGGCTAGAAATCACAGAATGTGAGGGCTCAGAGCATGTCGCCAGGATTCCACAGAATCACAGCCAACTTCATGTGACAAGGTCTTAATTTCTCCAAATTGAGTGCCTTGCATATTTCGTTCTCCAGATTTAAATACCTAGCTCATATGTGCTTCCATTGCAAGATGTCTCGTGCAATTGCAAAAACTCCGTATAATTTATTAATTGTCCGTATAATTCATTTAGAATTTATCATAAAACAAGCAAAACTTGATAGGCTAACCCTTGCCACTATGATACTGATTGACAACTAGGCTTCTTAATCTTCACTACCTTGAAGCCCAAAATGATGCATATTTCTAATTACAGATCAGTTCAGGAATTAATATAGCATTGGGTATTTGGGTATATACTTAAGCATAGTAATAAATGTTACTGTAATATTGTGTAATTTTAAAATAAATTTAAAGAATTTTTTGTATCTCTTGCACTTGCTAATGTATATATATTTTCTTATTTATTGTAATTATTATGGTCCCTCTTTGAATGTATTTACTTATCTTAATTAAAAACTAAGTAATAACACTGAATTACTATATATCAACAAAATAACATCACTGAATTGAGAATCTAATTTAGATACCTAATTAAGTATCATTTTTTTCTATACTGGAGTACTATTTTGAACTGATTATCTTTTCTCAATTTTATAACCTGACATTGTCTTTTGAATTTGACCAAAATAAAATTCGACGATTGGAAGGGTTCGACGGCCAAATTGGCCGATGTAATTTACTTTTTCTTTTTCTGTTTTTATATATTTTTTAATACTAAGAATTTCTTTTTGCAAATTTTCATTGAGAATTCATCATAAAACAAGCAAAACATGTGACAAAATCAATCAATTTATGAATATATGTGCAGGTTGCATTCCATGCCTTGAGGATTTTTGTATCATTTTTGCCAAAATATAGATGAAGAAATTATAACCAAAAGAAAATATATATAATTTACTATTATCTCTAATTAATTTTTATATTCTAAAAAATGTATTTATATTTGCTTAATTAGTCTCTAAAAATAGTCATTTTGGCAAAAAAAAAAAAAAGGTCAAAGCTTAGCATTTAATACGAAACGGAGGGAGTGTTATTGCTGAAATTTTTTTTCATAAAGAATTTGAAATAACACCCAAAGAGCATATGAAAGGTCAAAATTACATAATGCAGGAGTACTAATATTTCAACTAAAATACGAAACTCTCTCCTGTATTTATGCTCGTGTTATGTTTTCGATCTTGAATTTGACTAGTTAACAAATTTCTCTCTCAAAATATAATTATTAGTACAAAATCGTATTAAGATATAATTAATAGTACAAAACTGACCCAAATAGTATAGTTGTAACACCCCCTTCCCGAAACAGGAAAGGGAGGTCACGTGCAAAACACAACAAACCTCAAAATTAATAACCAGAGCACTAATAACTTCAAAATATATAATAATGACACACCATCAATGATGAACTGAATACCATTCTCCAAAAGAAGACAAAATAATCAAAACCTAAAATCAAATAAACCTAGATGGTCAAAGGCAATTCTCCCATCACACTAGCCCTGAATCACCCCTGCAAACCTGCCGGAAGAAAAACACAGCATGAGCCAAATGCCCAGTACGGATATAGATATGCAAAGATTTACAACTGAAATACGGAAACAATTGAGACAAAATACTGAACAAGGTTGAGAGGGAAAAAATATATATAACCTCCCAAGATCTGAATAGAATATATCTGAATCAACAGAATTAACGAAACAAACCGAAGAGTACAGAAATAATGAACTCAAATATCTAACTCAATTAAATGAATTGAATTGAAACGAACAAAACTAACACAATGAAATAATAGGCTGAATCAAATGGCTGAGTGTTGTTTCATACCGAGCTCAGAAATATATCTTGCCACATAGGCAAGTCAAATAATGCCCACATAGGCAAATCACACATTGGACTGCAGATCCAAATGTATACAAAATCGGAAGGTGTGTTTGGCACAACATCACCAATCCGCAGAACAAAAACTAGGGTCGACCCATACGCCTCCCACAACAAAAACACCAAATGGCCCACTTCCTCCGGAGCCCAAAACGGAGACGCCGTGGACTGATCACACCGCCACGGAAAGTGTCATGTCTCTCGTGCCGAGACGACATGCCTGTGGTACCCCCACAGGTGGTTATAGCTCAGGTATACTCTATCGCTTATTCTACAAAGATATGATGTCACAACACATGCAACATAATACCAACAAAGGGTTCTAAACGTACATGTTGAACCAAACCAAATCATAAACATTATGTCTCCAAAAGAAGGTAACAACATGTACCGCTCTACAAAGATCAATAAAGTTTTATGCATGAAGAATAAATTCAAAAGATTATAAAATATAGAGTTTAGAACATCTAGATCAAACCAAAGCAAAATAAGGATCTGATTAGAAACGAAATAATTAAGTGAGTACCAAATTTTAAACGATTAGCAAAATAAACAAATCATTATGATGAGAGTATCGCTGAAAAACTATGGAATATGTTCAAATTATAATAGAAGGAAATGAGTTCAAATTACAGAATAAAATCAAAGTATTAAAGATCAAACTTCAATTCAAGAGTGTCAACAGGAATATAAGAAAAATGTAACGGATAACGAGATATCAGAAGATATATAGAATCAATAACCAGAGGAGTGGAGTATGGAATCCGTACCTGATATGCAAAATCACTTATATCACACTCCACAAAATCTTAACCTCCAATGCCAACGATATCAAATATGAAATCTTAATCACCACCTAAATATATTCGCCTCGAATTAAATATAATCCAAACTAATAATTTCATAATAATTCGTAACTCACTTAAGATACCTTTAATTATCGCCTTAGATCACTATTAATATTTCAAAACTTAAAAGTCAATAATAAAACTTAAGAAATCTTAAAATCCCAATATGACAACTATTTTTAATATGTCAGTCCGCTATTCTGATCTTATCACCATTAATTACAACTTATTTATCAAATTAACTAATTTTAGCAGAAACTAGACTTCAAATACTCCCATTTAGCCTCAAGAATCACCCAAATCGGATTTAAAATCATTAAATTATACACTTTTAAATATTAGAACTTGTTGCTGAAAATTCTGCTACAAAAATTTTAGATCAGCCCTTTCTTAAAAATTCATAACAAATTATACGTTAATCTTTAACGGTTCAAAATTAGTGAACATATTCTAAGTTTATATATGTATAACATATCCAAAAATTATAACGATCCAACGGTCGGATTAAGAGATATAACCCACACAATTATACTTAAAAATATAGAAAACTGATTTTCAGATTTTAACGTTTACGTTCAAACAAATTATATTCCTCTGTATAAATTTATCTCCTCTTTCCGATTATCATGATATCTAATTTCATGTCTATATTTTATTAAAAAATAATCACTAATTTAAAAATTCTCATAACTAAACTTGAAATCAAAATACGAAATAATATTTACCTTCCTTGTTCACCTTTCTTCAATACGCAGCAGTAAAGAATTTGACTTGTGGGTCTTCTAGAATCTTCAAAATCTCTTCATGTCTCATGAAAATTGTAGGTCTCGAAAAGATACATGAAATAGGCTCAAGAATCACTCGATTCGGAGTTAATATGACTGAGTTACGAATTTTTAAAACTAGGGTTAACAATAGTCGCGGGAATTAGAACAGATTGTGGTTTTCAGTAATTTCAGACATGAATATGACGTCAAATAACTCTTCTAACTCTTTAGAATTGTAGAGAACGAAAAACTGAAGAAATAGGCTTTGGATTCACTTAATTCCGACATCGGATGAATTATTTATGATTTTTCTAATGAGCTGCAGTGCGTATGATTATTCTACACGGGAATTCAACTAACCAAATTAGAATAGGCTTAGAGTTGCATCATCACTCTTTAAATATAAATAAGAATCAATATGAGAGTTACCAAAACCCTAATGGACTACTCAATTTTAATTTAATCAATTATTTAATTATCTACTAAAAGAATTTAACTATCCAAACAAAACAAGGAAGAAAAATAAATAGTAACTTACCTTTTCCAATTCAATTATATTATTATAAATAAAATCAATTAATATTTAATTATTAACAAAAATATGGGTTATTACATTCTTTCCCCCTTAAAAATAATTTCGTCCTCGAAATTCAAATAAGTTATAGAAAGTTTTATTTATATTTTTATTTAAATTGAATAATTAGTCATGAATTTTAGTTAAGACGTAGTATCTCCCTTTGTAACGATCAAGGCTGATAAGTCCATCGGTCCACAGAATTATTCATGTACTTGTAGAAGATTTGACAGCTACAACATCAAGCGTTGGTAAGGTTCTTCGTTTTGCATAAAAATAAACCGCATACTCCACAGCTGGTGCGGCCCCGTCAATTTCTTGATTTTCATTCTTGCAAACGTACTCTTCGGAACGTAATTCGAAAACACATAATTTTCTCCACATCCATAATCGAGTTCGAATACCCAATATATTCAAAATAATCTTTAATTGGTAAAATTTTTATATTCCACACATGACTAGGATCTAGCAAATTATTATATAAAAATAATAATAAAAAATAAAAAAAAAATCATACTAAACTCCAATAACATTAGATAAACAAAATAACTCTACAAATTATATCACCAACTCTTCCTAAGTTCTTCAAGAGCCTCAGTCCAAATTAATTCTCAAATATTATTATATCAAAAATATATTACTAAGACCTCTTCATCGCCATATCAAATTCTAAGTCACATTTTATTATCAGTATAAGCAAACTATAGATATTCAAGATCTCTCAAAATCAATTGGATTCACCACTAATCATATATATTAACCATTTAATAAATCATTATTCTCTTAGTGTAAACCTTAACCCAACATATTCAAAGATCTCCTCATACTATCACAAAGAAACTTCGCATAACATAACTCTAATATTCTATTCCACTAGAAATAACCGCAAAATTGATCATTAACTCCAAATGATTAATCTAATCACCTCGAATATCAACAACTCAAATTTCTAAGAGATCATCTATGCTTAATAGAAAAATAACTCTAACAAATAATTATCCAATATCAAAACTCGCTGATACAAATACTCATATTATAATCGTATGATCATTTCTTAACCGTACAAAATATAGCTTTATTCTCCATAATGATCTAATCACAATTCTTACTAATATTATTGCTCCATCGCATAACAATAATAACCTTGGCAAAATAATCTCACCTTCCTCCAATCAACTACAAAGCAAAAAGAGATCAACACCTGATCAAAATCAAAACCAACCAAACAGAGAACCAAATCGAAACAAACTCCTACGTCTACCCAATGGTTTACCCACAACTCACAGGAAGCCTAAAGGCAATCTACAGAATCATAACCTAAGCTCTGATACCAACTCTGTAACACCCCCTTCCCGAAACAGGAAAGGGAGGTCACGTGCAAAACACAACAAACCTCAAAATTAATAACCAGAGCACTAATAACTTCAAAATATATAATAATGACACACCATCAATGATGAACTGAATACCATTCTCCAAAAGAAGACAAAATAATCAAAACCTAAAATCAAATAAACCTAGATGGTCAAAGGCAATTCTCCCATCACACTAGCCCTGAATCACCCCTGCAAACCTGCCGGAAGAAAAACACAGCATGAGCCAAATGCCCAGTACGGATATAGATATGCAAAGATTTACAACTGAAATACGGAAACAATTGAGACAAAATACTGAACAAGGTTGAGAGGGAAAAAAATATATAACCTCCCAAGATCTGAATAGAATATATCTGAATCAACAGAATTAACGAAACAAACCGAAGAGTACAGAAATAATGAACTCAAATATCTAACTCAATTAAATGAATTAAATTGAAACGAACAAAACTAACACAATGAAATAATAGGCTGAATCAAATGGCTGAGTGTTGTTTCATACCGAGCTCAGAAATATATCTTGCCACATAGGCAAGTCAAATAATGCCCACATAGGCAAATCACACATTGGACTGCAGATCCAAATGTATACAAAATCGGAAGGTGTGTTTAGCACAACATCACCAATCCGTAGAACAGAAACTAGGGTCGACCCATACGCCTCCCACAACAAAAACACCAAATGGCCCACTTCCTCCGGAGCCCAAAACGGAGACGACGTGGACTGATCACACCGCCATGGAAAGTGTCATGTCTCTCGTGCCGAGACGACATGCCTGTGGTACCCCCACAGGTGGTTATAGCTCAGGTATACTCTATCGCTTATTCTACAAAGATATGATGTCACAACACATGCAACATAATACCAACAAAGGGTTCTAAACGTACATGTTGAACCAAACCAAATCATAAACATTATGTCTCCAAAAGAAGGTAACAACATGTACCGCTCTACAAAGATCAATAAAGTTTTATGCATGAAGAATAAATTCAAAAGATTACAAAATATGGAGTTTAGAACATCTAGATCAAACCAAAGCAAAATAAGGATCTGATTAGAAACGAAATAATTAAGTGAGTACCAAATTTTAAACGATTAGCAAAATAAACAAATCATTATGATGAGAGTATCGCTGAAAAACTATGGAATATGTTCAAATTATAATAGAAGGAAATGAGTTCAAATTACAGAATAAAATCAAAGTATTAAAGATCAAACTTATATTCAAGAGTGTCAACAGGAATATAAGAAAAATGTAACGGATAACGAGATATCAGAAGATATATAGAATCAATAACCAGAGGAGTGGAGTATGGAATCCGTACCTGATATGCAAAATCACTTATATCACACTCCACAAAATCTTAACCTCCAATGCCAACGATATCAAATACGAAATCTTAATCACCACCTAAATATATTCGCCTCGAATTAAATATAATCCAAATAATAATTTCATAATAATTCGTAACTCACTTAAGATACCTTTAATTATCGCCTTAGATCACTATTAATATTTCAAAACTTAAAAGTCAATAATAAAACTTAAGAAATCTTAAAATCCCAATATGACAACTATTTTTAATATGTCAGTCCGCTATTCTGATCTTATCACCATTAATTAAAACTTATTTATCAAATTAACTAATTTTAACAGAAACTAGACTTCAAATACTCCCATTTAGCCTCAAGAATCACCCAAATCGGATTTAAAATCATTAAATTATACACTTTTAAATATTAGAACTTGTTGCTGAAAATTCTGCTACAAAAATTTTAGATCAGCCCTTTCTTAAAAATTCATAACAAATTATACGTTAATCTTTAACGGTTCAAAATTAGTGAACATATTCTAAGTTTATATATGTATAACATATCCAAAAATTATAACGATCCAACGGTCGGATTAAGAGATATAACCCACACAATTATACTTAAAAATATAGAAAACTGATTTTCAGATTTTAACGTTTACGTTCAATCAAATTATATTCCTCTGGATAAATTTATCTCCTCTTTCCGATTATCATGATATCTAATTTCATGTCTATATTTTATTTAAAAATAATCACTAATTTAAAAATTCTCATAACTAAACTTGAAATCAAAATACGAAATAATATTTACCTTCCTTGTTCACCTTTCTTCAATACGCAGCAGTAAAGAATTTGACTTGTG
Organism: Aralia elata; assembly: GCA_034770075.1. Taxonomy (NCBI): domain Eukaryota; kingdom Viridiplantae; phylum Streptophyta; class Magnoliopsida; order Apiales; family Araliaceae; genus Aralia; species Aralia elata. The sequence goes on along the minus strand of CM068388.1, from coordinate 11,406,530 downwards.
GGTCTTCTAGAATCTTCAAAATCTCTTCATGTCTCATGAAAATTGTAGCTCTCGAAAAGATACATGAAATAGGCTCAAGAATCACTCGATTCGGAGTTAATATGACTGAGTTACGAATTTTTAAAACTAGGGTTAACAATAGTCGCGGGAATTAGAACAGATTGTGGTTTCCAGTCATTTCAGACATGAATATGACGTCAAATAACTCTTCTAACTCTTTAGAATTGTAGAGAACGAAAAACTGAAGAAATAGGCTTTGGATTCACTTAATTCCGACATCGGATGAATTATTTATGATTTTTCTAATGAGCTGCAGTGCGTATGATTATTCTACGCGGGAATTCAACTAACCAAATTAGAATAGGCTTACGGTTGCATCATCACTCTTTAAATATAAATAGGAATCAATATGAGAGTTACCAAAACCCTAATGGACTACTCAATTTTAATTTAATCAATTATTTAATTATCTACTAAAAGAATTTAACTATCCAAACAAAACAAGGAAGAAAAAAAAATAGTAACTTACCTTTTCCAATTCAATTATATTATTATAAATAAAATCAATTAATATTTAATTATTAACAAAAATATGGGTTATTACAATAGTTTGCACTACTAATTGTATAATGTAATTGTATAATGAGGTAGTGGTTCCATAAAGTGGTATGGTTCATTTTTACTCGGGCTAATAGTACTTTATTTATTCAAAATTTCATCAATGTTATAATTGAGTCTCTAATGTACCAGTTCTCTCGATTTAGACCCCCGAGTACTATTAAATAAGCACGATGGACCCAAATTGATAATCCAAGTAATTGATACTTTAGGAGCTCAATTATAAAATGAATAAAACTTCGAGCAATGAAATTGCTATTAGCCCTTTTACATATTAATTCAATATTTACTTGACCGATTCGGTTTGGTTCTGTATGTTGCAGATTGTATTCCCTGCCTTGGAGATACTTCCTCCGTCCTAAATTAATTGCTTAGTTTTGACTTTTTTAAGTCAAATTGACTATTTTTAGAATTAATAATTAAGCATATATAAATATATTTCTAAAATTATAAAAATTGAGGTTAGTAATAAATTGTATATACTTTTTTTGGTTATAATCTCTTCACCTATATTTTAGCAAAAATAGTAAAAAGATTAATTTTAAAAATGGTCAATTTGATTTTAAAAAGTCAAAACTGAGCAATTAATTTAGGACGAAGAGAGTATTTATTATCAATGATATGTTTAATTTAACAGAGATTTGGGAAAATCAATTTCATGAAAACCACTCTTTTTGCCAACTAAAGATCTAGAATGTGGAAAGTTGTAGAAAATTGAAGTGTATTTCCATTCTCCATGCTTCAAAAAGGTTACAAAATTTGGAGATATTGTGAGATAATGAAGGAGATAATTGCAGCACAGATGAAAAAGGTCGATAATACGACGTCGTGTTCCCCATTCTAAACATCTTGCAACTCGAAAATCTGCCAACGCTTAATGACTTTGTGAAAACTAATATTGACCAAGCGCAACTTTACTTGGGCCACAAGGTATACTGAACGATATTTTTATTTATTTACTCTACTTTACTTCAACTTGCATCTACTATATATTATTATCGCGGTAATTAAAAGTAAAAAAGTCCGTATATTTTGACAAATTTAAGATGAAAAAAAAGTTTTTCATCTTAAATTAAAGATCATATACAAAAGTTAAAGAAATGATATATACTCCTATGATCTTTTTTTAATGGTTAATTAAAAAATTTTACACTATTTTCATATGAACACATCATCAATTAAGTTATCTTAAATGTCTTTTTGAAATGGAAATAAATAAGAAAAAAACATTTGGTAAGTACATATATATGAGAAGTAAAAGATAAACAATATATTTAAAATTGAATTTATGCATGCGTTTAGGAATCCTCAAGGAAGGAATTCTAAGCTTTCAACAACTAGATTCCTAGACAAATTTATGCACGTAGGTCGGTATTCCTACATATTCTATATATCAAAATAAGTCGGCATTTATTATCGATATAAATTAATTAAAATATTAATTGATATATCCTATTAATTTGCTGTTAATTTTATTTTCTTTTAATTTATAGAGGTTAGTTTCTTTTTAATAGAAAAATAATTACCACATTTATTGAAATTTTTAAAAGTATCATTAAAGTACTTATAGAGGTAAAAATGAAAAGTTATTTAAAATTGAGATTAGAAAGATTTTTTTTTTCATGTTTTGTTACTTTAATTTAATGGTTTATATCGATATCACTTGGTTGATTGAGGTCGTTGAGAGATTTTGTCTAATTGTTTGTCACATTTGTTTAATTATGTTGGTAATTTGATTGAGGATTTAATTTGTTTTATTGTGGTTCTTGTGAATTTGTATTTGATTTGTGAAATTACTCTTGTTAATATTGGAAGTAGCAAATACCAATGGTGGCGAAAATGACAATAGAGAAGATGATGGTCTGAGAGAGTGACTGAAAGAATTCGACAACATGATCAAATGGATGAATTGTTCGGTATGTTTATTTTTCATTTATTTTTTATTTTTTTAAACTATTTATTATTATTATTATTATTATTATTATTATTATTATTATTATTATTATGCGTTTTTGATAGGTCATGACCATTGGGCTGTAATTGGACTTGTCTCATAGTCTTTTGGATTGGTGTTAGCTTGTAATATGGGCCTTGTGTCTCCCTCATTTATTTAATCTGAACTGTATCTGCTTTATGTACCCTTGATATTTCTAATGCTACATGTCTAATAAGTTGTAATTTTGAAATATATTTCAATATTACAACTTATTAGACATGTAGTATTAGAAAGCCTAAATTCAAAGTCAATATGTCTTGTGAAAAGAATAATGCAAGGGGTGTTAATTTTTTATTTTTATTTTTATTTTTATTTATCAAATTGTATCTTAATTAAATGATATGATATTATTATAATAATTGAGGATGTTTCTTGTATATGTCATAAAATATTATTTATCTTATTAAGGTTATACTGTTTGAGAAATATTTAAGATTTTTTTCTTTTTTGAAATTTAGCATAGTATAAATATGTTTGAAATATATATAAAAAAAACATTATTGAAACATGAAAATATTCAATTTTCATGTCCAAAAAAAATGTCCGCGTAAAACTACTCATTAAATAATAATTGTTCTTACATTCTCTAGACATTGTTGATCAAAACAATTCACAATTAGTATACTTCTCTTAGAGTCACCTATCTTAATGGAGCTCAAAATTACTAAGGTTAAAGTCTATTTGATTTTATTTAATGATATAGTAAAATATGTCACTAAGAATGTGTCACGTAACATACTAAAGAAGGGATAATGATGAAAATCATGAGATAAGTATCTCTATAAATAATTATCACATATATCATTAGATAATTATCAAGGATAATTATCATTAAATATAATTTGGAAATCCTACTCAATTAGAGATATGATTTTATGATTTTAGGACGACCTCTTACCCTTCTCGAGTTTTGAGATAAAGCTCATATGCCGAAAGACATACTTATTATGTCTCCCGCAGTGTTAACTATACGGATAATTGTTGTTTTAAAAAATAATTTAAATATTAGGTAGTTAATTAAATCTTTTAAGTAACTAATATGTAGATAATAAATTACATGACCGATTTTAGAAGCTTCAGGACCAACGTATAGCTGAGTTGCGTGTTGCTAAGGGAGATCCTGAGTCGTTAGATTTCATCGTCCCTCTGCCCGAGATTAGGTTATTTCAGGAGTACAAGTTGGCTCTTTAGATCGCGTCTCATGGTCCAATCAGCAGCACTACTAGCAGGTATCGAGTGCTGGGTTAGCTTAGGATACTAGCATATACAATTCCTGGGTATATTCATTCTTTTATATTTTTTTTGTTATTTCGTAATTTATATTAATCAGCTCGTAAATACTTTATAAAGTTATTTCTATTTTATTTCTGTAGGCTTTAGCCAACGTCAGTGTCTGAGAGCACCTGTTGGCCCATCGCATACGAGTGCTGGCTTGGACGACGAGTTATTCCAGAGGGTGATGGCGCGGGTGTCAGAGACATTTGGTACCGATCCGATATTCAGTCAACAAATATTATCTTCCCGTGCTTATCTGCATCAGCTTGCTCAGGACATTGCAGCAGGGGCCATCGCCAAGAGTACGGATATCCCTCCAGAGCATTTTACCGCGATACGCGACGACGTATTACGAATGATGGTTACCCTCATGACAGAGGCTTTTGGACTGCTGTTGAGCCAGCCATCGACTTCTCTTCAAGTATTTTATTTATTTCAAGTTATATATTTGCCTATTACTTAATTTTTATCTAGTTGTTTCTTTAATTCTCATATATGTTTCCTCATATGTTATATTTTTTATTATCTCAATATGGTGGCGATGCCAAGTAGGGTGGTCATGATGAGCGAGGGGATGATGAAGATGATTTTCACACCGGAGACGCAACGTCAACCCCCGCCCTATGATCTTCCTCATACTGATGGTAGTACTAGCCGTTGTTTGTAGATAGTTATAGTTCTACTAAATTTATATTGTAAATTATAGCCTTACTTAATTGTAAATTATGGTTTATCTTATTTTATATTGTAAATCATTGTTTATTACAAATATTTAGTTTAGCTTATGTGTATTAATGTAATCTATCATAATTTAGTTTAATATTTGACGTTATCGTTGAGGACGTGTATATGTTATTGTTGAGATATGTTGTTTGTCGGAATATGTGTGTTATTGTTGGGAAAATTGACTAAAAATAGGTGCAACTATAAATTGTGGTTTAAAAACTTACAAATTGAAAAAAATATTAAAATATATTATGAATCAACTGCGCAGAATTTTGACTCGTGACAGTTTTTTTCGACAAAATATTCTATCCGAAATAATTTTGTCGGGATTAGATTATTTTTGACGAAAATTCCGTCAAAAATTGGTAGTTCCGACGAAATTCTCGACAGAATTATTTTCGACCAAATTTTTGATAGAATATTTTGTCAGAAATAAGCTAATTTCGACAAATTATGCTTCCGTTGGAAATAAGTTTCTTTCTTGTAGTGATAGGGGTAAAAAAAAATTTAAATAAAAATATGACCTTTTCAAAAAAAGTTCACCCCCTCAATCGAAAATAGGAAAAAAATTTCTATTCACAATATATTTAGAATACTTATATACATAGGGGTAAAAAAAATCTTTTTAAAAATTTTAAATATAACTTTAAAAAAAAAAAATCATCCCCATAATCGAAAATTTCTGAGTCCCCATAATCGAAAATTTCTGAGTCCGCCAACTGCAATTCAAATAAAGTACTTGCAACGGTAAGTCATAATTAATCTGATTGAAACTGTCAAAAACTTAACCCTTTTGCTCTGTTTAACTGAACCATATGTACAGTACCACACTATCTTCCTCATGATCACATCCAATTCCTTAGCTTATTAATTAACAAGGTTAACAAGGTGAGGATAACCAAGTGATTGAAAACGAAATAACATAAGAGTAGAAAAAAGGAGCTTATTTTTCCGAGTTTCAGATGAAAAAAAAAGTAAAAAAAAAACCGAATTTATAATAGAAAAGAAAAGAATATAAAACTTGTATGCTCTTTTATGTTGTTACTGAATTTATAAAAAAAATAAAATAAAATATAAATTTTATACTGAAATTTAGTTTTATTATTTTTTATTGAATGTCCTAATCTATTAGAATAATTTATCCTTAGGTGACTTATTATCTTCAATCTTCACGTGTTCTTCATAAGTACATGCCACATACCATCAAGAAAAATCGAACTTTCGACTTTTATATTAATAGATGACTTTTATATTAACAAAAGTAAGTCATACCAATGTACCAAGTGATCATCGATTATATTAGTTTTATTATGTTTGTAATGTAGAAAGTATAATAGGGAGCATAAAAAAATTGTATATACTCCATTCTTTCCAAATTATATAATCATTATTGATTTTTGAAAGTCAATTAGAGACATTAATTTTAAACTTAAAATTGAGATGACTCATTCAAAATTATGAAACAATAAATCTTATAATGAGTAATTCTTTTTAGATAGTTTACAATATTCATCATTGTATTGTTTAAAATTAAAAAAATCTATGTTAATTTTGAGTTAAAAATCTCTTAATAACTTTAAAAAGTCAACAATGATCAAATAATATGAAACAAATGAAGTATTATTTAATTATTTGTCCAAATATTTTCATTTTTGGAGTAAAACTTTAGCAAGAAAATTAAGTGGCAACGTTTTTCTTCCAATTCTTTTATTTTTTTATTAAAAAATCAATAACAAATTAAAGAGTTCAATAAAAAAAAACCTAAGTTTTTCATCTTCTTTCTTTTCCTTCTACTTTAAAACTTAGAAATACAATTAATAGTACTAAATTAACAGAAGACTTACAGAAGACAAATCTAAATTTCTTTATCGGTCCCGATTTTTTCAATTAATTTATCATCAACATTTATTTATTAAAAAAAAAGAAAAAAAGAAGAAGAAAGATTACACCTAATTCATTTTGCTGTAGTTCTCAGTAGACAAATTCCAATTGCTTTCCCTTTTAGAGTGGGCGACTGCTTTTCACTCATTGGAGAGGAGCCATTGGCCGACATAATATCTTTGTAGATCTTATTCACCCTCTCTCACTCACTAATGTGCTCTCCCTACGATTAGCAAAATGTGTATGAGTATTTTTATACGTTGCAATAAAAATATGTGAAGAATTATTATAATTTGATATAAGGATTTATTCTTTTCGTTTTATAAATATTGTAATGTTTTTAAAAAAAATAAAGTTTGATATACTGACAGCATATACACAAATAGTATTAAGATTATAACTTATTATAATGAAGTATTTAAATTAACAAAATTATTTATATTTTAATGATATATTATAATCATAATATATGCACTACTGTCAGTATATTAAATTTAAACTTCTTTTTAAAAAATTCAAAAAATTATAATACTTCATTTTTAAGGAGGACCTTAAGAGAGAAGGGGAAAAATAGAGATTGCATGTGAAGGGGAGGAATGGAATTACATCGATGGCACAAGATTTAATTTAAAAATATGTTGCATGTTTTTTGTAGGACCTAAAAAGACTTTCCACGTTATAGGTATTTTCGAGGTCCCTTTATAGATTTTCCCCCACACCCATTTTGTTTATTGCAATTAATTGTTTAAAGATTCATTGTGTTGGGAACCCTGCAAAAAGTTGCAAACCCTAGAAGTGTCAATAAGATAAGCTTTGAGTAGCTTTGTTAGACATAGTTAAATATGGAGCAAACTTTCTAAAAAAAAAAGCTAGGTACAGGTTTAAGCGTATCGTATTGGTTAAAAGTATAGGCATTTAGCCTCAGGAAAAAAAAAATACTCTCTCCGTATTATAATAATAATAGACTTTTTAAAAAAAAATTGTTCCACTTTATTTGTCGTTTGTAACTTTCTAGGAGAATAATATTTTTATTTTTTTATATCACCCCTAATTTTCTTATTATTTTAAAAAATTCTTCCTCTTGTATTAGCTGTTTTCAACTTTCCATACAGAGGTAATGATGAAATTTTACATAAATTTTAGTTATTAAATAATAATATTAAATAATTTATTTAATTTATGTGCATGAAACTGAAACGATTATTATTATGAAATGGAGAGAGTATCAAATTCTCCACTCACCTCGCGAAAAGAAACACACACACATATATATATATATATATATATATATATATATATATTTCTTTAGCACTGATTATGGAATTTACCAGATTGATATGTCATTAGGGACGAAACTGGGGTGGGTAAGTGAGGGTCACCATATCCTTCTTTTTTTTCTCTTCTTTGTATATGTATATTTTTATTCACGAGGCTCCACTAGATTTGTGCGGTACAATACCCTATATATCTTAATTCACGTGAGAATACCTATAGATCTTAATTCACGTGAAAATATCTATAGATCTTAATTCACGTGAGAATAAGTTGCCACTTTATATACCTTCGATTCTCATTTTATTTAGTACTCCTTCCGTTTTTATTTTGTTGACGCTTTATGATAAAACATAAAAATTAAGAAATATAATTATTAATATTTTATTGATCGATCAAAATAGTTATAAAATTTTAATATTATTCTTATAAATTTTATTGAAAAAAATGAAATAGAAACAAGTTAGTACTTAATGCAGGAATAATATGAAAAATTAAATCATTAATATTTTGTTAAAATCTATAAATGACAAATAAAAAAGAACAAATTTCACTCGCTAAAAAGACAAATAAAAAAGAAACTGAGGGAGTAATTTACAATCTTTTCGTAATTTTAAGTTTTATGTCACCATCTTTAATTTGCATGCAATATTTTTTTACATAATTATCACTATATTATGTTAAATTTATACTAATTTTTGTGTTATCTATTATATGTATTATATCAAATTCCTCATTAAGAATAGATTCTGTTACGTGAATCATGTAAGTTTGGACAATTAAAATGTGAGTGGAGACTTATCTCATATTTCGCCCCCTCACATTTTATAGCAAGATAGAACATCGTTCCAAACAGGGGCGGATCTGTATATTGGCAAGGGGAGCACCCTTGGTTTTTGGAAACCTTTATTAGGGGTAATATAGTAAACGGTGCCCCTTTTAAAAAAATGTTTTAATTTATAATAGCAGCATGGGAAAAAACAAAATGCTAAAATATTGTGTGCATAAATTGTATATAAAAAATTATACACAAAAAATAGAATTTATGTATTGTTTATTAATAAAAATGTCTAAAACATTTCATGGAAGGTCACACTTTTTATTTTCTCTCTTTTTTTATACTGTTTATACATAATTTTTTGTATATAGTTTGTATTCATAATATTACTCAAACGCTAAAACAAGAGAGAGAAACGTGAGATAGGAGAGAAGAACTGAGGAAGAGAATGACAAAAAAAATTGTCACGCCATTATAATGACTTTTATGTGTTTTTAATTAAAATTCGTATTTGATGAATTTTATTATTATTATTTGTAGTTTAATTAAAAGAGTGTGTACCCTTGCCAAAAATTTTGCGCCTGTTCCTGGTTCCAAAAATAGAAACGTCTATAATAAATATAAAAATAATAGTACTTTAATTATTTTACAATAATTATAGTTTGGTATGAATAAGCAACTACTTATATAAATACTTGTGCTTGACACTTCAAGTGATTTTCCCATTACAATCAATTTACACCAAGAATTGACGTTAAACCTGTATTCTTGTCTTAGTTATGGATGAGGTAACAAGAGAAATACAGAATGAGGTCCTGTGGTGTATTTTCAATCAAATCAGATAGTTCTATCTCGTCTCATGGTGTATTTTCAATCAAATCAGATAGTTCTATCTCGTCTCATGGTGTATTTTCAATCAAATCAGATAATTATATTTCTCAATCTTACTGATTTAAAAAAACATATTCTTATCTTAGTTATGAATGAGGTAACAAGAGAAATACAGGATGAGGTCCCATGGTGTATTTTCAATCAAATCAGATAATTCTATCTCGTCTCATGGTGTATTTTCAATCAAATCAGATAGTTCTATTTCTCAATCTTTCTCATTTAAAAAGAAACGTAGGTGTCGTGAATATGTTAGGACTTGGGACATGGGGTGACAACAAGAATGTCATTTAATATTTGTGATAAAAATTCTATAAGAGGGGGATATGAATTCGAAGAAAGATGTAACCCACAGGATTAGAGATGGTTGAATGAAGTTGCGAGTGATCTGAGGTGCTATGTGTGATCAAAGTTCAGAGATGATCACGGTCAAGTTGATCATCAAACACCAAATAGGTGCGGGAGAAATGAGAATGTTAAGGTGGATGTGTAGTCATATGAAAAATAGATAAGATCATAAACGAGAATATTAAAAAGAAAGCTAGGATAATTAACAACCATTAAGGACGAAGCCTCACCGGAGAGTGCGAGTTAAATTGAGCTCACTGAAAAAAAAAATTTAATTTATAATATATCTCAAATTTATAAATTTTTAGTTTTAATATAAAAATTGATCACATTGAAAATTTATAATTTTTTTAATGTACGAGGTCAAATTAAATTTTTTATAACTTTCTCAATCTCTTATCATGTCACTTCTATTATTTTATATATGCATCTTCATCTCCCTCTAATCTTCTTAAAATAAATAATAATTTAATTTACATTATTTTAAAATAATTAAGGAATTAAACAGTTATGAATAAAATTGTGATTAAAAAAGTTTATTTGGGGTTGATAAGGTGTATATATACATATATAATGTTACTATTTGTTATATTATCATTGTAACTAAATACATATTTTATATATGCAACCCCAAAATATAAAATTATCTAAAAATTTTGGCTTAGAGAAGTTGCCCCCGAACCATCGCTAAATTAATTTAGCTTCACAATAATTTTTACCCCACTGACCAAAAAATCTTGGCTTGGTCACTGACACGGCGAAGATTAGGGAGTACAGTTTGAAATGGTTTAGTCATATTTTATGGAAGCTTATAAATGCTCTGACGAGAAGAGGAGTTTGCTATCGAGAGGATAATATAAGGAGATAATATAAGGAGAGGGAGGAGTCGATTGAAAATTACTTGGAGTAAAGCAGTTCAAGAAACTTGTTAGACCCGAAGATAACTTGAGACTGGACCTGTAATATATATATATATATATATATATATATATAAAAATGAGTGATGGGGCATATATTGTTTTTCTATCTTGTTCCCTTCGTTCATTTGTATTATGTTTTTCTTTCTTGTATTTATAGATTTGTATGTTTTTTGTGTATTGAAGTCTTTGTTTTTTTATATATAATTATTTAGTTTTTGGAATTTCATTATTATTAGTTATTTTTCTTAATTTTTATTTATTTATTTTCTTGATCTTTATATTTAGTATAATATTTCTTTTTTTTTCTTATCTTTCTACTTTTACGCTTTTATGGAATTCATTTCCAACCCATGTCAATAAGTTGAGATCAAAGGTACTATTGTTGAGTTGATTACAGTTGTTTTTATTGAGAATATACTATTGTAGTCCTTAACAAGTGCATGCTACACTTATTATTTTACTTTTTTAAATGTTAAGACACAATTGAGTTTTAGATATTGAAAAAAAAAAAACATCAACGACAATAATTATGCGCCGTTTTAAATACATCTTTGTCCCTTAAAATATGATTTGTGCTACACCTCATACTCATGTTTGAAGAATGTGTAGTTGATTTGGGGAGGGAATAGGGTGTTTGCACTGATCATGGCTCTGGTAGAGGACGTATATAGTGGTGATGATGAAGAGAGTAATGGCCTGTTTGTGACTTTTAATCTGGGGAAGGGAAAGAATGGAAAGGAAGTTCTTCTTTTTAAAAATTTTGAATTAAAGAATTTTTTTCTTTGCATCTCTTCCCTTCATTTCAAAACAAAATTCATAATAAGCCTAAGGAGCGAGAGATTAAGTTGATAGTATTTCTATTAGTATTTTTATTTTTGGGTTCTATATATACATAATAAATAGGTCAAAACATAGCAATGTATATAGGTTAAATTTTATATATATATATATATATACACACACACACACATAAAACACATAAAAGAGTCAGGTGCCCAACAAATGACCCCATAAAAGACTTGTTGGAGTGGACTTTAGGGCTGTACATACGATTTTCATCGAATATAATATTTTTTGAATTTTATTTATATATCCATGAGATCGAATATGGGTCATAAGGATCAAGAAATAGAATTGCATTTAATCCCAATTTATAGATATAATAACAAACACATACTCCATTCGTTTTAGAATTAGAGTTATATTTCTAAAATATAACTTTTTAAAAAATAATAATTTTTTAAACATATCTTTTACATTTATTAGAACTGTAGTAGTGATATATGATAGTATTTAACTTATTTAGAATATAAGTACGGGTATAAATTATATTTGAAATATCATATTATTTTATAGTCAAAAAGTGCGTATAAATTATTTTTAATTTTTGATTGAGACTTAAAATGGAAAGCTTCTAATAATTTTGGTACGAAGGGAGCGATTAATAATCTTATTAGACTAGGCATATATACTGAATTTCTGCAGCCCATTATTGAAGGAAATGATACTGGTATGAGCAATTACAGTGGCTACCAAAACAGTTTCAAATATATATATTGTGGAAATATAAAGTACAGTAAAAATAGAATATATATAAAACTAAAACATAAAGCCTAACACAGAATCCTTTAAGACGTGTTCCACTGAAAATATGGCTCTGCTAGTTCCTTGATATATAAAGAGAGTAAAAAAATAATCCTATATTAGATCAAAGAATATATATATATATATATAGAGCATATATAACTGTTGACAGCATCTTATATTTATAACTAGAATAACCAAAACCTAACTAAGAACTAACAAATTTATGCCTGAATGAAAGGACATTCTTATGCCAAAAGGAGGACAAAAATCTGTAAGTAAATTAAGCTATATATATATATATATATATATATATCTGGTAACTCAATTCAAAGTTTTGGAATTGGATTTGGCCGCCAATTTTTAACTTCAATTTTATAGTATTGCAAATTTTCTTTCAATTTCATTAATTCATAAAATTGATATTGAATTACCAAACATAATTTAAAACATTAGGAAAAATAGCAAGGGTTCAAACCAACTCTCTTTCTTAGGTGTGTAGGGTTTTATCTATTTCAAAATATGCAAACGTGCACTAGTGTAGTCCATTCATTTAAATTGTAGAAAGTATTATAAAAACCAAATCCACACATTTTGGGAGCAAAGGGAGAGGGTTACATGGGGGACCATATGTCTTGAAATAGAATAAGCCTTTTTAGGGTTAGGGTTTACTTTTTTTTTTTGTTCCATAGCCCGCCTCCTTGTGAGTCACAAGTAACCACTCAATTTCTTTTCTTTTTTTTTGGGTGTAATAAAATGATTATTTTTTCAGATCTTTATATGTTAGCTTGTTTTGATATCAGTTTAATCTGTTTGTAGGAAAATTGTATCTGGTTGACCTTAGGTTCATGTCTACATCATACTATTTTTATTTTGATATCTACCAAATAAATAAGGAGAAAAGTATACAAAAAATGGAGGCCCTGCATAGTTCATTGAGATTAGGCTAAAAATGCTCCTAAAAGATTTGGTCTTTTGCCTAATTAGCTAGGCCACTTGATCATGATGCCTAGTACTATTCATGTTGCTGCCAGGACATGTATGTAGCATCTACATTATTATTGCCAATACACATGCTTGCACATATGCATACATACATCTATATAGACGCGATCCGTGGTTAAAGAGAAACGTGTCTGCGATTGAGAAGCTCAAATATGGTTGATGAGCATGAAAAATTGCTTCCAATTGCCAATGTGGGTCGGATTATGAAAAAGATCATACCACCAAGTGCCAAGATTTCCCTAGAAGCCAAAGAAACAATTCAAGAATGTGCATCGGAGTTTATAAGTTTTGTCACTGGCGAGGCATCTGACAAGTGTCGCAAGGAGAATCGCAAGACGGTGAATGGAGATGACATCTGTTGGGCTCTAAGTTCACTAGGGTTTGATGACCATGCTGGGGCTACATGGAGGTACTTACTTAAATTTAGAGAATTTGAAAGAGAGAGAGCCCACCAAAAGAAAAAAAAACCCACTAGCACAAAAGAGAATGGTGAAACATCAAATGATTGTGATAGCCAAACTACCAAGCCTAATACATTAGAGATTAGAGTTATGGATCGAAAGGCCTCTTCGGAGTGATGATTGGTGAAAATAATGAACAACAAAGTCATTGGAATGGGATATTTTCTGCCTCGTGTACTTCAAAGGGTAAAGGCTGCATTTTAGGGCTGACTTTATGAACAAATACATGACAAATCAAAGATACTACAGATCAATATTCTCAGTGGTTAGTCATTTGGATTCTATTTCTTAGTTCTTCTTCAAATTTGTATTTTTTCTTCTTCTTCTTCTTCCCAAATTTTATCTTGTATATAGGGAAAGCAACTAACGAAAAAATCAGAGACAAATATAAGGTAACTACTTTTCAATGCGATAAATGATTAGTATATACTTTTCATTTTTCTTCTTCTTCTTCTCTTTTCCCCAGATTTGTCTCTAATTTAGAGGAAAGTAACTCATATGGGATGAGCAGCAGCAGGGTTTAAACATATTTGCTTGTCTTATGAAAATGTCTTAAAAGTTTGACAGAGGCCCGATAGGTCTTACCCTAAATTGGTTTTAAAGTTCCATTATACCACTTAAATCACATGCTTCAATTGTAATATCTCAAGTTTTTTTTCCGACATTTAAAGAGAAGGACTAATTAAGAACATGATGTTGCTAATTATCGGTTTTTTAGGGAACTTTCACCAATTCATCAAACCCTAGCTGAAAAAACCTGAATTTTAAGGTTCCTCAGCCAGTCTATCAGCAATGATGAACTTCATTTCCACTTAAAAGTCATGCAGAATGCAAACTTGCCTCACTTAGTCATCTAAAATTATGAAGATTTGGATGATGATCTAGATTAAGGGAATGGAGTGTTTCCCTGCATCTTATCTTATAACCTACAGCTTCATCCCAAGATTAATTAACTATACATGAAGAATGATTAATTGAGCATTTTAGGGTAATTCTGTTCAATCTTCTCAGCTCATCTCTTTTCGACCCATTGATTCTAATAGAATTTTGTGACTAATAAGTAGCTTTGGATCAATCTTCTCTGCTAGGTCCTTCTCCACTTTTCTCTTGTATGAACTAGCTTAAGTTTTTGTATGTGGTTTTAAGAGTTGGGACTATTATTTTTGTAGGAGTCACAGCAAGGGAAAAACAATTTTAGCAGCATCATGATCAATATTTTTGCAGTAATATCTAACTTGCAGGTTTTGGTATTTTAATATAGTTTTTATGGAAGTTCATCTATTGTGGTCAGAGAAATTTCGTGACAATTTGGATTCCAACAGTAGTTTCAATTTCTGTATTCTGAAGTACCTGTGAAAATATAGCAGGATAAATTTTGTCCTTGATATGATAGTAGAACTGAACTCATCCATGAAGATAGATCAAGAAGGTGTTTTTGTTTAGAAAAGAAGGGATGCAGAATTCTGATCAGATATAACCGTCAGGGGTGCGCAATTATGGAATTACTCTTTAGCTTTATTATCCAGCATAGATCTGGAATATGATTTTTGGATATACTTGGGGTTTTCATATTGTTCTTCATGTATTGGTGCATTCATGATCTTAGAGCATGTGTCTTGGCTTCTGCTTATGTTATGTTATTCTATTTTTCGCCTTTTCCATATCTTTTGGACTCGTCACATGATGTAATTTTCAGATTTTAATAAAATTTTCTTTTTCTGAAAAAATAATAGTGGCCGGAATGAGATGAATAGAATGTAATTGTGATCTGAATTTAAATATGATCTTTGAAATTTAAGGAGTTGTCTGTTTGCCTGATTGTGATCATTCAATTATATGAATTTTTTTTATCGGAAAAAAGAAAGAAAGCTCTTAGTTGGTGGAGCGAATTGTTTGGTTAATTCTATTATATGTATTTAATTAGTTTAGCATTTTAATTTATGAAATTTCCACAGCTGGGAATAACTTTTTACCTCAATTTACCTCCTGTAAAGGTATCTATCAAACTTTAGGCTCACTTTTACAGACCAAGGGCTAAGACAATGAGTTTTTTGTTACTATGTTGACATATTTCTTTTTCTTTGGTAAATGTATTGACATACCCCTTACAGTATTTTGAAAGATAGGAAATGATACACATGGTAGATGTGCTAATCAACATTATTGAAGAAATCACACATAATTTGTAAGTTGTCCATTTAATTAATGTCCAAGGGCTAAAGTAAATTATCGAAAACTTTCAACTAAACTGGGATAGCATTAGTAGGCAATTGCAGCTTGAATATGTTCATATTTCTGTGTATATATGTTTTCTTATATTCAAATGCTTACTAAATCATCCAAACTTTTTGTTGATAAAACTAGAACTAGTATGGTTGGGCACACAACACACAATCATTAATTAGAACAGGTAGTCGAATTAAAGAAGTCCATGACTAGTCCAAATACAAGTTATATACAATATAAACTAGTCAAAGTTGACCTTTTTCTCAAGAACAAGGGTTAGGGTTTCATAAACAATAATCTTGCTATATAGCTTTTGCTAAATTGTGCAATTCTCCAAAAGGTTTAATTTGTTGAAATTTGAGTTTATTAATTTGTACTATTGTTAATTAGAGTTAGGGTTTAACGTTTAAGAGTGCAACCTAGGGTTTCTGTAAGCTTTGTTGGGACCACTTCTCCAATATGTTCCTGGAATGGAGTTTCTAATGGGAACAATATATTAAATAGTAATCTCTCTCTCTCTTTCTCCAACTTGATATCACACTCAAGTCTTAACCCAAAAGGGCAAAAAGCCTAGATATGTTTCTATATAAAGTATGATATATACTGTTTGTTATATAACTATAAAGATGAGAGTATATCAATCAATGTTACTTACGGTGTGATTTAATATATTACGTAAAACGAAATCGAAACGAAAAATGTCATTTTTGTAATATGGAGTACGGTAAGGGTAATTAGTTTCTCCGAATTATTTAGTTGGTACAAAATACGTTTATTTGAGATGTGATACGCTTGTAATAGTCTTCTAAACAGATGTAGTTAAAACAAGTTGAAATATAGCTGATGTTGAAAAAAACGCCTCCAACTAGGACCGTCTTTGATATATTAAACAGCAAATCATGCCAAACAAATATTATGCAGTCCCACCAAACAAATAACAAACGTAGAAAATAAAAGTACAAAAATAAAACAAGCACAAGACACCATATTTTACGTGGAAAACCCTGTAAAAACTACAAGACGAACTCTGAAATAATCCACTATAATCAATTGTGGACAATTTGTCCCTCCAAGTTTTACACCAAAAACTTAAAATATCATAACAATTCATAAAGTACAAGAATACCTTAATTTGAATGAAAACTCAAGTTACTTCACCACCAAAAACCTTCCGAATTAGTTAAAGTCTTCAAGTAATTAATTAGTTGGAATAAAATATGCCTTACATTTTCATACTATAAACAAAATATGCCTCAGAGCTACATCATGAATTCTATAGTAATAATCAAAGAAAAGGAATCACAGCAACAAAAGACTACCAAGTCTTTCCTATATAGCAAAGTATAAATACACTGTCAGTTAAAGCATCAACAATAATGCTACGTTTGGATTGAAGAAATAGAATGGCTGAAGGAATGGAATAGAAGAAAGAATGGAATAGAAAGTAAAATGATTCATTCCATTCCAGCTAGAATGAGTCATTCTATGCCCGGAATAAAATTCATAAATTTGTGAGAAATGAGAATAGTTCATTACATTCCAATAGAGCAACCAAACACAATTTTTTTCATTCCATATAAATGAATCATTTCATTCCCACCTTCATTCCTCCGATCCAAACGTAACATAACTGTTGGATATTAGGTCAGCGACCCAGCCGGTGTGCACCCGTGGAGCGGGTCAACCCGATCAAATTCTCCATATTAGATTACTCCACCTAATTAGGGATAACAGTGTCCAAATGTATATAGGTGTCTATTTTCATTGTGTTCAAAATTATTATGGTGGAGGTTATATTTTTGTTAATAAGTTATCACTATGATGGCGATTGATTGTAATTGATGGAGAGATTTTGACTTTACAGCACTATAAATGTTGAAAGAATCTTTCTAAAAATTATTAGATTATGATGGAAAAATTATAATTTGGAAGAATAAACAAATATTAAGTCGACAAAAGAAACAATAAATTTATGAAAGACTTAAAAAGAAGATGTCATATCTTATGTACACAAACTATACACAAAAAATTGTGCCTCTATAGTAGGCTGAATGACACTTTTGTCACTTCAAGTTGTCACCCACTTTTAAAGTCATCTCTAAAGTTTATTTTTTGTCAATTGAGTCTTTAAAGTGGCATTTTGTGTCAATTTCATTCATTTTTCACAATTTCACTGAAACCCCCCCAAATATTGGCCCGACCCGACCCATTTAAACCCAACCCATTTTATTGAGGGCAGTTGTGTCTTTATCATTATTGTATGTATTCTTAAGATTAGACATTTTAAAAACAAAGACTAAAAATACAAATTAAAATACAAAAAACAGTAAAGATGTTGTTCCCAAAAGCACAAGAAAAAATTTAGAAGGGGGGTTCAATAGATTTTTTCAAATTTTTTTTTTAATAATTGATTACCAAATAGTTAAATAGATAACTGATTTTGATATACGTAGCGGAATGATATTTTTAAAGATACCACTTCAAAGATATAAAGAAAATCTCAATTCTAAATTTAGCAGAAATATGAAAATAGTCACTGACAGAAAAAGGTAGAGCAACAGGAAAATAGAATGCAGAAATATAAAGAACACAGAGATTTTTAAGAGGTCCAGAGCACAAAAGTCTCCTAGTCCTCTCTTCTACTCCGAGGGTATGGACATTCCACTAAAGAAGGGTAATCACTAAGATTACAGTTCACAAAAAACTGTTTTATAACTGATTAACTAAGAATCACTCAAGTCACATAGACTTGAATTACACTGATCACTAAGATCATAATTACAAAGGAATAAGGTTGGTTTAAGGTGCTGCTAAGTGACAATGAGCTTCTTGATCGAATAACTTAGCAGCAGGTGAACTTTATTAAAATCGTAAAGTATGAAGTATTTTGAACTTTTAGATTAGGTAGCGTTTTGGCTTAATTTGATTCTTCTGATATTTGAAGTTTGTTGGGAAACTTGGTCAAATGTTGATTAAGTCTTAATAGTTATTCTGTTTTGGTTTCGTGTTTGTTGAATAATCCCTGGATTATAGGGTGAGATTAGTTGTTGATTTATTCTTCCTTAAATATAGCCACGATATAGATCATGTGAATCGTGGATGCAGTTGCTATCATTCCTGTTTTGTAATGGCTGTATAAAAGCCTCTTTTGAGTTGATAAATAATATAAGCTTAAGAGCTACAAACTGAGTCTTTTATTTCCAATTTAAACAGTGGTATCAGAGCTATACAACTGAGCCTGATTTGTGAGGTAGTGAGCGAGTGAAATATTAAGAGAAAGAGTGTTTGAGTGAAACACTGAGAGGAAAGAAAGAGGGAGAGATGGCTGAAGGAAACAATTTCCTGAGTATTCCCAAATTTGATGGGGACTACGATCATTGGTCAATGTTGATGGAAAATCTGTTGCGGTCAAAAGAGTACTGGAGCCTCATCGAGAATGGTTACACCGAGCCTGACGCCGAAGAAGTTCTAACAACTGCACAACGGAAAACCTTGGAGGACCAGAAGCTAAAGGATTTGAGGGCGAAAAACTACTTATTCCATTCGATTGACAAATCTATTCTCAAGACCATCATTCAGAAAGACACTTCCAAGCAACTATGGGACTCCATGAAGAGAAAATATCAGGGGAGTGTTCGAGTTCAACGAGCTCAACTACAGACGCTCCGCAGGGAATTTGAAGTCTTGGAGATGAAAACTAGTGAGTCTGTGAATGATTATGTCTCTAGAGTGATGTTGGTAGCAAATGATATGAGGAACGCAGGAGAAGACATGCAAGATGTGAAAATAGTTGAGAAAATCTTGCGCACACTTACAGAAAGATTCAATTACATTGTATGCTCTATAGAGGAGTCGAAAGACATTGATAGTCTTTCAGTGGATGAGTTACAGAGCTCGTTACTGGTCCATGAACAGAAGTTTCGGAAGAGCGGTGTGGAAGAACAAGCTTTGAAAGTCACAGGAGGTGAGAGGTCTGAAGCAAAGGAGGAAGACATGTTCGGTGGAAGAGGGAGAGGTCGTGGAAATTTCAGAGAAAGAGGAAGGGGTCGAGGAAAAGCTTTCAATAAAGCTACTGTGGAGTGCTGGAGATGCCACAACTTGGGACATTTTCAGCACGAATGTCCTAGATATGCCCATTATGCTGAGTATGCGGAGTTAGATGAAGACCAAGAGATGTTACTCATGTCTTACATTGAGACACACAATTTGAAGAGAGAAGATGTGTGGTTTTTGGACTCAGGATGTAGCAACCACATGAGTGGAGACAAGCAGTGGTTCATTGAGCTAGATCAGTCCTTCAGGCATTCAGTAAAGCTTGGAAACGACTCGAAGATGGTTGTCATGGGGAAAGGAAATGTCAGAATACAAGTTGAAGGCAGAACTCAGGTGATCACTGAGGTATTTTACATTCCTGAGCTCAAAAATAATTTACTTAGCATTGGACAGCTTCAGGAGAAAAACTTGGCTATTTTGATTCAAAGTAATGTCTGTAAAATCTACCATCCAATAAAGGGGCTAATTATGCAAACAAATATGTCTGCAAACCGAATGTTTGTGTTGCCTGCCTCTATGCCTACTAATGCTCCAGGACCGACTTGCTTTCAAGCATCTTCAGATGATTCAACAACAAACCTATGGCACCGAAGGTTTGGTCATCTTAACATGAAAGGGTTACGAACGTTGGCATATAGAAATATGGTCAAAGGCTTACCAATGTTGAAAGCTAGCACCAAGTTATGTACTGATTGCGTTGTTGGTAAGCAGCACCGTGACCCCTTTCCAAAGAAAAGTTTGTGGAGAGCCTCTCAACCATTGCAGCTTGTGCACTCGGACATTTGTGGTCCGATTACTCCTGAATCAAATAGCCACAAGAGGTACATACTTACGTTTATTGATGATCATAGTCGTAAGATATGGACGTACTTCTTGCATGCTAAGTCAGAGGCATTCACCGTGTTTAAAAAATTCAAAAGCATGGTAGAAAAGGAGATAGGGAACTATATTTGTTGTTTGCGTACTGACCGAGGTGGGGAGTTCACCTCATCTGAGTTCAACAACTTTTGTAGTTCAAATGGGATCGGTAGACAACTCACTGCGGCTTACTCTCCACAACAAAATGGAGTCGCGGAGAGAAGAAATCGAACCCTAATGAACATGGTACGGTGTATGCTGATTGCAAAGGAGGTTCCAAAAGAATACTGGGCAGAAGCGGTAAATTGGGCAGTGCACGTGCTCAATAGGTGTCCCACTTCAGCAATACAAGATAAAACACCCGAGGAAGCATGGAAAGGAATCAAGCCTTCGGTGGAGTATTTTAAAGTGTTCGGATGCATAGGGCATGTTCACATACCTGATGTGACAAGAAAGAAGCTTGATGATAAAAGCTTCAAGTGTGTGTTCTTGGGGGTCAGTGAAGAATCCAAAGCTTTTCGAATGTATGATCCAGAGTCCAAGAAGATTGTCATAAGCCGAGATGTGGTTTTTGAAGAGGAAGAAAAATGGAGTTGGGGTAAAACAAGTGAAGAAGCTTGTTGTGATGATCTTGAGTGGGGAGATGAAGAAAAAGAAAGTGAAGAAGAAGAGAATAGAGCTAACAATTCAGACCCGCCTACACCAATTGATGTGACAAATCCAGTTCAAGGGAGAAGAAGAAGAGAACCGGTGTGGATGGGGGACTATGTGAGTGGTGAAGGCTTGTCCGAGGAAGAAGATGATGTACAACAACTAGCTATAGAGATGCAACAACTTGCCATGTTTGCTTCAAATGATCCAACAACGTTTGAAGAAGCTGCTAAGAGTTCAACTTGGAGAGAAGCTATGGACCGAGAAATTCAAGCTATAGAGAGAAATGGTACTTGGGAACTAACTGAATTGCCAAAAGGAGCAAAGAAGATAGGTGTTAAATGGGTTTTCAAGACCAAGTTGAACGAAAAGGGTGAGGTGGATAAATACAAGGCCCGACTTGTAGCAAAGGGATACACACAGCAAGTCGGTATCGACTACACTGAGGTATTTGCTCCGGTAGCTCGTTGGGATACTATTCGACTAATACTTGCACTTGCAGCTAATCGAGGGTGGAAAGTATACCAACTCGATGTTAAAAGTGCATTTTTACATGGCGAGATCAGTGAAGAGGTGTTTGTGGAACAACCACGGGGTTATGAGGTGAAGGGTGGAGAGAGCAAAGTGTACAAGTTGAAGAAAGCACTCTACGGGCTTAAACAAGCCCCACGAGCCTGGTTCAGTAAGATTGAATCCTATTTCATCAAGGAGGGGTTTGAGAGATGCTTGAGTGATCACACACTTTTCACAAAGAAGGACGAAAATGGAGGTATTCTTATAGTCAGCTTGTATGTCGATGACCTTATTTTCACAGGAAACAGTGAGCAGATGTTCGGGAAGTTCAAGAGTTCAATGAAAAAAGAGTTCGACATGTCTGATCTTGGTTGTATGAAGTACTTCCTTGGAGTGGAGGTGGTGCAAAGCTCAAAAGGGATTTTCATAGGCCAAAAGAAATATGCCAATGAAGTACTGGAAAGATTTAGAATGGAGCATTGTAATCCTGTGAAAAATCCTATTGTTCCTGGAAGTAAACTTGCTAAAGATGAAGGAGGCACAAAGATTAATTCCACAGTTTACAAGCAAATGGTGGGTAGTCTTATGTACTTAACTGCCACCAGACCGGATCTTATGTATGTAGTGAGCTTGATAGCTCGTTACATGGAGGCTCCTACTATGTTGCATCAACAAGCAGTGAAGAGAGTGTTTCGATATTTGAAAGGAACAACTGAACTGGGAATACTTTACAAGAAAGGAGGAGAAGAGAGCTTGTTTGCTTATTCAGAGAGTGATTATGCTGGTGATCTTGATGGCCGCAAAAGCACCTCAGGGTATGTTTTTAAAATGAGCTCTGGAGCTGTAGCATGGAGTTCCAAAAAGCAACCAGTTGTGTCACTTTCCACCACCGAAGCAGAGTTCATTGCTGCTGCTGCATGTGCTTGTCAGAGTGTGTGGATGCAGCGAGTTCTTGGGACGCTTGGACTTAAGCAATGTAAGTGCACTATATTTTGTGATAATAACTCAGCCATTAAACTCTCGAAGAATCCTGTTATGCATGGTAGAAGTAAGCATATCGATGTTCGATTTCATTTTCTTCGGGACTTGGCTAATGATGGAGTAGTAGAGTTGGTGCATTGTGGCTCGAAGGATCAGTTGGCTGACATAATGACAAAACCTTTGAAGCTAGACTTGTTCTTGAAGATGAGAGAGCAACTCGGTATGTGCAGTACTCAAGGAGTAAACTGACTATGTATGTTTACAGTACAGTTTAAGGGAGGAGTTGTTGGGAAACTTGGTCAAATGTTGATTAAGTCTTAATAGTTATTCTGTTTTGGTTTCGTGTTTGTTGAATAATCCCTGGATTATAGGGTGAGATTAGTTGTTGATTTATTCTTCCTTAAATATAGCCACGATATAGATCATGTGAATCGTGGATGCAGTTGCTATCATTCCTGTTTTGTAATGGCTGTATAAAAGCCTCTTTTGAGTTGATAAATAATATAAGCTTAAGAGCTACAAACCGAGTCTTTTATTTCCAATTTAAACAAAGTTTGCTACCCTTTTATAGAGTTTTCTTGGCATCTTCTCATTGTGATTTTTACCGTTGCTTTAATCTTGTCTAGGACACCTGTTAAATTCTTATTGTTGAGTCTGCATTGTTGTCTGCTGGACCACCTCAGGTCATTATCCACAGTACTGAGCATTGTGCAGTTATAGACACGTATCCTTGCTGGTATAACTGTTACAAATAGCTCCAAGTTTCCTTGATCTTATCGAAAACCTTTAGAAGGATCAACCTTCATATAATTGCCTAGGACTAGGACTTTGTCATAATCTGACATTGATTGTCAGATTAAGGTGCTCTACAATTTTATCTGATCGTAGAGTTACTTTTCCATATAGTAGAGTAACTTGTCTACAGTCTTGTTTCTACGCTTCTGAGTTCCATGCTCTACGATGATAGGTACTCTACGAACTTAAAGTTCCTTAGACTTATTCTACAATCATCTTCTATGTCTTACGAACTTGATAGCTACTTCTTCTCTGCGATCAACCTTATTCTTTATTTCAAACATTACAACTTATAGTTCTATGAAATAGATCAACCTAACATATTTGAACCCTAACCAAGTCATTTTACATATTAATTTCTCACAAGGACTTTACAACGCTACTGATATACAAATATACATTACTTTTCAGTTTATCATCAAATCAAATAGTATGCACATAAATTTAAGTACTAACAAAAGATATATAAAAAAAACTACTTCAATTAAAACAAAATTAGAAATTTTTTATTTTTTAAAAATATGAGTAAATTTTCATAAAATATAGATTAAAAAAATAAATAAAACATTTAAACTTTATTTTTTAAAAAAAATTAAACTTCAAAAAAAAAATTAAAATCTTAAACTTTAATTTTTTTTGAATCTATATTTTATGAAACTTTACTCATTGTTTAAAAAATAAAAAATTTCTAATATTTTATTTTTTGAAAATAATAATTAATTTTAGAACTTTTTATTTTTGTTTTAAAAAATTGAATTAATGAAATTGGGGTTGGATCAAAATAGGCCGGGTCGGGTCAAAATTTGGGCGGATTTCAGTGAAATTGAAAAAAAAAACGGAATTGACGCAAAATGCCACTTTAAAGACTCAATTGACGAAAAATAAACTTTAGGGACGACTTTAAAAGTGGGTGACAACTTAGAGGGATAGAAGTATTATTCAACCCCGATAGTAGAACTCATGTATTCTTTACCACTAAAAATGTGTAAATTAAGCATCCATTGGGAAGTCTTGTTCCCTATTTTCTTATCTTTTTTATATTATTTGTATAAAAAAATTTGTGTATAATTTCTGTACATAGCATTACTCTTTTTAAAATGCTTTCTCCTTCATTATAGCATTATATGATATTCATCTTCAACAGTTGAAATACAAAAGTATAGTTAATTGCATTGTTATATTTCTCAAGAAACAAATTAAATTAATTTACTTTCACATTTAGAGAGGACCACGACATGAGAGAATTAGCATGGTATACAGTTTTAGGGACTCTCTGTAACAGTTTAAACTTTTAATTAAATGAAATGATAACTGAACATGGTATCAAAGTTCTGGTTGTACAATATTTTGAGTTCACTTTTTTTTCTCTCGTTACTTAACATTAGGGGGAGTGTTATAGTATGATATATATTGTTGTAGCTTCTTTTTAACTGCTTAAGCTTTTAGATATGTTTTGTAACTTAACAAGATGACCGAATCTTATTTTTTTTCAACCTATTAGCCGGAATATCTTTATAAATTCGATCTATATATTCTCATGACTCATTCATGCACATACAATACAAATAATTGAAATACACACATTCTTCTCTCCCTACAAGCAAACTGTGTATTTATGTAACACCCTAATCCCACATCGAAACATGTGGAAAAATTTTGTCTGTATATAAGGAATTAAGTTACTAACAATAATACCTTCAGTCATGATATTTTGGGTGAGCTTGTAGTGAGTTAAGATTACCTAAGAAGTTACTATTGGGCTAGTGGTTTAAGGTTTTGTTTGGATGAATTTAATTCGATTCGGACTTGGGGTTTGACCTAAGATTTATTCCAGACTCGGGATTTGATTCGGGTTGTTACATATGGTGTCAAAGCCTACTCTCGAAAGCTTGGGTCTGGTTATCTGATTGAGTTGTCGAAGGTGGGAGAGGCAAGGATCTGTGGGCCGTGACCTTTTAGGGGAGTCTGTGGTGGGTTAAGATGACCCAAGAAGATACTATTGAGATAATAATTTAAGGCCTTATTTAGATGGATTTGATTCGATTTGGACTTACAGTTTGACCCATAAGTTATTGCGAACTCGAAATTTGACCCGATTATTACAATTTACATCAATATATAGATAATTAGAATAATGAAATATATCAAAATCGATATTGCAATATTAATTTGAGTTTACAATGTATGGATATTTTTAGTAAGATCTAGAAAGACTCTTGACCTTTTAGGTCTTTTTTCAAGGTCCCTTTATTGATGTTCACCCACACCCATTTATTTATCATAATTCTTTAATGCTGCATTGAGTTGGGAATCGTAATAAAGTTCCAAACCCTAGATGTGTCGGCAAGAGAAGCTTTGTTTAGCTTCCTTTTCACATACTTAATATTAAGGGTACTTTCTAAAACAGGATACCTACATGTTTAGGCTCAACTTACTCCATATAGTAGTAAATGATATGAATGTCATCCCATATAAAACAAACAACTTCCATATTTTTACTTAGCAATGGTTACAAATTTACCAGATTGATATACGAATTATGTAGTTTAGAAAATTCGAATGTGACTGCTGACTTATTAAGAGCTACCATATATATATATATATATATATATGTATATATATATATATGTATATATATATATATTGGGTAGTGATCTATAGTAAATAGTTACTATGAACATTATTCCAACAAACGCATCTTTCACTATCCAATACGAAATTTAACAGGCGAGATTAATAGAGATTAAAACATTATCGCTACTAAGAGTAGCGGCAGACAAAATAAGATTAAACCCTTGCCACTACTCTTAGTAGCGGCAGATAATTTTTTTTTTTTTTTACATGTCTCTACTAAGAGTATAGGTATGGATGAATATCCTAAATATCACCATTTTAGTTAGATTTAAAAAGTTTCAATGTTTTTATTTGTAATGTAATTTATATTAATTAAATCAAATTGTATTACAATATGGAGTTTAAATTTTAAATAATCAAATTGTTACAATAATTGATAATGTTAAATTTTATTACTTAAGAAATTATTTATACAGATTATTAATTTATACATATAAATACATTAATTATAATTGACAATGTTAAATTTTATTACTTAATAAATTATTTATACAAATAAATACATTAAATATAATTGACAATTTAAAGTTTTATTACTTAAAAAAATTATTTATAAAAATAAATACATTAAATAGAATTGACAATGTTAAATTTTATTACTTTAAGAAATTATTTATACAAATAAATACATTGAAGTTATTTAAATCTAATTAAAGTGAGAGTATTTAGAACATTCCTCCATGCCTCTACTAAGAGTAGAGACAGGTAACAAAAAAATTTGCTTGGCGCTACTAGGAGTAGCGGCAGGGGTTAATCTCGCTCGTTAGATCTTGCATTGGACGGTGGGAGATGCGTTTGGTGAAATAGTATTCATAGCAATTATTTGCTATATATGGATTACTCCTCATATATATATATATATATATATATATATATATATATATTTTATTTTATTTTTTTTGCTAAATGTAGATATATATTTGTATCTGTCTAGCAAATATTAGGATATATTTGAATAGTACAGAATCTTAATGATATATCTCAGTGATTAAATTTGGATATTAAAAAACATTATCATTAAAAATCATGTCTAAGTATGTCTTATAAAAACTTTAGTATATGGAAGGGAAAAATAGTAGGATTCTTTTTCTCGAATGGTGGGAGTATATGACAAGCATTTTATATATAGAACAAAAAAAATAAAAAATAAAAAATTATATTAGACTAGGCATATATTCTGATATGAACAACTAGAGTGGGTACCAAAAGAGTATTTAATTTGTGGGAAATAAAGTATAAAGCCTAATAATCATCCATGAAGTCAGCAGAGTTCTTTGAGACATGTTCCACTGAAAATATGGCTCAGCAAGTTCTTCTCTCTCCCCCTCTTTCTCTCTCTTACTCACACAGAGATAATTTAATTTATTGAAACCCTTAAATATCGATCATAGCATTTCTATAATATGATTCTTAGATTATATAAGCATCTTATAACTATTAAGCATGCATGGTAAAGCAGCAGTTTATCGAAACTTATACAGATATGTTGATTTATTTATTTATTTATTTAGTTATTTTTATTTTTTGTAAACCATTCAAATAAGTCTGAAGAATAGCCGATCCACAAACAAAAAAAAAATCTGAAGAACCAGTACCAATTAACCTACTCCCTTTTGTCCCCATTTAAAAAATAATAAATATATATAAATAAAAAAATAAAAAAAAGTCCTACTTTCTTTGTAATTTAAAGTTGAAAATGGCACTTTCTTTTTTCTTCACAGTGCGAGAATAAAAATAATTATATTCTTGATTTAAATATTAAAGATTAAAGGTAGCATATTATATACCTAGAATATCCAAAACCTGGCGGAAAATTAACAAATTTAATTTTTAAATTTTTATGAATTAATGAAAAGCACATTCTTTGCTGCCTACTGGAGGGACAAACCCTTAAGAAAAGCTAATGCATTAGGTGGAGCAATAGGGTTCAAACCAACTTTTTTTCCTAGCTGGTATATGGCTGTATCCATTTCAAGACATTCAAACGACCACTAATGTAGTCCATTCATTTAAGCTGTGTACAAATTGTATTATATGAACTTCATCTACACTTTGGGAGAAAAAAAATAGTAGAAGATTAAGTGGAGGGGGTGGAGGGGACCATATGTCTTGCACTAGACTAGGCCTTTTATAGGGTTAGGGTTTTAGTTTTTTGGAAGCTCTACAAACCCCCGCCGCCTTGTGATTCACAAGTAAGCACTCAAAATTTA
This sequence comes from Aralia elata, assembly GCA_034770075.1. Classification (NCBI taxonomy): domain Eukaryota; kingdom Viridiplantae; phylum Streptophyta; class Magnoliopsida; order Apiales; family Araliaceae; genus Aralia; species Aralia elata. Next base: position 11,377,857 of record CM068388.1, on the reverse strand, counting down.
TTGTGTATATCGACATGCTTGGATCTTGATAATTGGTTTTGATAGTTGGGTAAAATCAATCAATATCCAGTTCTGAGTTTAATCTGTTTTGCAAGAAAGTTTTATTTCGTTGACCTTATGTTCATCTGCTAAATCATTATATTTGCAGATTTCCCTTAATTTCATTTTGAATTTAACATACAATTTGCTGGATTTTGATAGCAGTTTTTAATGCAAAATTCTCCCCCGTGTTTGTGCGTGTGATGTTCTCGTACTTGAGCTTGCCTAATTAGCAAATCTCTCCCTCAAAGAACAATTATTAGATCCGGTTAGGGTGAAGTTGACAGCATCAATTTCACCCTAGTAAGTTCTATAATTTATTATTGCATTGAGTATAGAAAAAAGACTGAATGACACTTATGTTCTTCCAAGTTGTTCACTCACTTTTAAAGTCATCCTTAAAGTTTATTTTTCGTCAATTGAGTCCTAAAAGTGGCATTTTGTGTTAATTCCGTTCCTTTTTCTCAATTTAATTGAAACCCGCCCAAATTTTGACCCGACCTGACCCATTTTGACCCAACCTCAATTTCACTAATTCATTTTTTTTTAAAATAAAAAGTTTTAAAATTAATTACTATTCTCAAAAAATAAAACATTAGAAATTTTTAATTTTTTAAAAAATTAGTAAATTTTCATAAAATATAGATTCAAAAAAATTAAATAAAAAAATAAAACTTTATTTTTAAAATAAAAAAAGTAGAATTTTTTTATTTTTTAAAAAAATGAGTAAAGTTTCATAAAATATAGATTCAAAAAAATTTTAAAAAAAATAAAACTTTATTTTAGAAAAAAATAGATATTTTTTTATTTTTTAAAAATAAGTTTCATAAAATATAGATTCAAAAAAAGTAAATAAAAAAACTTTATTTTTAGAAAACAAAATTAGAAAATTTTTATTTTCTTAAAACCGAGTAAATTTTCATAAAATATAGATTCAAAAAAGTTAAACTTTATTTATAAAAAAATTAAAATTTTAAACTTTAATTTTTTTGAATCTATGTTTTATGAAACTTTACTCATTTTTCTAAAAACAAAAAATTTCTAATTTTTTTTTCCTAAACATAATATATAGTTATTTTTAAAACTTTTTAGTTTTTTTTAAAAAAAAATTGAATTTGATTTTTTATATATCTTTTACTGTTTTTGTATTTTAATTTCTATTTTAAGTTTTTGTTTTTAAAATTTATAATATTAAGAATACATATAATAATGATAAAGACATAATTGTCTTTAATAAAATGGGGTTGGGTCAAAATGAGTTGGGTCGGGTCAATATTTGGGCGGGTTTCAATGAAATTGAAAAAAAAGAATTGAATTGACACAAAATGTCACTTTAAGCACTCAATTGACAAAAAATAAGCTTTAGGGACGACTTTAAAAGTGGGTGATAACTTGAAGAAACAAAAGTGTCATTCTGCCATAGAAAAAATTACATTAATAAGTTCTATAATTTTTTATTGCAATGACTAATGCTACATTTTCTATATCCAATGCACCCTAACTAGATCCACAATTATTAGTGCAAAAAAATTAGCAGTGCTAAAGTGATTTAAAATATATGGTTTTGCACTAGTAATTGTAACAAGATATAGCAATTTGCTATACTGTAAAGTCAAGTATTTTATCCTCACAAAGTGACAAAGTCAAGGTACAGTTTTGCATTTTAGTCTTGATATTTACTTAATAAAAGGAGAAAATTAAAGATAATAGAAAAAATGGAGGCCCTCCATAGTTCATTGAGATTAGGCTAAAATTGCACCTTCAAGATTTGGTCATTTTGCCTTGAATCATGCCTATTACGCATGTTGCTGCCAGGACATGTGGCATCTACATTATTGCCTATACACATGCTTGCACATATGCATACACACATCTATATAGATGCCTATATAGATTTGAACCTTGGTTAAAGAGAAACATTTATGCAATTGAAAAGATCAAATATGGTTGATGAGCAAGATAAATCGCTTCCAATTGCCAATGTGGGTCGGATTATGAAAAAAATCCTGCCACCAAGTGCCAAGATTTCCAAAGAAGCCAAAGAAACAATTCAAGAATGTGCATCGGAGTTCATAAGTTTTGTGACTGGTGAGGCATCTGACAAGTGTCGCAAGGAGAATCGCAAGACAGTGAATGGAGATGACATCTGTTGGGCTCTAACTTCACTAGGGTTTGATGACCACGCGGAGGCTACAGGGAGATACTTATATAAATTTAGAGAATTTGAAAAAGAGAGAGCCAACAAGAAAATCCCCTCCATTAGCATAGAAGAGAATGGTGAAACATCAAACCATATATGAAGGTAGCCAACTAAACGAGCCAAATTCATTAAAGATTAGAGTTATGGATCGAAAGGCTAAATGTTTCTTATGAAGGCAAGATCTTGTGCAATATATAACTTACTCTGAACTTTGAAGTGATGACTGATAAATATGATGCAAAGATCATTGGAATGGGATATTTTCTGCCTTGTGTACTTCAAGTGTAAAGGATGCATTCTAGGATTGATTTTATGACAAATTAATGGCCACCTGAAGGTAACTACTGATCAATATTCTCAAGGATTTCCTCAAAAAATTTCTTGTATATTGGGGAAGAAACTCATGAACAAATCGGAGACAACTTAAAGGTAATTATTTTTCAATCTTTAAAATGATTACTGCTTTTCATTCTTGGATCTTCTTCTTCATCTACTTCTTCTTCTTTTCCCCAGATTTCTCTTGTATAGGAAGAATGGTAACTCATTTGAGATGAGATGAGATGACCAGCCGCAGATTTTGAACAGATATATATGCTTATTTATATTATGAGAATAATGTTGTAAAAAGTCTGAAAATGAAGCCTGATAGGTCTTACCCTAAACTGGTCTTCAGTATACCAGTTTCATTATACAACTGAAATTAATAATATGTTCCTATTTTAACTTTCTCAAGAATTTGTGTAAACATTCTAAAAATAGGACCAAGTACATGAGGGTACATAGTGCTAATTATATTATATATAAGTGCATCAAACCCTAATCGGAAGAACCTGAATTCTCAGATGCTCTCTCTCTCTCTCTGAAAGTTTTATGTCTTAACACATAGTCATGGAAAGTGCAAAGTCCCTCACAATTAGTCATCTAAATTGGTAACATCTGGAAGATGTATTAGATTAAGGAAATGGAGTGTTCTCTCTCTCTCTCTCTCTCTCTCTCTCTCTCTATATATATATATATATATATATACACACACACACACACATCTCCTTAAAATTAATGAGTTTAATTCCAAGATTTCAATATGAATTTCAAAATTTAGGTGGTTATCTGTTTTCTACTTCTTCTTTCTTTTTTTCATGTTTGATCAGCTAGTGGGACGAGATGAATAGGAAGTACTTGTGATCTGGATTTGAATATGAACTTCAAAATCTAGGTGGTTATCTGTTTTCTTGAATTTATTGTTCCATCTTATTCTGTAATATATAAGGTTTCAATTCAGAAATACAGCCTGATTAATGTTCATTATATCATATATTTTTTTTATTAGTTCAGCTTTTCAATTTATAAATTAATTTCTACTGGAAATTAACTTCTGTCCCCAGTTTACATTCCCTCCTTTAGAGCCCTTATAAAATTACTGCATCTTAAGGCTCCTCTTGACAAGACTCTAAAGGCTAAGAAAATGAATTTCTTGTTACCGTATTTAGATATTTCCTTGAGTTGGCAGTAACTAATTAATATTGTTCAAGTGCAAGGGCTAAAGTAAATTGAAAGAAGTCCAATTATAATTTTCTGGAAATATTATTTTGAATGTGAATTTCAATTGTATATGGAAATTCGTGAAAATTATTTTCCATGATGTTTATCATATCAAGGATATTACTTTGAGTTCGCATTTGTCTTCTACAAGGTAAACTACGTACAATCTTAAATCTTTTGGATCAACAGTTACCCATGTTTTACATCGTACATCGTTAATTTTTTTTTTTTATTTGAATATTTTGAACTAGTTAATTAGTTGAAGCCAGTGGGGACCATGCATGTCAGGTTTATTATCAAGCGATAATCAGCAACTGGTCAAAAAGGGCGATCGTTCTTTTTGACCAGTTGCGTTATTATTAAACGAGACAGAATTGAGTTATTTGATGAATAAAATACTATTATCGTTAGATGTGAGCACACTCTTCCATTTATTATTCTTTCATGTTCATTTCTTCCAATTGACTATAAATAATTTCTTTTTATTAATATTTTTTAAGTTAATTATATTTATCACACTATAACTATAAAAGATATATATTTATTGGTAGGTAATTAAAAAAACTACTATTATCTTAAAGAAAAACTTGATGTACTTAAACATGTAATTATTCTTTGACCCTCTTATTAAAAAAGTTTTGCCTACTACCAGTTTATCACAAACATTGTCAAGAACAAGGGTTAGGGTTTCTTGAATAATAACATTACTAGATTAACTTAACATGATATCTATAATGTCTCAAAAAATCTCTTTAATTAATCTAAGACACGGACACATTTTAATATTTGTTTATGGGCAGATTGTGCAAATTAGTACACGCTTGGGTTTAATTTGTGAATCCTTCCATAAATAGGATTAATTTGCTGAAAATTTGAGCTTATTAATTAGTATTTCTGTCAGAGTTAGGGTTTAAACATGCAACCTAGGGTTTCTGCAAGTTCTCAAGGGACCACTTCTCCAATATCTTCATGGAATGGATCGAGTTACTATTTATGGGAACAATATATTAAAAATAATCTCTCTGATCTAGATTTCTCTAGATCTCTCATTCTCTTTGTATAATGTTTATTTAGACTGTATAGGGTATATAAAATACTAAAATGAAAAATAGTATATAAGTTTGTCAATTTGTGAAGTATGCTACCTGATTCTACAATATAGTAAGTTGTTGTCTCATGGTACAATTAATAGCACAAAATTATATTTTTTGAGTTAATTTTGTACTGTTAATTATAATTTAAAAGGACAATTTTTAATAATAATTATACTCTCTTCATTCCAGAGGAAGTAATCATCAAGTAGAAATCAAGCAAAACAATGCTGAATATCTCAATACTTTGAACTGACCACATTAATACTAATCACCATAGTACCAAAGCCATAGCAATTGGCAACTAACCATGAAATTATGGTATGGATCATTATCCTTTTGTCATGGCATGAGTTTTTGGGTCAATGGCACTTGAGCGATAGCACATTAGCTATTATTTAACTATGCAAGTAATGGGCTATACGGCATTTTGTGCACCTGTTTCCTACAACAGATAACATATTCCTTATGAATTCGATCTGATCCATATAATTGGGTTGTAACAGTTGTGGGTAGGGCAACCGTTAAAGTGCAGCATTGTGCCCTATATATCACACCTCAAAATTTGAAAGGAAATGTTTAATATCTTATTTGCGAAAACCCTAATTCAGGGATCATAGCGTGCAATTATAGGATTTTGATTCAATGAAATTATGCCAACTTATCATTGTGAAGTCGATCTATATAGAAATGTGTTTAAAAAAACAGAAAATTGGATTCATGGAACAGGAGAAAAAAATTTCATTCCTTAGCAGGAAAGACATGTGGTCATGAAAAAGGGATTAAGTGGAACAGAATTAACTAGGTGATAGAGTCGTGAAACTTATCATTTGTGAAGTCGATCTATATATCTATATAGGAATGTGTTTAAATTAAAAAACAGTATATGAATGATTTGCATTTTCATGTATAACAAGAGATTTGCAATTGTGACATTGAAAGTCAGCTATGCAACTCTCTCGCTATACAAAATGTAACTCAATCCTAAACATAAAATGAGGTCGACTTGTCTAGGACTCGATCTTGGCGTTATGATATGCTCACGTTAATACTCTTTTGAGCAATACTGTTGTGATATGGTCACATCGATCGTGGATAATGGATTGTGTGTCCGATGAAATAAGCAATAGCATCAGCTTTGTTCATACTGCTGAATCTGTTTGGGTTGAACTTAATGAAATATTTTCCACAATAGATGGCCATAGAATATATTAACTATTAAGAGATTTGCAGTCTCTTGAACAGGGTACATCCTCTATTATTTTTACTACCATAAAGAGAAAGGGATTTAGGATGATCATACTTGGCATTAGAATTCCCTCCTTTTTGCACTTGAGGTCTGAGTATCAAAGATTTTTAGGGAAGAAGATCAAAGTAAGAAACTCATAACAGTTTCTCATGGGGTTTAGATTGATGACACTTTTGGCAATGTTAATTAGAGGTCAAATCCTTATGGTATCCCTTACCTAATGTGCCACAAGCATTAGCTTTAATTAGGAAGACGAAATGATAAAGCAAGGATACATACCTAGATCTAACAATGGAGTAGCTATGTTGAATAATACAATGTGAAGAAAGACAAATTCTATAATACCAAAAATTACTTTCTTAGAATAGTGAAAAATAAATTTTTACTAGCTCAAGACTCACAACTGAAGTTAAAGAAGAACAAAGAAAAAATGTATAGCTCCAAAATGAGGGGAAAAAAGAACCTTGTATTATGGACGAATTTCAATTACAAGCTTAATTACAACCAAAAACTTACAACCGAATTAAGTTTACAAAAGAAAAAATAAGAACAAACTTGTAATGATAGTTGTTGGTGATTTAATATTTTGTGATGGATTAAAAAGTTTGGGGGTACTTGAGGGGGTGTATTTATAGTTGAGTGGAGTAAGGTCTAAAGGCTCAAAGTAGAGGGATGTTGGAAGTTTCAAATAGCCTAGGTAAATGAAGAGCTGATACAATCTTGATCAGGCTCACATCAAACCTTAATAACTCAACTCAAGTCCTAGGGATTTATCAAGCGATTTTTAATATTTGGGCTGAAGTTTATTCAAAGATGCTTAAAATAGAGTTCAATTCAATGCCAATTTTAATCAATTCATGTGGCAATTTACATTCTAGCAAATTCGCAAGCGGGCAACGGACATTCCAATTCTAATCAGCCAATCACACAGGTTTCCTAGCATATTCAGGACTTAACATATTAGCTTCTTATATCATGTGGGCCACACGATTTCCAAGTAGACAACTAGCTGATTTTGTTCTCCACGGATTAATGGGTTCCTAACAATTAATGAATTTCTAATTCCAAATGGAAGAAGGCTTCAGATTTCTAATTCAAATTTGGACGCGGATTTCCTTAATTATTAGGGTATTTTCAGCATGTTTTAGATTCCTAATGTAATTAGAATGTTTGATAAGTAGGATTTAATTTCCTTATGTTTATTAGTTAGGATTTGCTTTCCAATTTAATTTGGTAAGTTAGGATTTGGTTTCCAAATTAATTTGGTAAGTTAGGATTGTGTTTCTAGTTGATTTCATAATTCCTATTAGGATTAGAATTACTTTGAGTAGTATAAATAGGGGACATAGATGATGTATTTGATATACTTCAATCGGATTTATTTAATACAATTATTTGTAAGATTATTCTCTACTTTTGGTTCTTTGGAGAATTTCTTAGTTTTCTTTGAGATTCAATTTTGACTTATCATACAACAATACATAGTTGTGCGTGGCGTCTTCTACCGCACTAATCGTCGATTGTATCGAGATTACCGCTTAAATATAAGCGAGGGGTCAAGGTGTCGTTGGTGTCCATTCAACGCAGATTTTCAAGGCGAGCAATTGTACCAAGATTACCGTCTACATATAGGCGAAGGGTTAAAGTGTTGCAAGCTATCCACCGTTCAACTTTGCTAGAAACGATCCGGGCGACGACCACCTCACGCAAGCGTGCCGTGGAGTCTATCAAGAGCATTTATGGATAGTTGGTAAGATGTATGAAAAGATGAAAGGTTGATAGAAAGTGAAGTTTCTATATGATGGTTAAAGGCGCAAGAAGGGATACCAAGTGCAAGCAAGTTTTACAATGATCTAGATATTGGAACACACAAAAACATAATAACTTACTATGTCTCTCAAAAATAAAAATATTTAAATTAATAAATAACTTCCAAAAGTTTACTTCAAAATTTTAACAAGAATTAGTTGTGGATAGAATAAGATGACTTTAAATAGCACTGAAGGAAGCCCTACAGCCAGGAACAGATAACTTGCAACCAGCTGCTTATGTGTTGCAACTTGGCTCATACATTCAACTGCCAAGAAAAAGATCCATATATGGTGTACATATTGCAATAGAGAAGAGTGAGAAGACATAAGAGAGGAGTGCTTCAAACTTAATGGATACCCATGCCACCAGGTCGTCAAAAGACTTACAAATCAAGGACCAAAGACTATATAATCAATACAATAGGAAGGGAATTTACAACATTGGTTACAAGCAGCAATATAGAAATGGAGGCAATATATAGAACCATTCAGGTATCCAAAATCAATGAAGAAGAGCAAGATCATAATTAATCCAAGCTGAACTTGTAATTGTACTTCTATCTACAAATTGACTTCTTCTTCTCCCTTTTCAATTAAATTTTTTGATGCCAATTCAGGCGTTATTCGGACCTACACCAGATACAAGCAACAGGTGAAATGCAAAGTGATCTATATCACTTAATTGGTCATATCCCTTCTTTTGTTTCTATAAAATTTCCAGCTATATCTACTCTTCTAAAAGCAGATAGTTGTAAAAGCTGTACAATAATCTGTTCATTAGCTAAACAAACCAGTTTAATTTGTCTTTTAATTCCATTATTAAGCTCAAGTTGTAATCATGATTTTGTTTGAACTTGTCCATTGTCATCTTTTTGTCCATTGTCATTGTAATACCCGACACAAAAGAATTATTGAATAATAATACACCCACACCTTTTGACTAAAACAAATGCAATCAGTATACATGCATGTGAATGGTTTTATATTATTATGTTCCACTATCTGAAAATTTGATGGCAAGTGGCTGTCACTTTTGGTTCCCATGAGTTGGCCTTTTTTTTTTTTTTTTGGACCTTAGTTGCCTCACTACTTTGTCCGGACAATTGCCTTTCTTTCACTTCCTCATTTATTAGTATATCTGAGAAGCCTAGTCTTTCACTTCCCCTTCTCTTCTCTCTCATATCACTGATACATACCAAAGAAAGAAAGAGGAAGTTAACTCAGTAAGGTATGTAAATTCATTTTCGTTAGTGTAATCAATTGTAAAGATTATGTATGTATATATGTTTAAAGCTTTTGTCCTCATACATATAAACAGATGATGAAATGTTATTAATGGTTTTAGTATTATTATTGCACTGCATAATTTGGTAGAGGAGGGAGTATATATATAGATGATTATTTCTTATTATTAAATATGGCAGTAGTAAATTGTAGTATAAGAAAGCTTGCATAATATGCAAGAGTTGTATTGCTAATAAATAGTAATGACTTTATGGAATGAATTAATTTTAATATTATTAGTAACTATATTTTGTAATCTATATCCTGTATGCATACTACATGAATTTAGAGAGCATGAAATGAGTTTAATTGAATTGATTAATAGTTTATTTATTTAAAGCTTACCAATGCTCCTGTTCGGATTTTAAAATTCTAGGAAGCACTGAATTGTATAAACTATATATATATATGATATATATATATATATATATATATATATATCCGTGTGTGTCTGTGTATGTTTCTAAGTAGTATTACGTATATATATATATATATATATAATATATATGTTAGTAATCTGACTTTTATATGTATATATATATATATATTTGTGTATATATTATATTTGTTAATAATCAGAATTCTTAATAGTATGAAAAACTTTAGTATACTGATATGTTGATTATTATTAAACTTACATTTATTTTTATTTGTGATTTAGCTCGGACAAAAAGAATTTAACGAATAATATTTGGAATTATAATCTGGGTATTACATTGCTTAATCCAGGTACGGATTTTCGTACTCCTTCAACAATACTCTTGTGAAATTTAATTAGTTTGTTTCGTTCCGCGTTTTGAATTCCGTTATTATTTCACATAATTGTTTCTTGTGAAATTCATTTAATTCTTTCATTTTGGAGCTGATACATTGAACCCGTATTTGTACTCTTTGAGTTGGATTATCATGTCTAGAATTATTTTGATATTTGTAGAAATGTATATGTCAATATATTTTGGAGGCTTGTATCGATGATTTGTTTTGAATTGACATATACATATTAGAACCCCTGGTTTGTTGATATTATGTCGCATGTGTTGTGACATCATATTTTGTTAGAATATACCGTAGGGTATACTTGAGCTATAACCACCTGTGGGGGTACCACAGGCATGTCGTCTTGGCACGAGAGACATGACACTTCCGTGGCGGTGTGATTAGTCCACGACGTCTCTGTTTTGTGCTCCGATGGGAGTTGGCCATTTGGTGATTTGTTGTGAGAGGCGTATGGGTCGACCCTAGTTTTCTGTTCTGTTCTGCGGATTGGTGATGTTGTGCCGAACACGCCTTCCGATTTTGCATGCATTTGGATTCGCGGTCCAATGTGTGATTGCCTATGTGGCATTATTTGACTTGTCTATGTGGCAAGCTATATTTCTGAGCTCGGTATGAAATAACACCCAGCCATTTGATTCAGCCTATTACTTCGTTGTGTTAGTTTTGTTCGGTTCAGTTCAGTTCATTAATTGATTTAGTTAATTCAGTTCATTATTTTTGTACTATATATCCGTACTGGGCAATTGGCTCATGCTGTGTTTTTCCTTCCGGCAGGTAATCAGGGGGATCAAGGGCAAGTGTGACGAGAATTTCCTTTTATCCAAGTGGTTTAGATATTTTGTTTAGGCTTTGGTATTTTGATTTGTGTTATGGAGATATTCAGTTATTGGAGTTGTAATAAATATTTTTAAATTGTGGTTTGACCCAGTTGACTTTTGGAGATTATTATTATTGAAGTTAAATTTTAAGGCATAAAGCTATTGATTTATTTTGTTAGTTCTGTTGTGCTTTGCACGTGACCTCCCTTTCCTATTTTTCGGGAAGGGGGTGTTACAGTCATCTTTGGGGTCCTTATAAGACATAATAGAACTAGTTATAGATACTTTGTAAGTGTTGTCGATGATTTTTAAATGGTTGTTTGGACAGCATATTTACAAATACCACCGATCATTGCGTAAAGATTGTCATTCCACCAGTTAACAAGCAAGCAAGCTTTACCAGAATCATCTTTGACAGTTACTAAGCATCCTATATCTAGATATATATCTGTCTATGGAGGCTTTGGCATCCACTCACGCATTTATTTTTTTTAGCAATTTGTCAACTATTAAAGAACTATATGCTCAAGTTGATAAGGATCAAAACTGGATATATACATGCAATGAATAAAGAACTCAAAGCTTTATATATAGTCAAATATCACTTGGATTATCACTAAGTTAGCTCCTGGAAATATATCTATTAGATGTAAATGGTATAGTTAATTGCAATGTTTATGGTATAGTTAATTGCAATGTTTATGGTAGACCTTCATCTTCGCTTGCTACTAATTACTAAAATAAATGCAGTTAAATCCAGTTACAAATCTTATATATTGTCCATGTACAAACATACATGCTTAGAAGTTATAACAGAGACCTGCGGGGTCTAACAAAGCATACGGTACTCGATTATTTTTGTTCTTGTCTGTCTTTTCCCCCTTTCAGGCTGTAAACTGTATTTGAAATGTTAGCCCTTATGGTTGGCTGGTTGGCAGAGTGTTATCCAGCTATTTGGATTATCAAGTGAAAGTTAATGTATATGTTCATGAAATCCTGGAATTATTTTGTGGTACTTATGTGCTGTTGTGGTACTTCTAATTAAGTTATTTATTTGGTTGTTTGGATTAAATCTCAGTCCATCAGCTATATATATTATAGACTTTCATTATGTGTTGTTTATTACTTTGTCCAGCTAGAAATGAAGTTCCTACTTTTCTTGTTGGATTCTATTTTTGGATATTAAGATTTGCAGAAAACACACTTGGACGTAATTATTTCCTTAAAGTAATAGTCTAAGTTTTTATACTGAGAAATAATCATATAAAAAAAATGATGCCCACAAACCTTAAAATTCGAAAAAAGTAAGCAAGATGGGCTACTGAACCTTGCTTGTGAATTCCCTAGTACTGACGTGGAAAGGCCTGCCTTTCACCAGACTGTGGTGAGTCCAATTAAAAATGGGAAAGAAAAATCTCCTAGGCTACTGAACCTAGATTGTTTGTCCTGCAGCTGCAGGTTGGTGCTGGTTTTCCTTGGCTTATTCCTTAGTGAATCCTAAAGTCAGGGAGGGGATGTGACAAGTGCAAGCATACCTAACTGTCTGGTGGAATGCTGTAACAGCAGGCTATCATTGCTACAATCGGCTGCTAATCTGGGCACAGCTGCTGCAGAATAAATGCACTGCAGAACTAATCGGTTAACATTTGCGCTTTGTGTTGTTCTTCTTTTTGTATCAAGTAGGGTATGCCCCTTGTGAAATGTATCTTTGTTAAATATGGCTATCAAACTAAACTCTCTTAACAGGTACACTGGCTTTGGGAATACAGGTTAGGAACTACGATTTATTTCTAGTATGATAACAGGCAGCAAATTTCGGTTCAAGTTTTTCCAGAAAGCGACACCTTTTGCCTCAACCTGCGAGTCCCTCAGGGATCAAAGCTTTAGTGTAGAGGCTCAGGGGCAGGTATAGCTCAAAGCCCACTCAACAAACTCGAACAGTTTGTTTGGGTAGTCAAGAAGATAGAACACTCGTGCACTCTTTAGTATCAGATTTAATGGTGGCAAGGAATTGAACAAAGAAGAGGAAGTCAAACTAGAACAACAAAGCAGACAAGGAAAGACATGAAGATCTAGAATTCAAGACTTTCCACTGTTGCCTATAAGTTTTCTTACTGGCCTAGTGGCCATTTCATCAACAAATTGAAAGGAAAATATTGCACAAGTTACTTCTTTGCCATAATAATCTCTTGATGCATTTTACCACAATATGACCATGCTACTAATTGCAAGATAAAAGAAAATATAAACCTTTTATGCCAAAAATAAATAGTATCACAAGAAAGAAGAAAGATTCAGAAGTCAGTGTTTCTACTATCATAAATTTTCTGAATTTGAAACAAATACATATTGCTCAAAGATCCTGTAACTACGCAAAGTAATAACAGTTTACAATCACAAAGATCTTGGAGGCTTCTCTAGTAATGCAGAAAGAAAAACTTCATCTTTCGACTTGGGAGAAATAACCCATTTATGTTTCTTATACCTAAATTGCAGAAACATGTACATGTAGTCATCCAGATCCTTCTTATTGCAGAAGAAGCGATCAATCCACAACAAACCTCCCGGCCTTAAAATCCGGTCCCAATCAAATAGAATAAAATCCATCAGTTGCAGGTCAATCCAGCCATCCATAAACCCTGTAGTATGAATCAAGTCCATTGTATTATCAAAGAATGGAAGCCGTTGATTCAATGTCAGATACAGAGGAACCAAGCCTCTAAGTGCTATCATCTCATTGAAAGGAGCCCCAAGGTTTAGAGCAGTTGAGATAATTGTAACATTTTGTTCTCTCATCCGCGCAGCAAATGTCCCTGTCCCAACACCAAAATCCAATCCTATCCTTATCTCCCCAGGCCTAATAGCCAAAACATCTTTGATAAGAAAATCTATCAAAAGTGAGGTATTTGTAACCCATTTAACCCTTTCCTTCTCCATTTCAAAACATCCGGTACATTTGGAATAACCCCGTTTAGGATTCTTGCTCGATAAGCACTCAAAGTTCCTACACTGATAATTGCTCCACCTAACATTTCCACCATCTGGCAGTCTCCATAAGGACTCATTGATAGGAAAAGGCTTCTTGTACAGCTTAGAGGCCCTTGTCAAGCATCTTCTTCGGGGCAAAGGATCACATCCATTAATCATAAGCTTTTGCGCAAGGTTCCAATCATCTTTACAATAAGATCCAATGTCATAATCCATGTACTCTTCCAATTCCTTCTTCATTAATATACAAGCATGCCCTATCGTGTTGTATATCCTCTCTGTTCCATATATATTGATCTTCCCAACCCTGTTCTCTTTAGGGGTTATATACTTTCGAATCTCCTCAATCACAAAAGCATTAATCAAAGGATCCTCTTTTACTGTTAAATTCCCGATCCCTTCAACCTTAGGTAGCCGAATTTGCCTAAGCGCAATGTGAGCACTATAAAGAGGCTGAATCACCTCCTCCTCTAGAAACTTTTTGTACTCCAATTTAGAAATGGTACTTTTACCCATCACATCTTTGTTCTTTTCCATTTGTTGCACAGTTGCTTCAAGCTTATCCTGTAAACCTTCCATCTTTTTAAGTACTTCCCCAACGCGAGCAGATAGAGCTCGTATGTCAAAACCCTCATCAAGATCATTCACGCCATAAAATTGCCGGCATATATCTTCATTATTTAAGAAAAATCCAGCAGAATAAAACCTAAATAAACTCGATAAGCTTACAATTATAACAAGCCCTCCCAATAAAATCTGAAGCAAGCCCATTATTCGAATAAACCTACACTTTGGAAAACATAATCTTCCCATCCTTAAAAGCTAAAAATCCCTTATACCCACAAATTCTCACTTAATCAGATCCAACTGTCTACAAATTTCAAGAAGAATACTAAAAAAATCCAATACAATTATGAAACTCTAGAGACATTATTACATTGAAATGTTGTTTAAACACCACCTCAAGACTAATTTAAAGAGAGATTACAATAAAGATGTTATCATAATCAAACACTAAATACTAATGACCAAATATATAAAAAATTCACAAATTTTGTAACAGATAAATCCAGTAAGTTATCAAATCTACAGACATTACACTAAATTGATCTTGTTCAGATATATCAAGACTAAAGATAATACAAGAAAGATTAGAAACTAAACAATTCCCCACAAAGAAACAATCAAGAAGCTAACTTTAAATGAATTACCCGACTCCGATTTTCAATTGATGATTAAGAACTGACCCTTTACTCAAAAAGAAAAAAGAAGCTCTGAAACTCCAAAATTAGCTTCTGATTCAGCTCAAATAAGCACTTCAATACTGATCTGAGATTTCCGTGAAATGGGTATTTTTAAAAACCCCTGAAAGCTACACTAAAAACTTGCTTCTCAATCCAGCTTTCGAGCTGGAAAAGTAAAACCCAAGTAAGTTTTAGGCTATTAAAATGATAGAAGTAGCGCAATTCTCGTGAAGAAACTCCCAAAGAGCTCGAAAATCTACCAGCCCTTATTATTTATTTATTTATATATCTATATAACAAAATACAAATGATTTTAAATTTCCCGCTCATCTAATAAATCATCTGAATCGTCCAAAGTTTGGCATAAATCTGACCGTTCATTATTTTCTCCTTCTTTATTTCCTCTTCTTCAACATTTTTTTTCTTCTTCAAACCCTATCTTCAATACCTTCTTCTCCTACATTTTTTTTTCTCTCCAACAAAAATGAGTGCCGGAGGCACGGGTGACCGCTAGTATATATATATGAAGCGTTGACCATGAGGATTGTAGTGATGGTGGGTTAGGTTTACGATGACGAGAGGAGAGATCAGCTCGAATTGCGGGAATAGTATTTTTCAAAATTTAGGGTGATTTATAACTGCTGGGACAGATCAGGTATTGGAAGTATTTTCTTTGTTAAAACTTCAACTTGGTCGATTTTTTAAAGGACAAATATTACCCATAAGTATCTCACATGATTCAAATTTAGAAAAAAATCTGTTATAAGTATCAAAAATGAATCAAAGTGTCAATTTAAAGCAGGAGAGAACCTATATTTAGGCGTCATAAACATCCACAATAAACATTCACAATCACATGCGATTTCTAAAATTAACAACCGCATTCACAAAGGCACATATGAATAAAAATTTATACGGTTACGATTTTATGTAGTGCAGTTGTAAATACAAACTATTTTATATATCTTAAAAGAAAAAAAAGAAAAAATATATTATTTCAAATTTCAATGAGTCAATATAGCATTTAACTTTCTCAATAATACTAATATTTATGAAATGCGAGTTAGAACTTGAGAGTTGAGAGAGTCAGAGGAGTGTAGTGTAGTAATAATGTAGTCAGTAATATTAATTTAGTGTAATAGTATAATAGTATTTGATATGAGAATAAATTAATTAAAACTTTTAGTGAAATAATTTATTAACAAGTTGTAAAATAGTTAATATCTTAATTAAATAAAATTTATTTATTAAGTTGAATATTATTTTTAATTTAATAGAGTATATATATATATATATGTATGTATGCAGTGTGGATGCTATTTTTGTGGTGGTTTTAAGGTGTAATTCCCATCCGCATCATAATATGTGATTTTTAAAAACACAGTCAGGGGCGGATCTAGGAATTACACTCAACAAGGGCGGATTTTTGTCTTAGAGCGGATTTGGTGGGGGTTCGGGGGCTGCACCCCCGAGCCAATTTTTTTTAAATAATTTTGTGTTTTCCGGTCAGTTGCATATGTAAAACATGTATTTTGTTACAATATTGTTAATATATATAACAAGTCAACAACCCATTTGAGACCAATTATTTTATGCAACGTACATAGAATTCTATAATATACAATAATAAATATTCATAAATCATTACCTAAAATAAAAAGAAATTTCAAAATAAATAAACATTTAGATATAATTTAAAAACTTACTTCGATTACTTTCATAGTTCAACTTGAATGATTCCCCAAACACTTACAATTTCAACTGTATGCACAATTGCTCAAACCAAATTTGCTTTTTATATTCAAACAAATCAAGGCACAACAGTCAAAATCAACTCACAATTCACAAACACAACTTGAAAAGATATATATTTTTATCAATTAAAAGACCACTTTGAAACTCGATAACAACTTGAAAAGATATATATTAATCCATCCCTTCACTTTTTGTTCCTAAACTATAGTTAGTTTTCGGGTTAATATTTTAAATATAGCTATTTTTTCAAATTTAGTCCCTTAAATTTCTCTTTTATTTTCTGTTTTTTTTTCTTTTTTTGAGATTGAACTGTGATTGAAGAGATTATAAAATCCGAACACGAAATATGCCGAAAAAATAGCTATGAATTAAACATGAAAAATCTTTAATTTTTTGGGGCTAATTAAGAGATTGTTCTAATTTCTTAATAATAAAAATCCCTTGGGTACCCAATGATCTATAGCCCAGTGTAATGCAGTTGGTAATTGAACAAGAAGAGAAGGGAGATTGAGAACCACTAAAACTAGATAGCATTATCACTCACATTGCAAGTATTATACACAGACAACATGGAAAGATAACTGCACCCCCAATCACATACTGCCACGTATTCAACCTATGCTTACTGTCAACTCCAAAAAATCTCAAAAGTCAACAAAATAGGAAATAAATATAAGAGTTATGCTACGTGTCATGCTGCCATTGGCTTAGTGGATTATTCTTTGGAGTAGTGGAACCAGGAGATCTAAGTTTCCACATGATAACCTTGGCACTTGTAACAATATGACATTTTAACGATGGCCATGCAACAATACTTTTGTACATGTAAAACTAACTTTGTTTGTCGGATTTCTATGACCCAACCGTCCGATGACCGGAAAGACAGCTTGCAAGAGATACCATTCCGGCCGGGGAAGTCTCCGGCCGAACAATTTGTGCCACTTGCATCGGTGTTTAGGCGGCGGCTTTTAACCGGAATTGGGTCAGCTTCTCTAGTTGCCGTTGGTGCTAACTTTGCCGGAATTACAAGCTTTCTTCTTGGGTTTTCGCCGGAGAATTCCCGGAATCTTAAGCTGGATGTGCTTTACCCAGTTGGAGGCTACAGTCGATGCATTGAGTCTACTGAAGGTTTTGGTTAGTCAGTTGGTCTTCTCTACATTGATTTATGACCAAAAATAAAGCTAAATTTTTTTTCAATTATGAAATATTTAGTCTCTCAATGTTTTTAAGAATAAATAATTTTTACGGTGGTGGCCTGAAAATGATATTTCAATATTAACTTTTGAAAGTTTATTTGAGACATTTTTAAATATAAAATTGATATGAATTAATTTAATTTTAGACAATAATAATACTAAATAATTTCAAGAATTGATTTATTCAAAAACTAAATGAATCATATTAAATTTGAATCAGTAAACTTAAGTATGGCTGATTAAGATGATAAAGCCACCATTAGAGC
This sequence comes from Aralia elata, assembly GCA_034770075.1. NCBI lineage: Eukaryota > Viridiplantae > Streptophyta > Magnoliopsida > Apiales > Araliaceae > Aralia > Aralia elata. Next base: position 11,359,600 of record CM068388.1, on the reverse strand, counting down.
TCAACACGACCTGTACATTGGATGTGTATTAATTTCTTCATTTCTTGTCTTGATAGTTTTTATTTTTTTTTTTATCAATTTAATTCTTTTTGAACCACAGAATTTATATACCCAGCAAATTGGGTAGGAGATCAAACACTATTATATCGAGCGGCTGGAAAAGCAGAAATGGAAAGATCACTTGATCCACCTCCCCTAAATCGTCGTCGAAATGTTAATGAACCTGTAGTTGCATTTGGTCCTCCGGGATCCACCGGAGAGCTCAATGTCAGTGTTATCGTGTCACCAGTTGCTCTTGATTTCTCGTAAGTTTAATTTCTCCTATTTTTCATTTAAAATGATTCAAAGAACTTGAAATGCGTAGCCATTATGTTAATTAGCCGAGTTAATCTGGCTAGTATTCTAAAATCACTCAAATTTAACCCAAAATTGTTGTTAATCTAAGAAATTAAAATTTTGTCAATCTAATAAATGAAGTTCATGATCATTGCACATTGATTTTTGGAGCTCATTTTGAGTAACATATAAAAAGTACTCCCTCCGTCCCAAATTAATTGCTCAGTTTTGACTTTTTAAAGTCAAATCGACTATTTTTAGAATTAATAATTAAGCATATATAAATATATTTCTAAAATTATAAAAAATGGGGTTAGTAATAAATTGTATATACTTTCTTTAGGTTATAATCTCTTCACCTATATTTTAGCAGAAATAATAAAAAGATTAGTTTTAAAAATGGTCAATTTGACTTTAAAAAATCAAAACTGAGCAATTAATTTGGGACGGAGGGAGTAATTTCTTAGAATCAGAAATAGAAGCAAAAATAGAAAAATTGCGGCAAACGTGGGTGCAGTTACTTATAAGTTTCGACCTAAATAAATGGACTTTCAAACATGGGTATATATAGTTACCTATGATGGGGATTAAAGGACTATTAATTCTTTATTATAAGATGAAATAGTCCGAAATAGTGTTAAATTAAAATAAATAATTCAATCCCAACTATATTTTTTTGCAAACAAACATAGCCTTGATATTAAACTATTATATCAAACCTCGAACTAAATACCAATATTTCTTTTACCATCTCTTGTAGGATTGAAGCATTTGGAGGACCAAATGAGGTAGGAGAAGCGGTGGTTCGCACGATTACCGGATCCGGCCGCCGGCCGAATGTGAAAGGGACATTAATTCAATCAAATTTGAGAGAAGATAATTTGAAGAATGTTAAATACTATGAGTTGGAATATAGAGTGGAAAGCCCATCATTCAAGCGACATAATGTGGCAGTTTGTTGTGCTAGCACAGGAAGGTTGTTCACTCTAAATGCACAAGCACCAGAATCAGCTTGGCCAATGCTCAAATCAGATTTTTATAAAATTGCTAATTCTTTTAGCTTGACTACTATTTGATGTCCGATAGAGAGATTAACATTTTCCCCCCAATTTTATGCTTATATGAAGGTTATAATTTTGCAAAGACAATCTCATAATGAGCATGTTTGCTTCATCTTCTTTTTTCGTATGATTATTAATTTTTAATCAAATTTTGGACCAATTAAGGTTATATAACTTCTAAGCACAAAGTAGAACTCCATGTCAAGTCTAAGTCATCCAGATTTCTTTCAGAAGGCTACACCATTGTTGAATGGGGAAAAAGAAGTGTCAAGACATTATTAATTGAATGAAATTAGTAAAATGATGTAATAGTTACAGAAATAGAATAGAGAGTGAAATAATTCATTTCATAACTTTTTATAAAATTCATAAATTTAGTAAAAACGAGAATGATTTATTCCATATCAATGAATGGGGAAAAAGAAGTGTCAAGACACTATTCCCCTTGGATATTGCTAGGTTTGAATTGAATGAAATTAGTAAATTGATGTAATGGTTATGGAAATAGAATGGAGAGTGAAATAATTCATTTCATAAATTCTTATAAGTAATAAAATTTATAAATTTAGTAAGAATGAGAATAATTTATTCCATATCAATCAAACAGCCCAACACATTTTTTTTTTCCATTTCATTCGTAGTTTGATTATCCAAGCACTTTTAGTAGTTAGTTTTTTCTAAAAAGATGTTTAGCCTAACCATACACAAATTAGACGACATCATGTATTTGCAAAAAACAAAGACATAAAAAAACAGATGAAAGAAGTGAAGAATAATTATAGTTTAAATCTAACTATAATTTTTTTTAATAAAAACCTTAGAAAATGAAGGAAAAAGACTCGCTATGATTTTTTAAATCTGATTTAAAATTTTTATATTTTAATAATTTGAATTTGTTTTAACTTTGAAAATAACAAATTTGGTATCTAGTAGTAATATTTTTAAAATATCTTACAACATTGGCAATTATATTGACTAAAAGTCTAAAATCAGATGATGACTTTCTACTTAAATTTGACAAGAGAGCGGGTATAGTTTAGGGACCCTTTTGCAAACCTCACCTAGTAAATGCATAGTTTCCCTCATAGCCGACTTGCCCTCGAAAGAAAATATCCCATAATCACCTCATCTCGTCCTGTTTCCAAAAATCTCCCTTTTTTTCAAATTAAATTCTTCCAAATTCTTTTATATTACTCCCTTCGTCCCAAATTAATTGTTCAGTTTTAACTTTTTAAAGTCAAATTGACTATTTTTAAAACTAATCCCTTTACTATTTTTGCTAAAATATAAGTGAAGAGATTATAACCAAAAGAAAGTATATATAATTTATTACTAACCCCAATTTTTATAATTTAAAAATATATTTATATATACTTAATTATTAATTCTAAAAATAGTCAATTTGACTTAAAAAAGTCAAAACTGAGCAATTAATTTGGGACGGAAGGACTACTTATATACAATTATTTTTAATTTAAGTCCAAACAACATGTAATATTTTTATTACTAACAACACCTTATACTACAAATATTATGAATTTTACACACACAATAGGCTAATTTGGAAATAATTATATATATACATATATATAATCGGATTAGGTGCAGGGACGAGGGAATATAGCTTTAACATATACGGTTTTTAAATGGGAATATAGCTTTAACATACATGATTTTTAAATTTTGATCCTATTAAGGTCAAATTAGGCTGGTCCTGTTTATCAAGGTCGACCAAACTTGATAGTCCTAGTTAATGAATAAAAAATTAGTTTCCAATTTTAAGCTAAAACGTTTGAAATAGGAAATGTGACAAATCACAGAAACATGTTTCTTACATTAAAAAAAATCATGTTTCTTGTGTTTTCAAACAATTGAAAGTGAAAATTGTGATATAGTACAAAGTTACTGGTGTTATTAACAATTTGACCAAATATATAAACATTTTCTATTCAAATCTCCCATTTAGGAATTTGTCATAATCTTCGTCTTTCTTCTTTTGCAATTCCCCTCAATCTGATCTGCAAATCACACGCTAATTACACACACATAATTGGCCATGGCGAGGGCAAGCTCTGGCCTCGCATACCCCGAGCGATTCTACGCTGCATCCTCATATGCAGGATTCGATGGATCTCCAACCTCTTTTGGCAAAGGTGCCAGCTCCAAATTCCCCAACGACGTCGCTTTAGTGCTCTACGCCTTGTACCAGCAGGTTCGTTCCACTTCTACATTATGTATAATTGTTCAATTTGGGAAGTTGTTATTTAATCTGATCCAGTGGCTAATTTGGTTGAATTTGTGTTGATTTGTGTGTGCATAAGCTATCTTTTGATTTAATTTTGGTAGATCTGGATTTTAGGGATTTTGATTGGTAGTGTGGAAATGTTGATGTTATTCCTTTGATACTTGTTATGATGAATGTTACTTATTAGGTTGTTCAAGTTGTAGGAGCTGTTAATGTCTGTATTTTGAATATTGCATTTAGGATTTGCTCCTTGTTGAGGGATTAAATATGAGGATTTTTGATAAATTTGGATTTTGTTGCCTCATTTTGAGAATGATAATTGTACTTATCTGGGCTCTAATTTGTTGCAGGCAACTGTAGGATCTTGTAAAATTCCAAAACCTAGAGGTTGGAGCCCTGTGGAGCAAAGCAAATGGACAAGGTTTGCATCATTCAGCTCTATAATACATTTAAGTGTGTGTGTGTGTGTGTATTTATATATTAATTTAATTATTTTATGGTCGAAAGTGTAGTTCAGTTAACTCGAAGCCACATATTAATTTCATGTTGGATTAATGAGGAGATCAATCCCATCTCTGCTTATTCTTATCCAGCAGATTTTATTGATTTTGTACAAAATTACCCAAACAATTCTATCCCCTTTTCAACTCTTTAAGTCCGAGGCATATTCCAACTTGTACGCTCTATCTCAATAAACCTAGTATGTGGCAAGCAAAAAGTTGAAAAGAGTACAAAAGAAATTAGACCTTGGATGATTCAGATTTGGGCTCTATATTCCTTGTATACATGTACACAGATGTACCAATGTAACTTGGCGAGGGATAATTTCCCTTTAATTCAGTAAGTGTTACTGGGTTATAGTTCTTTTTTATACTGCTTATGATCAATTTGGGGTCTGTGAACTCCATACTGAGATTTTCAATACAACTTGGGCGGTTTGGCAGTTGACATTGAATTACAAGATATGCATATTAAGACTTTTTTAAAAAATTTAAAAGTAGAAAGTAAAAATAAAGGTGAACCATAAGTTCACAAAAGAAATTACAAAGTCCTTAAAAAAAGGACCGCCCACCGATCAATATGAATATAAAAAATAGGTAGAACCCTAAAAGCTCACACTGTCAAGGCCCAAAGAGAAATCAAATAAGACAACATTGTTGTTGAACAAGGTCTTGAAAGGATCAAGAAGAGGTAAAGGACAAAGAAAGAAGGGTGAAAGGGGAAGAAACCTGTCCTTACAAGGAATCAGTAGAAACACGCAAAAGCTTAGTCTAACTATATTTTTTTCTATTTTTTCTAACGATGGGTTCTTATCACTTTATCCAGAAGTATAGAGCATAAAAAACAAAATTTAATATAACTCAGATAACCTAATTTAATAATAATAAAAAAAACTATTATTACTACTCTAACATAATCTATCTACTATAATTAAAAGATCTATAATAATTACAATTAATTTATTCCTAATGTTGAAATGAAGACTCTCAACTTACATTTCATATATTTTCATTACATAGATAGCTTACAAGGTTACCTACTTATACAATTGGAAGAAATAATCAAGACAAAACATGTTACTTAATATAAGGAAGAAAACATGGGGAAGGAAATATGGAGTAAAACATAAGGAAGAATATAGGGAAAAGGTGGAGGAATAATGGAATAAAGTGAAGAAAAATATTCTCCACTATTATTTCTAACACCTAATAATAACACAATAATTTAGAAATAGTCCCTTGCAATTTTCATTGACTTTCTTGATCCGTTCAGCAGCATTCTCCCCTTCGTTTGAGAAAATTCATCCTCAAGTTTTATTATGCGAAGCGAGAAAAAAAAAAGAAGAAGTTATTTAATTATTTTGAATTGTTGTTTAGAGATAAATACTTGATTAAGTTGAATATTCTAGAATATTAATTAAGGTAGAAGAGTATTATGAGTGGTTTCCTTTTTATTAGGATTTTTACTTATTCTCCAAGTTCAACTTTCTATTTTAGCTTTGCAAGAGTAGCCCAGCCTCCCACTGATGAACACCACGATCATATTCACTTTCCCTGTTGTTTCATAGTTCCACCTTATCCATTTGATCTTACCTCTTGCGTGTTATTTTCTTGGAGAACCTACACTATTACAATATAGTAAACTTAGGGATGCATTTCAATTGTAGGGGCCTAGGTGGGAGTCTGGAGAAGAGGCCAAGAGGGGAACTAGGGTAGGGAGAACCTAAGGAAAAATTTCTGACTTATTCTTGTTGACGGGTAGGCTCGAATATGTGACCTTGCACAGTAAAAGGATATGTCTCTACTACTAGATAACATGCCTTTTAGAAACAAAAGTTGTGCCCGTGAAAAATTTAAAATTCTAAATTTCATCCTAAAAACTTTCAAAGCTTTCAATTTAGATGTTGACTAATCTAATTTGACAGTTCAACCCCTACACTTTCAGATTTTGCACCGTTATCCCTATTTTGTTACTTATTTTCAGTTTGGTCCCTCTTTGAGGTAAAAAAGGTGCAAGTCAAGTGAGATAAAAAGTCCTTTGGAAAAGAAAAATATCATCCAGTTAAAAAAAGAAAAGTCGAAGAAAAAAGTGAGGAAAAAAATTACATATATACAATATCGTCTTTCAGGTTTGACAATCCTGAATTCCAGACTTCTTTGGGCGCAACTTGAGAATCAATTTTTTTTTTTTTTTTTATATTTTACGTTCGAGGAAATTCGTAGATTTTGTCCATATGGTTTAGAGTATTGGAAATTTTGCTATGACTTAGCATTGTTGGAAACAAGCCTTGCAAATTTAAATCTCCAGTTTTTTAGAGGGTGAAGAAGATGAGTAAGGTAGCAAATCAAGGCCATAATTGGGGTTTTTGTAGGTTTTTGGGGCCAGTATTTATGTACGAGGGACATGAGAAGGAACTAGGAAGCGATGAAACTGTCTAGAATATTGAAAAGAGTTGGTGTAAGCTAGGCGGTAAGGTTATATTACATACAATAAGCTAGAAGTTGGCCCTACCTACCTTGTGAACTTACTTCTTTCTGAACTATCAATTGATTCAAGAAGTTATCCCAAACGACCTTCTTATTTTGTTTTTGGTCGAAAAAGCTATAATGATAAAATAAGCTTATCCCAAATGGGCTTTTTGTGAGTATGTCAACATATTTCTTGAGAGATGGCAGTCTACAATCCCCTCTTCTATTATCTTTTTTGTTTATTTTGCAAAGTACCGGTACAAAGTTCCAATATTTTAAAACAAAGTCTAGGTGCTCGCCTAGGCGCTGCACAACCTTGGTGAGTAGCTGCTAGGCGCCCCGCCTAGGTGGCGATCATCAAATGTCATCACTGTCATCATCTATCTACCACCATTATTGCAGCTTGGAATATATGTTGTTGCGAGTTGTTTTCTTGTAATAGATAAGATGGGATAACATTAGATGTTATCCTTTAAATTTGTTAAAATTACTAATAACTACCTCAAATCATTGTTCGAAATTGCTTTTGAGGCTTACGCCTCGAGGCCCGCCTCATAGCGAGGCGGTAGGTTGTTGCGGTGAGGCTTACGCCTCAAGGGGAAATACAGAGGCTTACGCCTCATTTGGCTGAGGCTTGCGCCTCAGTGCGTTTCGCCTCAAGGCTTACGCCTCATTTGGCTGAGGCTTACGCCTCATTTACATGCCTGATAAAAAAAAATTGAAAAAATTCTAGTGAAAATATAATGATAAAAAGAACTACTGTGATCTTTCTTAGCTACTTCCTTCCGGTGCAGAAAAAATTCTCATTTAAAAATTTTGTGAGCATTAAGAATATAATTTTGTTTCATGTTCACCCTTAAAATAATAAGTTGAGATTAGTTTGATATCTATTTTATCTATCTATTTTATAAAGGGAGAGCAAGAAAAATAACTGCTTTCCTTGAGGCTGTCATAATTTTTCTTCCGCTTTTGCTCTTGCATGTTTGGTTTTATTACAATTTCAACTTTTTAATTTTTTTTTCCTTTTTATCTATCCAAAAAAATTGATAAATTCCTATTATATCTTTACGCTAAGTTCACATGCAAAGCGATATTATGTTATTTTGATGTTTTGTAATGATACATTAAGGTGACGTTGGTTATTTATGTTTTTTATGACCTTGATTATAATGATGGATTATTTTATGATTTTATTAGCATTTTTTTATAATTTTTTGAAGACTTTTAGTTTTTCTAATCGAGGCTTACGCCTCGCTCCGCCTCGAGGCTTACGCATCACCTCGTCCGGAGAAAAACGCATCGTACCGCTTTTAGCTTTTTCGAACATTGCCTCAAATTTCTATAAAAATTCAAATTTGGTCCTATAATTTATCTATGTTATAAATTAATCCCCAAATTTCCACTTTTTACAAATATAACATTAGTTTTAGTATAAAAACACAGAAGTGACTTAGTTTTATTAAAATATAAAAGAAATAGTAAAACTACACTATATAGGGCCCACCTAGGAAAATGCCTAAGCCCACCTAGAAAAACACCTAGGCACCGCCAAGAAGGCCAAAGCGCTTGAAGCTCTCTCTGTTGCCGAGGTCTGCCTAACACCTAACATTTGTAGAACATTGCAAAGTTTAATGTCATTGTTGGAATATAACCAATGGAACTGAAAGATTATCAAAGATGGGGTTGAGGCAAACAATTCAGGATTCAACACTAAATAGTCGTTGCAATTAATATTGGACATTATTTATTTTAAATTTAGTAGCATTTAATGGGCTCATTTAACAGTCAGTGTTCTAAAAATCTCCGCCTAGGTTCGATTAATCCCCGCCTAGGCGCTAGGCGGTCCTCTACCACCTCGATTTGGCTGAACGCCTAGGCCCCTAGATAGAATCAAACCTCTATTTTGAAGCTCCACTGCTCCACTGCTCCACTATAACTTAAATAAATTTGTTAAGCCTTAAAAGATTCTTTTTTGTAATGTTTCATGTAAAATTTTAAAAAGTTAAATCTACTATATGTTTTTTAGAGTATAACAAGTATATACAATAGAAAAATAAATAAATGAGAGTACTTAAGAAAACTCCTAGTCCGCCTAAGAAAACGCCTAGGCGCTACCTAACGATATTTAGAACACTTTTAACAGCCTCACCAAATAGGGGAGTTACAAAAATTTTGGTCATGCAATTTAGTAATATGTGGACTATGTGTCTGTCACCTTTGAGAATTTGGGGAGATCAATTTTGTTGTTTATTTTCTTTATGGTTGGGTTGCATATACAAAGCTCTAAATATTTGTACCTTGTCTCCATCAGTTGCTACTTTGCTCAATTAGATATTCTAAAAACTATTCCCCTTCTCCTGCAGCTGGAATGGACTTGGAAACATGGCTTCCACTGAAGCAATGCGTCTCTTTGTAAAGATATTGGAGGTTTGTGCAAAGTTGACAATAATTATCATATAGTGTTGTACTGTTGTAACATATTAGAAACTTAAATAATAATTATTTCAACATTTCTTGGATAGGAAGAAGATCCAGGATGGTATTCAAGAGCATCCAACTTTGTTGTTGAGCCTGTTCAGGATGTCGAAATGAATGTGAGTCACTATATGTTCTTGAGTTAGTCATCTTGAAGTTATGAATGGATTGCTGTATTAGGATTCTTTATTGTGATCTAGTGTAGTTCTCTTCTCGTTAACACATCTGAAAAGCAAACCGAGTGTCACCAACTTAAATAGACAGATTGTACACTAACGATCTTTGGCCATTGTTTATGAATTCTCTCCTCTGAAATTACTAGGGTTTACATGTTTTGTCGTAAGCTCTTTTTGAATTCAAGTAACTGAGCAGCCAAAATAATCCAGCAAGTAATCTAGAGAAACCCTCCCTTGACAGCAAGCCTAGAAACCCTAACAATAGAAAACATCAAAGGCTACTGTAAGAATGTAATCTCTCTTATATTTCCAATATGTGAATTGCTATATTTATACAAGAGGTCTAGGAATTAAAAATAAAAAGGGAGGAAAACATAACTTGTTTTCCTTAATATAAGAAACATGTTCCTTAATACAATAACCATGTTCCTGGCCACTATCTTCTAACACTCCCCCTTAAGTTGGTGTGTAGATGTCTCGCATACCCAACTTGAAACACAAAGGATGAAACATCTTACTACTAAGACCCTTTGTCAAAATATCAGCAAGCTGGTGTTCTGATTTTACAAAGGGTAAGCAAATAAGACCATTGGTTAACTTTTCTTTGATGAAGTGTCTGTCAATCTCAATGTGCTTCGTTCTATCGTGCTGCACTGGGTCGTTTGCAATACTAATGGCTGCCTTATTATCACAAAATAACTGCATAGGCATTTTAGTTGTAACACACAAATCTTCTAGCAGGGTTCGAAGCCACATTAATTCACATATACCCAAGGCGATAGCTCGATATTCAGCCTCAGCACTAGATCTTGCCACCACAAATTGTTTTTTACTACGCCAAGTAACAAGATTACCTCCAACAAATGAACAGTAACCCGTTGTAGACCGACGATCCTCTATCGAACCAGCCCAATCTGAGTCGGAAAAAGCTTCAACTTTCATATGACCATGTGGTGCAAACAATAATCCTTTATCAAACTATCTCAAACTCTCTGGTCAGTCTCGCTTTGAGATTAACTATCTCTTCTTTATTATCCTCTGTCACCACAATGTCGTCAATATAAACAATAAGAATGGTAATCTTACCCTTTATCTGTTTGACAAAAAGAGTATGATCTGCTCGACTCTGTTTGTACCCAAACCTTATCATTGCTCTGTGGAGTCTACCAAACCAGGCTCTAGGAGATTGCTTTAGACCATACAAAGCCTTTCGTAGCTTACAAACCTTACCCATAGTAACAGATGAAGCAAAACCAGGAGGTATGTCCATGTACACTTCCTCCTCCAAGTTACCGTGAAGGAATGCATTTTTTACGTCTAATTGTTGAAGATCCCAGCCGAAGTTTGCTGCACATGAGATTATGGTACGAACAGAGTTCATCTTCGCTACAGGAGCAAATGTCTCCTGGTAATCAATCCCATGAATTTGAGTGTATCCTTTTGCAACTAGTCTGGCTTTGAGTCTCTCAACCGTTCCATCAGAATTTTGTTTGACTGTATATACCCACTTGCATCCAACTACCTTTTTTCGTAAGGAAGAGTGACTAGTTCCCATGTATCATTCTTTTTTAGGGCATTCATCTCCTCGATCATAGTTTGTTTCCAATTCTTATCACTAAATGCTTCTCTCCACCCCTGAGGAACATATATTGAAGACAAGGAAGAAACAAAGGAGTGATATGATGCAAATAATTTGCTATAGGATAGAAAATTAGAAATAGGATGTTGAGTACAAGCTCTAACCCCTTTTCTAAGAGCAATAGGAATGTTAGTATCATCAGAAGAATAAGTAGGGATGTCAGTATCTTTAGAAGAACAAGTAGGGATGTCAGAATCTTTAGAAGAACAAGTAGGATTAAGATTCTCACCATTACCATTATCAAGACTAGGTCCGGAACAAAGTTGGTGTAGTGGTGCAGAAACGGTAACCTTATTCTTGCCTTTTCATGCATAGGTCCTCAACTCAGGCTCAGACTCATTCTGTTTGGTACACTGTAACTCCTCCTGTGTAGAATTATCAGAAACAACAACAGGAACAGGAAAAATAGAGCTTGTGATACTAGCCTCAGGAAGCTTCTCCTCATTAATAACATTCTCCCCTTGAGGAGAAGGTGAAGAAGAATAAAAAGGTTCCAATTCCCAAAAAGTGACATCCCGGGTGACAAAGACTTTGTTAGAAGAAGGATGATAACATTTATAACCTTTTTGGGTTGGAGAATAACCAATGAAAACACACCTAATAGCTTTGGGATCTAATTTTCCCCAAGTGGGAGATTTATCATGAACAAAGCACACGCAACCAAAAACTCGAGGTGAAGGAGAAGGACTGGTCGTGTGTTGGAGAAAAGAGATGTGACTCTTGTTCCCAAGATTTCTAGAAGGAAGGCGGTTTATAAGAAATGCAGCAGTCAGAACCGCATCTCCCCAAAGAAATTTAGGGGTTGACATAGTGAACATAAGAGTGCGGGCTACCTCTAGCAAGTGTCGATTTTTTCTTTCTGCTACTCCATTTTGTTCTGGGGTTGAGACACAGGAGGTTTGAAGAATAATGCCATGTTGAGAGAGATAAGATGCAAAAATATTATTATTACTATATTCACGACCATTATCACTATGTAGAATTCTGACCTTAGCGTCGAATTGGGTTTGAATCATTTTATGAAAGTCTTGAAAACAAGTAAATACCTCATTTTTGGTCCGTAGAAGGTAAATCCAAGTGACACGAGAATGACAATCAATAAAGCTAACAAACCATCTATGACCAGAACGGGAGACAACTCGAGAGGGTCCCCACACATCAGTATGGATAATGGCAAAAGGTTCAGAATGTCGATTGTTAGTAGCAGAATAAGTAGAACGTTTGTGTTTACCTAATTCACATGGTTCACACACAAACTGATTTCTGTTACAATGCTTAACTAAAGATGGAAATAAAGACTCCAATACTGAAAAGGAAGGATGTCCCAAACGTCGATGCCATTGATAGAGAGAGGTCAAGCATGGGTGAGAAGTAGAGTGAAGAGCCTGAACCTGAGTAGAGGGCATGTTAGACGAGGGAACATCTAAATAATAGAGACTGTTAACTGCACTACCACTGCCAATCCTTTGCCCTGTCACCAAATCCTGAAAAACACAATGATTTCCAAAAAATGTTACTGAACAGTGTAGGGATTCACAAAGACGTTGAACAGATAGTAAGTTTGCAGTAAATGAAGGGATATGGAGAACAGATGATAATGTTAATGAAGGGGTACAAATGACAGAGCCACTCCCGGAAATAGAAGACAGGGAGCCATTGGCTACTCTAACCTTGTCCTTTCCAGAGTGGGGCGTGTATGAAGTAAAAAGATTGGAGGACCCAGTCATATGCGCAGAGACACCTGTGTCTATAATCCAACTAGGGTAAGTAGATGAGACATTAAGAGCACAAGAGTGTATACCTGATTGTGCGAAATGAGAAATAGTACTAGCACTATTAATGGAACTAGATTCTGTCATGATGAGATAGTAGGAGCAACAAAAAATATCCAAGGAAATATCAACAAGGATATTATAAAGGCTCAACAAATTAGCAGAGAGTAATTCTAGAAACCAAAGGGAGTGCAATTAATTGTACTACACAATAAAACCACTTTAATTAGCGGTACAAGAGATGGAGCAACAAGAATTATCCAAGGGAATAACAACAAGGATAATTAACAAGCGCAAGATAGAAGAGAGAACCACTGTAGGTGGATTAGACCAAACCTGAGTTTTACTCAAAACAACCACTGTAGGTGGAAAGAGGAGAGATAAAAACCATGCTGGAAAAGTTGCCGGAAAAAGGTCGCCGGAAAAGTCGACCACTGCAGATGGAAGGAGGAGAGAGAAAAGGCACGCTGGAAAAACTTGCCGGAAAAAGTCATCAGAAAAGTCGCCGGAAAAAGTCGTCTGATAAAGGATCAGAGCTCTGATACCATGTAAGAATGTAATCTCTCTTATATTTCCAATATGTGAATTGCTATATTTATACAAGAGGTCTAGGAATTAAAAATAAAAAGGGAGGAAAACAAGAACTTGTTTTCCTCAATATAAGAAACATGTTCCTTAATACAATAACCATGTTCTTGGCCACTATCTTCTAACAGCTACAATCCAGAAGCAACAGAGGCACACTCTCGTTTGCTTTCTTGCACATGTAACACTGTCTAACAACACTCTTAGCCATTGTTCTCAAACTCACGGCAGTCAAAATACTTCCCAAGGGTGATGTCAAACTTTCTGATAGTCATAACTATTTTAAGGTCATTTGTTTCAAGATAATTTTTCTGGAAAATGTTCGCTACTTTTCAGTTGTTCGATAAGACGATGAAAATGTGGTTAAAGGAAAACCTACGTTTATTTTGTGTAAAATTATTTCCAATTTGAACTCGATAAGTCATTTTCCAGTTATGAAGCATGGAGAGGGATACAATATACGGACATCATATGCTATGACTACTTTGATGATCGAAAATCGTACACAGATTCTCAGGTATTCGCTGAAAATAATGTTTAGTTCAGGGTTACCTGAAACGTGGTACGTTTCGATACACGGTGCGGATACGGGTACGGGGTACCCTATATAGCTAAAACGCGATACGCTAGGGTATCTTTACATAAGTTCTTATAGTTAGGAATTCTCTTAGAATCTAAATGTAATAAACCTAAGTTTTATAGAAGATTTTTAGTTGAATCAACAAGTTGATTGTTTTATAAATATTTTAATACAAATATAATGTTTGAGCATCCAATACTAAGTTATAATATTGATATTTGTGCAATTATAGTTAAACAACAAAGAATTTTTTCGGTACGCTAAATTTAGAGTATTGGTACGTAAGAGTACCCTATTTGGGTACGCAAACACCAATACGTAGTTTGCTAGGTCTATGAGAGTATCTGGTAACTCTGGTTTAGTTGTCTATATATTTTAAATATGTATGTGCACATGTTTCTTTTGAAATTCTTCTCGTTCCCTCTCACATTTTTATTAATGAAGACATATTCCTATCTTACTTCAGTTTGAAATGAAATTCTTTTTGTTGCTTTAACAGTTGTAGTTCATATTAAAAGAAAGTTTTCTTAACATCAAAAAATTAGTTCAACACGCTTTATTGAGTGTCCAAGAAGTATAGTATAACTCTTCTAAATCAAAAAAATTTATTTCACATTATGCTCATGTCTAAAGATGTTAGACACGGTATCCGAGAGTATCTGGAAGCAATATTATTGGACACATATCAATGCAGATACGTTTGGAATCAGAAAGTATCAAATAAAAAGTAAGTAAAAATCATATATTTCAAGTTAATGAAGAGGTCCTTAAAAATTTTAAAATTAATTTATGCTGTGATGCCATTTCTGTTCTATATTATTCCACCTGGAACCTGCAGTTTTTTACTTTTGCAAAGTTGCAAACCTTTTTCGTTTCTATTTTCTTTACAGCATAATCCTAAAGTTGAGACTGTCATCGAAAATGGAAGCGCTTTGCCTGAGACGAAGACTATTCCTACAGAAAATGGGAATTTGTTTGATACTCAGGATAAAGATGTTGTAATGGAAGGCCTTAGTTCGGTTGATTTATATGATCAATGGGTTGCACCTCCGGTATCTGGTCCATGCCCAAAAGCCCGATATGAGGTCTTTGTTTGTCTCTGTTTCAAAATATGAGATAATATTTATTATGATTCCTTTGTTTTTTGAGCAAAGTCTCCTCATACTTGCAGCATGGAGCAGCAGTTATTGATGATAAAATGTATATTTATGGCGGGAACCACAATGGACGTTACCTTAATGATCTTCAGGTATGTTGTTACCATGTGCATGACACATACATTTCCCAAAGATCGTCATTCATACAATGTCATATGGAAAACTTTTGGCATTGTCTCGTTGCGCTTTTATATCAAAATAAATATAGAAAATTTACTCCGAACTATAGCAGCCTCCACTACTTAACCAGGTATCAGGAGGATGTAATTTTGGTATACAGTATTTTGATAATACTCATCAAGTTTCTTCTTAAAGCCTTAAAATTTTCCCGTCCCTGAATCCCTTCCCCGGCCCCCAACCTTCTCTTTTTCTCATACTTGTTTATTTGCCTCATCATTGTATAAGAAAGATAATCATATTCTCAGTTTTTTACTTTCATTTCTTGGCACCTTAGAGATATTTCTCTAACCTGAGGAACAACGCAGGCTCTGAATTTGAGAAATTGGACATGGTCCAAGGTTGAAGTTAAAGTCAGGGCTGATGCTCTGGGATCACCATCTCCAGTAACAGTATCTCCTTGTGCTGGTCATTCCTTGGTTAGTTTGGATTATCTTCTTTTAGTATTAATGTTTATTAGAAGTTTTGGGCTTAGGTATTTGTGATTATATCTGCACATTATTTGTTTCATCAGTTATTTCAGAACCCTAATTATTATCCTTTTGGATATCATTTGACTTTATAATTTTATATTTCTTTCTATAGATACCATGGGGAGGAAATAAGCTTCTTTCAATTGCTGGACATACAAAGGATCCTTCTAAATCTATGCAAGGTTTGATGCAATAAGGCTTTGTTAATTTACATGGGTTGATTTGCAACACAGCTAAGAATTACCACAGAAAATTGTATTTAAAAATGCTTCGCATATTTGGAAAGATTAAAAAATCATGTGAAAGTATTGTTCAAGTTCTACTTTTGAATCTAAGATTTAGTAGGGTCAATGGCAATATTCTTGATCAGGTTATGGTTTTTAATGGTTTTATGTGTTTATATTAGTTTTATGATTGCAGACTTAAGGATTACTAAGCAGTGCAAGTATCTGTATAAATATTTAGTTTCATATTAAACAGTACTTAAGTTGTGATAATGTGTTGAAGTTTTCTGATGCTTAATATGACTTGGAAGTTGGACCTTAGGAGTTGATTCATAGCTTCCTATTTTCCACACCTGGGATCCATCATCATCAACTATCAGTTTTGTCTCTATAAAAACCTTTCACCAAAGCCTAATTCTTTCTTACATCACTATTCTACCCTGGGAACCAAAATCCAATGAGGACTAGAAGTCCTGTCCACATGTTATTATTATCCAAGGTCCCTAAACATTAGAAAATCATCCCCTTTATTAAGTTAAAAAAATACTCCATGTTTTCCTCCTCCTTTTTGACTTGGTCCTAAGATGTTTCTTTAGAATTTTCAACAACTACTTTTCCTAAGAATTCTTAGAATCAAACACTTCCTAAATGAAGCCAATTCCAAATGCTGCCATTCCGAAATCCTAATTGCCGTTCTTGATTCTTGTACATTGCAGAAACCCCTAAATCTATTTTTTTGCGGGGACATCACTATGTGATCAATTATTGGCGCCACAAACCTATGTTTTCTGAAGTTTCCTGCATTAGATGTTGTTTTATCATTCTTATTTTTTTTCCCACCAATGGAAGCAGGGAACTGCAGGTGGCAGTATACATATTTCTTTGAAAGTTTATTTATGTATCTCATTTTCTTTGAAGTTTTGTATCTTATTATTTTAGTTTATTTTTTTCTTTTGACAGTAAAGGTGTTTGATCTTCAAACTTGCTGCTGGTCAGCCTTGAAGACTTATGGAAAGCCACCGGTATATTTTCATTCATGTCTAAATTATTTTCTTCCATTTATTAGTGTAACCCATATTCCCCGAAATTTGAAATATCCAGAAAAGAAAGTGGTTACTTTTGGTTAGAATTAGAAATTTGGCTTACATGGATAACATTCTTTGACTTTTTGTCTTCCTCACAAACAAAACATCTTTTGATTTAAGGTTATTTTTGACGCAATTAGACATCTTGTGTTTAAGTTGTGGAATTCTTTTAGAAAAGTTTACTACTGTTTCCATTCAGTGCAGAAAATTATTACTTCATTATTATAATTTTATTTGAGTGGACAGTTGTTATTTGATTCATATACCGTAAGTGTCTTTTTTATCCACTTGGAAGAATTATCTGTACATTCTATCAATATCTACCCGCTGAAGTTTAATATATTATATTAAATATGATGACCACTACTGTCCACACAAAGGGTGTTCACCGGTCAGGTTGGTTCAGTTAAATAGCTAATCAGAACCAGAACCCAATTAGAATAGTTTGAGATTATTGAACCACAGCCGAACCAAACCCGTAAGATAACCATCCCAACCGAACTCAACCCATTCCATCAGTTATCGGGTTAAATGCTTTTTTGGTCACTGTACTTTAGGTCAACTTACAAATGAATAACTGAACTTTTTTTTCTTACAGTCAACTCACTGTACTCTTTTTTTTCTTACAAACCGTTAAAAAAATGTCTAAACCGTTAGTTGACTAACAGAGTAATGATGTGGCAGTGGTGACATGGTGCTCATTTCTGATGTGGCCATTCTTAAATGAAAATGAAGGAAGTCTAGGAGTTGGTAGTATAAAAATTAAAATAATTCATGAACTTTAGGAAAAGAAGAAAATTAAAATAAATTATGAAATCTAGGAGTTGGCCATTTTTCTTCTTCTTCTTCTTCTTATTATTATTATCATCGTTGTTATTATTATTATTATTATTATTATTATTATTATTATTATTATTATCATTGTTATTATTATTATTATTATTATTATCGCTATTATTATTATTATCATTATTATTATTATTATTATCGCTTTTATTATTATTATTATTATCGCTATTATTATTATTATCGTTATTATTATTATTATTATTATTATCGTTATTATTATGATCAGTGTTCTAAAAGTCGCTAGTCGGTCCCAGGTCGGTTGGCTACCTACTAGCGACTAGGGGATTAGTCGGAGATTAATCGGATAGGGGCTTAAATGAAAGAAAATGAAAGTATAGGGGCTGAAATGAAATAAAATGAAACTACAGGGGCTGATATATAATATTTTAGGGGCTATTTTGAAATTTAAGAAAACTTGTAGGACTAAACTAAAACTTTATAAAGACTATGGGGTACCTAACTGTAATTATCCATAAAATATAGATCTGCTACAACAGATCGCACAAATCACAAATCCGAAGAAGAAGAACAGATCGCGAAGAAGAAGAAGAGATCGCGAAGAAGAAGAAGAAAGAAGAGACTCCTTTACTGTACGACTAGTGAAGAACTAAACGAGAGCTGTGGTTGACCAACAGAAAGCATGGGAAAAGGTTCTTTTTCATTACAGCGCAAGATGCACTTTGAGGAGCACAACACCATGGAGTCCCCGAAACAGCTATTCCCTTTCTCTATTACTTACGCTATTATTCTGGTCAAGTGGAGAAGACGACGCCGACTCCGATCGACTAGGCATACCAGTCGCCAACTAAGTCGGCCGGCGACTAATGGAGCCGACTAGACCCAACTCGCCTCGGAAGGCTGTCGACCCCGACTTAATCGGCCGACTAGTCGGCCTAGTCGCCGACTTTTAGAACACTGATTATGATTATTATTATTATCGTTATTATTATTATTATTATTATTATCGTTATTATTATTATTATGATTATTATTATTATTATTATTCCACGTTGGATCATTATTGCCACATCAGCCTTTTTTTTACAACTCAGCGTCATATGTGTCAAATTCCGTTTAAAGTCAAAGTACTTAACGGTTTTTGTAACGGTTTGTAAGAAAAAAAGAGCACAGTGAGTTGACTGTAAGAAAAAAAAGTTCAGTTATCCATTTGTAAGTTGACCTAAAGTACAGTGACCAAAAAAACATTTAACCCTCAGTTATCTGGTTGGCTGGGTTTCGGTTTCATTATTTATTTTGTAATTATTTAATAATTTTAAGACTGAAACATGATTTACTTTTAAAATATTTCAAATTTTACGAGGGCCCAATTAGAATGGTTTGAGTTATTGAACCACAGCCGAACCAAACCTGTAAGAGAACCGTCCCAGCCGAACTCAACCCATTCCATCAGTTATCTGGTTGGCTGGGTTTCGGTGTCATTATTTGTTTTGTAATTATTTAATAATTTTAAGACTGAAAGATGATTTACTTTTAAAATATTTCAAATTTTATGAGGGCCCAAATACGGAGTACTAAGAAACTAATTGATATGTTTACTAATGCAAAGATGGCTATCACTTTTGGTTTATAATTGTGTAAATATATATATTTCTGTGATTTTTTTACATATATAGGTTTGTTCTTGATCGGTCCCACTTTGGCTAAGTTCTGGTTTGGTTCGTTGTTATAGAAAGAGTCAACCCAGAACCTAACCAACCCACTTGGTTCTTGAATTTTTAGAATGGAACCAAACCAAAGCTAAAAAACCGAACCATAACAAGGGCCTTCCGTTTGGTTGGGTTCTTCGGTTTCGATGAAGTTCTTCTTAGTCTACACATCAATTGCTAGGATTGAATTGTTGGATTTCTTGAGATTCGAATGTGGCAAGTTGTGCAATTGGCTCAAACTTGAGCTTTAAAACTGGGTTTACTCAAATATTCTAGCAATCGGTGAAGTGTATTAATGTGCTTTTTTTTTCTTTTTTTTTTCCTAATAAGAAAAACATTTTTATGTGCTTCTTATCTACTGTTCTTCATGACAAAATGTTAAATAATTTTTGAGGTTCTCAGTTGTGTGGTATATCCTTTTACAGGTCTCCCGTGGAGGCCAATCGGTGAACCTTGTAGGGACAAGTGTAGTAATATTTGGAGGAGAAGATGCAAAGAGATCTCTCTTAAATGACCTACACATTCTGGACTTAGAAAGCATGACGTGGGATGAAATGGACGCACTGTAAGTTATTTACTGGAAGTCTCGAAAACATCTTTTTGTGTCCTTTTAATTTCTTGGTTACTAATTCTGACAAGTTCAGGATTTAAAATAGCCAACAGACTAATCATTATAATGGCATGAACATTGAACTCTTGAAGATTTTAGATTTCTTTTTACTTGAGATTCACTTCAATGGCTATTGGTTATTAATTGAGATATGCAAAAAGTACTCCGATTTTTGTTCTTAGTAGATGTTTTGCAATGCTGGTGCCCCTGGCTTGTGTATGGTTAGAGTCGGTGAATTAAGTTAATTTTGTTCTTAAATGTGTTATATTACTTAACCTAATGATCTCAATTATAATCAAATATATTCATGTTCCAAGGTCTCATTATTTTGTAGTGGGGTGCCTCCTTCTCCAAGATCTGATCATGCTGCTGCAGTCCATGCAGAGCGGTACCTTCTTATCTTCGGTGGGGGTTCACATGCTACTTGCTTCAATGATCTGCACGTTCTTGATTTGCAAACAGTGAGATATATTATTCATTTTTAGTATCTTTCTTGTTAACGCCAAATTCTGACCGCTCGCCAAATCACCAAATAATGAGCCGAAAAGACGTTTAATAGTGGAGGATGTATAATTGTTTGTGCTTGTTAATATGGAATAAAATAACGACACATGGAAATAAAATAATTACACAGGAATTTTACGTGGAAACCCAATTGAGAAAAAATCACGGGAGATAGATATCGAAAAATTCACTATGAAAATAATATAGAAGATACAAATTCTCAATTGAGAAATAAATTAACTATTTATTTCTCTTTACACTCTCACTTCTGCTATTGCTCCTCCTGAGCCTTCTAACTATGTTGCTGATTATTGAAGCTTATGCTATGAAAGAATTGGTGTGTTCTGATTTGCAGAAATCGTTCGCCTTTTATAGCAAAAGTTCTGGCATGCGAACTTGGAAAATAAGGAATTGAGGCACATGAATTTTGACAAATTAAATGGGCATGTGGGCGGCTTATAGAAAGTGGTGGCAGCTGGCTACATGTGAAACATACTCTAACATTGCCCCCCACTCTCTTACTGTAAGGAACTTAAATAAAAGAGTATACAAATTTGTACCGACAAAGTATTTGTGACTGCTGAAGACAAACTTACCACTGTAGAGAGATGGATAGACAACCTTATCACCACCGGTCGTAGATATCCAACCTTATCACGACCGAAGTTATAAATAGAACTTAACAAAACAATTCATATAACAGAGGAAACTATGCGAGCAAAACAAGAGGTGTCGTATTACTTCGGATAAATATTTTTGATCCTCCCGACGTCCTCGACCATCGATCTTATTGGTAGTACTTCCGAAGCCTTCCAGCATGCCAAGTATTTTTAACTTCTATTCCATCCATTGTCCGAAGTCGGTACGTACCTTGTTTCGGCACTTCCACAACTTCATATGGTCCCTCCCAGTTGGGCATTAGCTTTCCGAGGTTCTAGGGGGCCGCAGCTTCCACCTCTCGGAGGACTAGATCTCCAACTTCAAATCTCCTCAACTTAACGCCCTTATTGTAATGTCTGGTCGTTCTCCTCTGGTAGACAGCTAGCCTTACCAATGCCGACTCTCGAACCTCCTCTAACAAATCAAGATTGAGGCGAAGACCGTCGTCATTATATAGTTTTTTATACTGACTGACCCGTAGCGAAGGATGTTGGCGTGAGTTGCTGCATGTTAACAATTGTAAACAAAGAGCTAATGGAGCATGGGCAGTGGAGCTTTGGGAGCAGCAGCTAGTGGTGCATGGGACAAGGCTAGTGGAGCATGGAAGCATAGGACAAGACTAGTGGAGTATGGGACGAGGCTAGTGGAGCATGGGCAGTCCAACTGATGTATTCACTCGGTTGAAGTCCAGTATTTGTGGTGCTCTTACAAGCTATAAATTAGCTACTACTCTCTCTTGTAATAGGCAGAGCAGTAATATAAATAATGTGATTAGTGCTATTCGTCCTGTTTTTAGTTCTATTACGTATGTACTTGTTATCATGGTATCAGAGCAGAGATTCTAGGACCAATAGAATTTTTGGTAAATAACAGAGAGTTAGAAACAATGGAGGGTCCTACCACTATGGTAGAACATCCTGGAGGAGAGAAGTCTATTCTTGCAAAATTGACATAAAAAATGACAGAAGTTCTGAACCAGAACCAAACACACAACCATATCCCAAGCCACGAGTCTGCTGCACAGATTGGAATCAAGCTGGACGACACCAACTATGCATTATGGTCCCAAGTTGTCGAGATGTATATCTCAGGCAAAGACAAGTTGGGATACATAAATGGGGATCTTCCACAGCCAAAACAGACAGATCCTGATTTTAGGAAATGGAGAACCGAGAATGCAGTGGTGAAGGGATGGCTGATTAATTTGATGGACCCGAAATTGATCGAAAATTTTATCAGATTTCCGACGTCAAAGGCAGTTTGGGATAATATTGCCATTACGTATTTTGATGGCACCGACTCCTCACAAGTGTATGATCTCAAAAGGAAAGTAACGAGACTCAAACAAGGAGGAGGATCTATCGAAACGTGCTACAACAATCTTCAAGGCTTATGGAGAGAAATTGATTTTCGCCGACCAAACCCGATGATATGTGATGTCGATATACAAAAATATAACACTATTATGCAAGAAGATAGAGTCTATACATTCTTAGACGGTCTTGACGATCAACTTGACAAGATCCGAGGGGATGTACTTCAGATTAAGCCATTTCCAACACTAGAGCAAGCTTATGCCCAAGTTCGCAGAGAAGACTTAAGGCAGTCTGTGATGATGACAAATGGAGATGCCACACATGGTGGGGCTATAATTTCTAAGGGAAGACAGAGACCACAACAACAACTTTCGTTTCAAATACCATCGAATGGAAAGCCTAACATGATGACAAAATTGAAGCTGCAGGGAGAAGGAGGAGGTTGCACACATTGTGGGAATATGAAACACACCAAAGAAACATGTTTCAAACTACATGGGTATCCAGATTGGTGGAACGAGCTGAAGGAACAGAAGAAAAAAGATGCAGGTGGAGGCGAAAATCACGGACGTGCAACCCTTGTTAGCACCGAATCTCAACTATCTCTTGTACCGCAATGGGAGTCTCTTACCATTATAGATGAACAGATTGCTCAAAATGATTCAGGTGACAACGGTTATGCTCTCTGTTGCTCCAAAGAAGGAAATCATGATAGTTGGATCATTGATTCAGGGGCAACAGACCACATGACATTTGATTCTTGCAACGTTACCAATGCTACTCAACCAAAACGGACATGTATTGCCAATGCCAATGGAGTAACTTATCCAGTAACAGGGGATGGAACTGTTGCTCTCTCTCCTTCTCTTTCATTACGAAATACCTTATTAGTTCCATCTCTTTCTAGTAAATTGTTGTCTATAGGCTAAGCAACTGAGGAATTAAATTGTTGTGCACTTATGTATCCTAATTTCTGTTTATTTCAGGATATTCTCACCAAGGAGATCATTGGTCGTGGTACTAAAAGGGGAGGGCTATACTACATGGAGGACTTCAGTTATGGCAGAGCAAATAATATGCATCACACTGACGTCAAGGAAAGGCAGATTTGGTTATGGCATTGGTTGAGACACCCTTCATTCCGTTATTTGAGATATTTATTTCCGGATTTATTTTCAAATGTGAATGAGTCAAATTTTAGATGTGAAGTTTGTATTCAGGCTAAGAGTCATCGTGTACCTTACCCAATAAGTTTGAACAAATGTAAAACTTCTTTTCCACTAGTTCATTCTGATGTTTGGGGTCCGGCTCCTATTTCAATTTCCTCTGGTGTTAGATGGTTTGTGACATTTGTAGATGATTGTACACGAATGACTTGGCTTTATCTGATGAAGAATAAGCATGAGGTGTTTGGAATTTTTCAATCATTTCACAACATGGTTAGAACACAATTCTCTGCTAAAATTCAGATTTTGCGATCAGATAATGGCGGGGAAAATGACAATATACAATTACAAGAATATCTCCGAGTACATGGTCTATATCATGAGACTACTTGTTCTCAAACACCACAGCAAAATGGTGTGGCCGAACGGAAAAATAGACATATCCTGGAAACAACTCGAGCTCTCTTAACTGTTGCTCATGTCCCTCGACAATACTGGACAGATGCAGTGGTTACTGCGGTTTACTTGCTGAACAGAATACCATCACGAGGCTTGAACTTCAAAACACCTTTGCAAGTTCTTGCTCAGCATAGGACACTACTGTCGGTTCTAATGCTTCCTCCGCGAAAGTTTGGTTGTGTTACATATGTTCATCTTCATAAAAATCAAAGAACGAAACTCGATCCATGCGTTGTTCGGTGTGTCTTTCTTGGGTATGCAGTCCATAAGAAGGGTTACCAGTGTTATGATCCTACTACAAGACGCCTATATACAACCATGGATGTTACCTTTATCGAATCTGAGAATTTCTTCACATCTCAAAGTTCCCATTCTTCTCTTCAGAGGGAGATCATAAGTGAAGAGCAAAATTGGGAAAGTTGGCCAGGGTTTGAAGAAATATTGGTGTCAGATATTGGCAGAAATGAAGGTGGAGACGCCGTGGTTCAGTCTGAGGAGCCAATAACAACAATTGTGGGGCAAAGTGAAGAGGTTGTGGGGCAAAGTGAAGAGGTTTCTGAGGAAAGAAGTGACCATCCTTCCCCTTACCCGCGAGTACCACCAAACGATCAATCTCCTGAGAATATTCTTGAGGTACAATCTCTAAACTCTTCTCAAAATAACTGTATAGACGAGTGTAGTGGTTACAAATTACCTTACAGGCATAATCGCGGGAAACCTCCAGACCGTTACTCACCTGACCGTGAAGAGAGCAAGTCAAAGTATCCGATTGCTAATCATGTCTCGACTCATGGATTGTCTGAGTCTCTTAAAGCATTTGTTCACAAACTCTCTGCAGATTATGTTCCCAAGTCTGTGAACGAAGCTTTAAAAGATCCCAAATGGACCTAAGCAATACATGAAGAAATGAAAGCCTTGGAAAAAAATGGTACTTGGATGCTTGTATCATTACCCAAGGGAAAGAAGATTGTGGGATGCAGATGGGTTTTTTTCCGTCAAACACAAGGCGGATGGGTCAATTGAGAGATACAAAGCAAGACTTGTCGCAAAAGGATATACTCAAACGTATGGAATAGACTATCAAGAAACGTTCTCGCCTGTGGCAAAATTGAATACTGTGAGAGTGTTGATCTCTCTTGCTGCAAACTTGGACTGGCCACTACACCAATTTGACGTTAAAAATGCTTTCTTACATGGGAATCTTGAGGAAGAAGTATACATGGAGGTTCCACCGGGTTTTGTTACGACGCCTCAAATGGAGGTAGTGTGTAAGTTGCAAAAGGCGTTATACGGATTGAAACAATCACCTAGAGCATGGTTTAGCCGATTTAGCCTTGCTATGAGGAAACGAGGTTTTAAACAAAGCAATTCAGATCATACTCTCTTCTTAAAGCACTAAAAAAGGAAGGTAACAACTCTAATAATCTATGTTGATGATATGATAATTACAGGAAATGACAAGGAAGAAATCTCAAACTTGCAAGGGTATCTCGCAACTGAATTCGAAATGAAAAATCTTGGAGGGTTGAAGTATTTCCTAGGGATCGAAGTTGCTAGGTCAAAGCAAGGAATATTTCTATCACAAAGGAAATATGTGCTTGATTTATTGTCCGAAACAGGAATGCTTGATTGTAGACCTGTTGATACTCCAATAGTACATAATCATGGTTTGGGAGAAGTCTCAGATCAAATCCCTGCAAACAAGGAAAGATATCAGCGCCTCGTAGGAAAGCTAATTTACTTATCTCACACAAGACCAGATATTGCTTATGCCGTGAGCTTGGTAAGTCAGTTCATGCATTGTCCTAGTGAAGACCATATGAGTGCGGTGGTTCGTATTTTACGGTACTTGAAGTCTTCTCCTGGGAAATGATTAATGTACAAGAAAAATCACCATCTGCACATCGATGGCTATACAGACGCGGACTGGGCAGGGAGCACTACCGATAGGAAATCTACATCGGGTTACTTCGCATTCGTGGGAGGTAATCTAGTCACTTGGAGAAGTAAAAAACAAAAGGTGGTTGCTCTATCCAGCGCAGAGGCCGAGTTCAGAGGCATGACTAAGGGACTGTGTGAGCTACTCTGGTTAAAAAGGTTGTTGGAAGAAATTGGATGCTCATCTAAGCTTACAATGAACTTATATTGCGATAATAAGGCAACAATAGAGATTGCACATAATCCAGTTCAACATGACCGAACCAAGCATGTTGAAGTGGATCGACATTTCATCAAGCATAAACTTGAAGACAAGATAGTTCAGTTTCCATTTGTAAAATCAGAAGACCAGTAAGCAGACATACTTACAAAGGCTGTCTCTAGCAAAGTATTCCACAACTCACTTGACAAGTTGGGCATTGAAGACATTTACGCACCAACTTGAGGTTGAGTGTTGGCGTGAGTTACTGCATGTCAACAATTGTAAACAAAGAGCTAGTGGAGCATGGGCAATGGAGCTTTGGGAGGAGCAGCTAGTGGTGCATGGGACAAGGCTAGTGGAGCATGGGAGCATAGGACAAGACTAGTGGAGCATGGGCAGTCTAACTGATGTATTCACTCGGTTGAAGTCGAGTATTTGTGGGGCTCTTACAAGCTATAAATTAGCTACTACTCTCTCTTGTAATAGGTAGAGCAGTAATACAAATAATGTGATTAGTGCTATTCATCCTGGTTTTTTTTAGTTCTATTACGTATGTACTTGTTATCAAAGGAGACCCGATTTCAACTGGGATAAGAGCGTCAGTCCCATAGGCTAATCGAAACGGCGAATCGCCTGTCGTTGTCCGAGGAGTGGTCCGATACGCCCATAGAACACTAAGCAACTCCTCGGGCCATCTTCCCTTAGCTTCATCCAATCTCCTTTTAATTCCGTTGAGTAAAGTCCGGTTAGTGAGTCCTACTTGACCATTGGACTGAGGATGGGCAACCGAAGTCTTCCGATGTCGGATGCCCAAATCCCTCAGGAATTCTGAACCTGCCACACTTCTGAGATCCGCCCAACCACCGCTTCTGCCTGATTGACGAAGTCGGGCTCAGAGAAAGAATATTTTACCACGAAGTCGGCCAAAGCCTGACCCTTTATCGCTGTTTGAAGAAGAAACTCTAATACAAACTGGCTCAGTTCCATAGCCCACGCAGCGAGCCGACCTGAGACGTCTGGCTTGTGTAACACCCTTTTCAGAGGTTGGTCCGTGTATACCACCACCAACCGACCTTGGAAATAATGTCGAAACTTTCTGCCGGCAATAATCAACGGCATAGGCAAATTTCTCCAAGTTCGGATATCTTGTTTCTGCATCCCGAAGTGCATGACTAACATAGTAGACGGGGAACTATTTTCCCCTTGTTTCCCAAATCAAAACCGCCTCGACCGCTAATGAGCTAGCCAAATACAGGTACAAAGGTTCCGAAGGGATCGGCTTCATCAGTAACGGCGCAGAGGATAAGTACCTTTTGATTCCTTGGAACGCATCCTCACTCTCTGAGTTCCACTGAAAAGTCTTCTCGTTCTTTGGTTCTTTCAGAGTGTCAAAAAAAGGAAGGCACCTTTCCGCCGATTTTGACATGAGCCTCCGAAGTGCTGCGATCCGACCCGTTAGCCTCTGTACATCTTTGAATGTCTTAGGAGACTTCATGTCCATGATAGCTTTGATTTTTTCGGGATTCGCTTCAATTCCTCTCTTGCTTACCATATATCCCAAAAATTTTCCTGACCCGAGGCCGAAGGTACATTTGGTAGGGTTCAGGCGGATATTATGTTCTCTAACGGTTTGAAAACAATCTTCTAGATCATCCAAGTGGCCTCGAACAGAAGAGCTTTTGACGATCATATCATCTACGTAGACTTCCATATTCCTCCCCAATTGCTTTCTGAAGACGTAGTTCATCATCCGCTGATACGTGGCCCCAACAGTAAGCAACCCGAATGTCATCTTCTTATATGCATAAATTGCCCGATGGGTGATAAAAGTCGTTTTCGGGACATCCTTCTTGCACATCGAGATCTGATGATATCTTGAAAAGGCGTCCATAAAGCTCAGCATCGCAAACCCTGAAGTTGCATCTATTAACTGATCAATATGTGGCAGAGGATAAAAATCCTTCGGACACGCCTTGTTCAAATCTGTGTAATCGATGCATACCCTCCACTTGCCGTTTTGTTTCTGGACAAGCACCACATTCGCCAACCACTCCGGATAGTCAATCTCAAAAATAAAGTCCGCCGCTAGTAACTTTGCTATTTCTTCATCAATAATTTTTTGCCTTTCCGTGGCAAAAATTCTCCTTTTTTGCCGAACGGTCAGGTCCACACACAGCTTGTGTACTGCAACAGATTCATCAATCTCTGGCATATCACTGGGCTCCCATACAAAGATGTCAACGTAGACCCGTAACAATTCTACTAAGCTCGTCCTGAAGGGCTTTTTCAATCCTGAACCGATCTTTACAACCTTCTCCTTTTTCCCCGGTATTAACTCAATGTCCTCTGTCTCCTCGGCAGGCAAGGCAAGAGGTTCTGTACTTCCTTCGGTGAATGGCTCCACCTCAATTGCCATAGTTTGTCTCTCTTTACTGTCCCCAACACCTGATGAGATCAAGGTATTCCTGTAGCACCGTCGGGCGAGATCTTGGTCCCCTCGGACTTCTCCAACCCCATTAGGCGTCGGGAACTTAATCTTGAAGTGCGGAACTGATGTCACCGCTTGAAGAGAGGTCAATGGTGGCCAACCGATGATGGCGTTATAGGCTGAATCCACCTGCACCACAAAGAACTTAACCAACACTTTGACCTGTCGAGGAGCCGTCCCGAAGACGACTGGCAACTCAATTGTTCCTGATACATGTACTGGGTCGTTGCTGAACCCATACAAAGGACACTCCTGGCCTACTTCGAGTTTCCGCCCTTCCAAGTTTAACCTTTGATATGATATGCATGAGTGTACAAAATGTCGACTGAAGACCCATTATCGATCATCATCCTCTTTATATCAACTGGTTCGACCTGAGCCGTTATCACCAAGGCACCCTCGTGTGGCTCGACTGGTTCGGACGGGTAGTCCTCGTCCGAGAAAGAGATAACCATGCCAGGGTAAGCCCGTTCCCCCTTAGTAGGTTGCTCGGTAACCGAAAGTACCGCATCTAGGGTGGCTCTTCTCTTATTTCCTGCTACCTTCCCATGTGACCCACCAGATATGACATCTACCACCCTTCTGACCAGTGGGTTCTGATCCGTCTGTTGGTTTCCTGGTTGTTCAGGCACTAAAGCTTCCTGCCTTCCCGATCCGGTTCCCTGCCGACCCGCTACGTATTGTACCAAGTCCCCACTTTGGACTTTCTTCTCTATCAAATCTTTCGGATTATGATAGTCTTTTGTAGAATGTCCGGAAGTCTGGTGATAGTTGCAATAACGGTTGTGATTTCCCCTATAAGACTTTGTGTTCGTCGGGCAAGGTTCAAAGCACGACTTGTTCCTGATCTCCTCCAATATCTTTGCCTGATCGGTGTTCAGAGGAGTGTAGATTTTATTCACATTCTTGTTCGGAAAGGGCGGTCTTCCTCCTCCCAAACCTCCTCCATTAAAAATTCGCCTCGGCTGGTTGTCTGACCTGGGAGTGTTATTCCGGTCCCGGTCTTTTGACTTCCCCTCCGATTGTGCCTGAGGCTTTAAGCTTCCGATAGCTTCTTCAAGGATAATAAACCCATCCGCCCGACTATAAGTTTCCGACAAATCACCTGGGGGATTAAGGATAAGATCTTTTATCAGCTTCTTAGACTTTGTAATGTCTAACCCTGTAGTAAAGAATCTCACGGCCTGCTGCACGTTCAGGTCGGTCATAGTACCGACTGCTTCCCTAAACCTTTTCACGTACTGGCCCAGGCTCTCATCTGCCCGCTGTTTGACCTGCATCAGAGACGTCGTCAACTTTCCCCTCCGCTTGTTACTTCCAAACCTTGCATGGAATTTATCACATAATTGTTCCCATGAACTGATAGAGTTCGGAGCAAGAGACGCCATCCATTCCCGAGCCCCATGCTTCAACGTGGTGACAAACATGTGGCACTTGGCAGCATCAGGATGGTCGTAGTAGTCCATGATTTGATTGTAAGCATGCGTGTGGTCATATGGATCTCCAGTGCCGTCATAGATTTCCAACGGGGGTACCTTCTTTGAATTATCGGCCTTTACTCGTTTTATTTCCGGAGTAAAAGGCGACTTGGCATTGTTCGGCAGTTCCCTTGTCTGATCGAACGCTGCCAGCCTCTGCTCCACTTCTTCCAGTCTTCTTGCAAGGGCATCGGTCCCATCCTCCCATGGAGCCGACTAGAGTTTGTCCCTTGTATTGTCCGGGGAATTCAACCTCCTTCTGTGCCCCGATCTTCTTCCTTCCAAAGAATTATCCCTGGAGCGGCTCTGACGTCTGCCCCGGTCTGGTGTGTGGCTCTTCGGTCTGCTTTTGTCCTGCGAGCGGCTTCTATGCCTCCTGCGGATCGGGGAGCGGCTTCTTGGCCTGCTCAAATCTTGCGAGAGGCTTTGGTGCCTGTTGCGGAGCAAGGAGCGGCTCCTGGGCCTACTCCGGTCCTGCGAACGGTTTTGGTGCAGAGGATAAGTACGTTTTGATTCCTTAGAACGCATCCTCACACTCTGAGTTCCACTGAAAAGTCTTCTCGTTCTTTGGTCCTTTCAGAGTGTCAAAAAAAGGAAGGCACCTTTCCGCCGATTTTGACATGAACCTTCGAAGTGCTGCGATCCGACCCGTTAGCCTCTGTACATCTTTGAACGTCTTTGGAGACTTTATGTCCATGATAGCTTTGATTTTTTCGGAATTCGCTTCAATTCCTCTTTTGCTTACCATATATCCCAAAAAAAAAATTATGAGTATGTTTCACATGTAGCCAGCTGCCACCACTTTCTATAAGCCGCCCACATGCCCATTTAATTTGTCAAAATTCATGTGCGTCAATTCCTTATTTTCCAAGTTCGCATGCCAGAACTTTTGCTATAAAAGGCGAACGATTTCTGAAAATTAGAACACGCCAATTCTCTCATAGTATAAGCTTCAATAATCAGCAACATAGTTAGAAGGCTCAGGAGGAGCAATAACAGAAGTGAGAGTGTAAAGAGAAATAAATAGTTAATTTATTTCTCAATTGAGAATTTGTATCTTCTATATTATTTTCATAATGAATTTTTCGAGATCTATCTCCCGTGGTTTTTTCCCAATTGGGTTTCCACGTAAAATTCCTGTGTTATTATTTTATTTTCATGTGTCGTTATTTTATTCCATATTAACAAGCACTAAAACAATTATACATCCTCCACTGTTAAATGTCTTTTCGGCTCGTTATTTGGTGATTTGACGAGCGGTCAGAATTTGACGTTAACATTTCTCATTTTACATCTTTAATTGATTGGATACTTATTGTATTTCTAATTCTATAGATGGAATGGTCAAGACCTAAACAACAGGGTGAGATACCAAGTCCTCGGGCTGGGCACGCAGGTGTCACAGTTGGGGAAAATTGGTTCATTGCTGGTGGCGGTGACAATAAGAGTGGTATGTTTTGTTTAGTTTCTTCTATAGCTATTTTTTGTTCTAAGACAAAGGAGATGGGGTTGGAAATCAAAACTTTGATAGTTTTTGCTTAAATGTCAGCTTCTGAGGAAATTCTTTCAGATATAAAATGTAGGTGTTGGTTGAGTCTTCAGAAAGAAATATTTATGATAGTCACCACAGGGTCCCATACAATTAAACCTGGTTTATCTATATCTATATCTATATATATATATATTAACCTTCATATCTGGTTTGACTTGCTAATTTGTGCGTGGTTTTGACCTCTTGTGTTGCTCCAGCTTTCATTCTGTTGGGAAATCTTTTGGATATTTATAAAGATTTCATGTTAACTTCTTTAGGCGCCTAAATAAAAAAGGTTTTGAGACAATATAGTAGGCGGAATACTTGGAGAAGTGGGCTAGGAGCTGCCTATTTTAAACATCTGAAGTTGTTGTTCTCAGCCACAAACTGGTTTCTCATGCTTGACAGCCTGATCTTTCAGAATTGCCCCAAATTGTAGTTCCTTTTACCACTATCCTGTGGGCCATAATTGATTTCTTTCCATGTGATTTTCCTTTTCTTACCTTTTCCGCATTTTAATAATTTTACCTACTAAGAATGGATCTAACACGTGTTGCTTAGTAATTTCCTT
This sequence comes from Aralia elata, assembly GCA_034770075.1. Lineage (NCBI taxonomy): Eukaryota > Viridiplantae > Streptophyta > Magnoliopsida > Apiales > Araliaceae > Aralia > Aralia elata. The sequence continues at coordinate 11,327,207 of CM068388.1, read as the reverse complement.
GTTGGTTTTTATTTGAGAAAGAAGATGAATGATGGACAGAAAGGTGGGCTCAGAGACCCACCTCTCAAATCTGTTCCATTTAGTTCTCTCCTTTATGTATCTATGCTATGATGTTCTCGATGCTTGTTTATCTCTCAGTTGCCTTCAAAGTACTCAATTTCAGTGCTTGCGCAAACTCTTTTAGTATTATTTATTATTCTGAAAGTTTAACAAATATTGGATCATATTTGTAGTGGATTATAGTATTCATTATCATTGGTTTCTTTCCATGTGATTTTTTTTTTCTTTTCCTCCTTTTAATAATTTTACCTACTAAGAATGGATCTAACACGTGTTGCTTAGCAATTTCCTTGTTGGTTTTTATTTGAGAAAGAAGATGGAGTGATGGACAGAAAGGTGGGCTCAGAGACCCACCTCTCAAATCTGTTCCATTTAGTTCTCTCCTTTATGTATCTATGCTATGATGTTCTCGTTGCTTGTTGATCTCTCATGTGCCTTCAAAGTACTCAATTTCAGTGCTTGCGCAAACTCTTTTAGTATTATATATTATTCTGAAAGTTTAACAAATATTGGATCATATTTGTAGTGGATTATAGTATTCGTTAGCTTTTAGCTTATGTTGTTTTAGTAATGCTCATAATTTGGTGAAATTCTCTTAAATCCTGTCAGGAAGCCATTTCCCATATGCATAATTCATCCCCTCCCCTACACCCAAATGAAGTCCGAATATCGCCCCGTGTGCAATATGGACTTTAACCAGCTAGTATTATCAAAATTGATATCTACTTTACTCATTGTATTTGATGTTTCCTATTTCGATCCAATTTGTTTCAGGTGTATTAGAAACTGTTGTCCTTAACATGTCTACGCTGGCCTGGTCAGTTGTAACTACAGTCCAAGGACGTGTTCCTCTTGCTAGTGAGGTATTTAATTATTGAAGATACATTTTATCAAGCTACCTATAAAATGTGTTTTCATATGTTTAGAGGGGCTGGGAGGAACTAATTGTTAAAACCTATTTAGTATCTTGGTAGTCTAATTTATGTGCCAAAACTGCCGTCAAGGGCATACTGCATAACTACGAAACTGGTCTAAACTTCTGATAACTATCACTGTGAGTATTTAAAAAATAAATTAAACCTTGATGTCATCGCATGAGGTAGAAAGAAGCATGGCCAGATCTATGTGGTGGTTGTCCCAAAGTAGAACATACTTGGAAGAAAAGAAATGCTGCAGATGATTTTGATAAATATTGGCTTTGAATAAGCAGGTAACTCAATTGTTACATTGATTAAACGAATTTGGAAACCATTAGATCCATGTCGTCACTGTTCTAAAATAGAAATGGAATCCTTGAAAGGAGAAGACCTCAGTTTACATACTCTACCTCAAGAGCTGTGAATGATTGGCCAAACATTGTCGATTGATTGAGCAGGGAAGTCAAGTGAATTAGCGATTGAAAGAATTAAAAAAACATTAGATTATTTCCTTAGTGATTGTAATATTTCATCAACTTAAGACTATTTCTGGAGACTAAAAGAATTTGACAAATGATAGAATATGTCCTGATATGGATAGCAAGGAGGAACCGAGTGTGTTGCCCACTGGGGATTGGGGTAGAGGAGAGAAATTATCTACTCTTCTTGTGAAGCAAATTGTGTGGCTTTCATGGACCATCTATTTATGAATATAATTTTAATGATGTAGCTACTAAGTTGTACTAGTCACTATACATTTTGGGTTGAAAATTGTAATCTGGAAAATGGTACATTATGTAAGGCCAAGGGCCATTACGATAAATAAAATAAGTCAAGGGACTTTTTAGTTAGTTATAAGTATTATAGAAATAGAAAGCACATGGTTAGTAGTTATGTCATGGTCCATTTTAGCATTCTACTTCATGATAATAGTTATACAAATAGGAAGCATTTAAGGTGTAAAGATATAACTTAATTATTATGAATGAAGAATTGGCTTAGACCATTTTCCTCAATATTTCTATCTCTATTTCTATGTATCTTCTTCCCCAAGTTCTATCTATTTTTTGCCTTCTTTTCCCTTCATTGCGACTGATTAATCTCTAAAACTGTCACTTACTATTGTGGTTCAAAATCAAGTTCGAGGATCAAGGCTGATCCTGACAAATGGTATCAGAACCTAATCCTAGGGCCGACCTTCATCTTCTTCATCTCAAAACTTCTTTTGCTTCTAGATCTCTATTCTCTTCTTTCTCACTCATTCTGTAATATTTTTCTGCCTACTTCTCTATTCATTTCCTCTTCTTCTCCTCTAAACTTCTTGTTCATCTCTCTCTTAAAATCTCCACAAGTCTACCAGCAAGACACCAACCATTTAATCAAATATCTGTATGAAGAAAAACTGACAATCTGCTTCTACTTCTTATTCAAACAAGTTCATGATGCTTTATTTTTCATAGATGCTTGTTCAGACTTGCAACTTGAAATTGGTAGCTGGTCAGCCATTAATTTTGTGCAATCAAAGCTGCAACACCAGTAGATCCATCATCTCAGTGACTAAAACTAGTTGCTGCAAGTTTCCATCAGTACGAAGGCTCTGAGTGGCTAAGGTTCAGATCACTATACTACGGTATTAGGAATGAAATCCTGGACTAACTTTGAGTCTATTTGATTTCACAAATCATTTTGATTCGTAAAAATTAGAATCTGTCCCAATCACGGTTCAAAGAAGCTGTCGAGTTGCCAAAATTTCTGTGACTCGGTTGTTTTTTCTTAGAACTGCTCCGGTAATGAATAATGAATTGTATTTCAAGCATTATCAATGTAAATGTTGTGTATAGGCGAAACTTCATCATAACATGGAGATATAACGGTGTAATGGAAGAATAAAGGTGAAATAACAGTGTAACAGAGAAATAAAGGAAAAATAACGACATAATGAAGAATCAACAAAGAATCTGTACTTTTCGGCAAAGTTGAAAGAACCGAACAATTTTTTGTCCTCAATCGACAGCATCTCTGCATAACTTGAGCGAGATTTTGTCAATTTACACCAAAAACGGAATCTCCTGGGAACTCACTGGAGAGCATGCTTGACCTTAAATATGTAACATATATACGAATGTTATACCTGAATATGAAACATATGTACAAATGCAATACAGTTACACAGCATGGACATGCCAATACAGGCATACAACAAATCCTTAAAACTGGGATATGGATTTTGGATGGGCACATCATGGAAGATATTGCCTTGCTGTAATTATAGTTAGAAATGTACGAGTCTTGTTTACTAATATCGTATATAAATTATGTCTCTCAAGGTACATGTGCATGCATGCCTATAGGAATTTTGATTATATAATTACACTATTATAGATAAATAACTATGATAATTTCTCGACCTGCCTATTGCTTTACTATATTCTTTGATTCACCTATATTTTGCCTATGCTAAGAGAAAGTCATACCATGACATTGTCAGCCATGTCTTGAATATTTCATGTACTTGCTTCACATCCAAATCTAGTTACTCTCCCTCCATCCAACCTTATTTATCACCTTTTTTAGTATTTCTAGCTTGTGGTTAAGGCATGCCAAAAGCACATTTATATAATACTTTTTTGAATTGTTATTGTCAATATATTTATTTATTAATTTCCAACTATATTAAAAATCTATACAAATGTATAATTTAGAAATATGTTACATCACGTCTTGAAATCTGTGCTGCACACTCAAAAAAAAAGGGGGGACAGTAAAGTTGAAAAGAGAGCGTATGTTGTTTTTGAATCATGTTGAAGAATTATCAGACATGTTACTAAATCAAATGAAAAGAAGGGTGTTAGACAAGCCTGGGTCCTGGGAGTTTTCTGTGAAGGGTCACCTTGTCAATGTTTGGCACAGATGGAACTTGCTCTTAGAAGTCTTCATGCTTAAGATTGTGCTCTTTTGTGTTTTAGTATAGAATTATATTGTAGTTCCTCTAGTTTGTTCTACAAAATTTTTCAGATGGGATTTAATGAAAAGGGAGTGAGGAGCAGGTCTCGCTTTAGATAATGCTTATCAATAGTGTACAAATTTACAAGGCTGTGAAACTTGAGCGGATTAACTTACAAATTAAACACAAAGTTTTCTTTCCATCACAGGGTCTGAGTTTGGTTCTGAGCTCTTATAATGCTGAAGACATTTTGGTATCTTTTGGAGGATACAATGGGCGGTACAGCAATGAGGTTGAGAATAGTCTTTTACCTTTCTTTGCATGGGTTCTACTACTTCACTGGTTTCCCCAATATAATTCTGTACTGCTGTTAGGTTCATGTTTTTAAGCTAAGCAACAAATCAACCTTGGAATCGAAGCTGGTGGAGACTACTGTTCCTGATAGAGTTTCAGTTGTAAATAATGCTACAAATGCCACAAGAGCTGTGGAGTCTGATTTTGAAGCAGGCCAAGGAGGAAAGATAAGGGAAATTGTAATGGACAACATTGATTCACAGCCTAAGGTACTATGATATTGGAAAACTGATTATGGAACTGCCACCTTAAATCTATAATAGATGTCTCTGTATCCTATTATTCACAAGTTTAATTGAAATGTGAATGTCCTGAACACATAATTTTATACATGACTACAAAGTTGTGAAAATGAAGGTGAATCTTTCAATTGTGCATAGTATCATCAGAAAAAACAATTGTGATTTGTTGAAATACACCAACTTTTCCTTCTCAAAATAAGTATGATAATTATTTAGATTCAACTGAGATACTTATCAAAAAAAAAATTGATCATTGAGATGGTTGAGTCCTTAAAAAACATTGTAAATTAAAAATTCATGTTCAAATATCAGAAAGGCGATCATTGTATGCTTAATTATATTATAAATGATTTTTTTCTAACTTTTTAGCTAAACATATTTATTCTTGATCTGTGTAATTATATTTTGTGCCTAAATATAATTTAGCTCTGGCTTCCTGACTTTTTTCCTTGCTTGTATATATGTGTATCAGATAAAAAAAATTGAAGAAACCAGTGAACGTCTTATAGCGGACCTGAAGGCAGATAAAGAAGAATTAGAATCATCATTCAATGAAGAGAAGTTGCAAGCACTGCAGCTAAAGCAAAAGTTAACAGAAGCAGAAAGTCGCAACACAGATCTGTACAAAGTAACCACTTTACTATTGATTATTAAATATCTGAAGTTTTTTGGATTATCGAAGACAGGAAAAATGAAACAATAATATCCTGTTGAATTTTACCTGCATAGGGTTTATACCAAAATTTTTGATGCTGCACAATCCTATATATATTACAATACATTTATTAATAAAGCAGTAAAATTTTATATTGGGAAATTCTTAAGCATATCATCTCTCCTATGTTACCTGTGAGATATAAGTCTCTTCACACATGGAATGTATATACATTCACTTATGTAAAGAAATTCCTAATTTCTTTTTTTCTCTTTTCCATTGGAAACATTGAGCAGTTGCTGGCTTTAAAGTCCACTGGTTGTAGTTTGATTTGTTTCTTTTATAATTCAACGTAATTAATTTCCAACAGATTGAAAAGCCAACTGTTGTTTTGGAGAGAAAGAGAGATATTTTGGTCATATTCAATTCCTATTTCTTAGCCTGTTATTCTTTTGAGTTTTGGGGGCATTATGTATATTTAGGCTATATTATGTCTTCTGCATATTTCTTAGGTGATTTTTCTTTGAGAGCATAGTGTAGGTAGTGTTTCTGGCAGGCTCTATAAATAGTGTTGGGATGATTATTGGTGAGAGGATGGCACTATTTCTCCTATGTTTTGTGACACCCCGTTTACTTGGGTTCACCCCCTCCTGGTGATTTGATGTATCTTATATCAGAAAAGAAAAAGGATTAAAAAGCTAAGGAAAATCTGTGCAACAAAAGTTGCTTTCATTGAGACATTGACAAACAACTAGTATTAGTGCTAGAATTTGCTTTAGTTAGTTGATTATTGTTTCCAAACCTCGAGTGCTTGATTTAGTTAGATATCTTAAATTCACTAAAAACTGAACTTCTGTGTTATATAATGATGGTCTCTTTGAATTAAATTATTCTTTTTCATTGACATTGCAGGAGCTCCAATCTGTGCGTGGTCAACTTGCTGCTGAGCAGTCCAGATGTTTCAAACTAGAGGTATCTGCTCGTCATATTATCTGTCTTTGTTGATTCTCAGCTATAGATGGTTGCTTGATTCCGTCATTAACTTTTTTCATGTCGGACAAAATGATTGTGAGGATTAAGTTAATATTTGTTGCCTGCTCTGTTAGCATTAGTTGCTACTTGCTGTTAGCATAATTCTGATTTGCTCGTCTCTTCTCTGTTGAATTTGATACTATTTGATATGAATGGAAATCAGAAATTCTTCATGCAAGCAGCAAGTTCCATGTAATAGATCCAGTATTTTCTTATTTTCTTATTTCTTTTACCTGCCATCTTTCTGCTGGGCTGAGATTGGTTCTCAGTTTGCTTCATTAAAATATTAGTTTAAGTCTTCAGCAGTTTCTCGTTATTTGTCATGAGAACTTCCAAATTGCATATCGAAGGTAAAGCATGGGCTGAAAACTTTGATCATAAATCTTTCAATTGTTCTAAGAAAATTTGAAGTTACACACTTGGAACCAATGGTAGAAGGGAAAATTGGTCGCATCTTTCGTTGCAATTTCTTTTCGTCTCTTAAAAATTGAATAAAGACATGCCTAAGTTCATTCAATCTATGATATACTAGTAACTGATTGAACCAAGTAGATACTTTATAGGTCATGCCGTCATGGTTTTTCCAGTCTAATTAAGTTCTGTAAAATACAATTGAGTCCCGACATCGTCTTTCTGCATGTAAAGGATCAGCTAATACTGTTTTAACCTTTAACCTACAGGTTGACGTTGCTGAACTACGGCAGAAGCTACAAACTATGGAGACATTACAAAAAGAACTTGAACTCCTCCAGCGACAAAAGGCCGCATCTGAAGAAGCTGCCTGGAGTGCAAAACAAAAGCAGGGCTCGGGTGGCGTGTGGGGCTGGCTAGCTGGAACTCCTGGTCAGAAAGCTGACGATGCCTGAGAATTTAAAACCTAGATACATAGTAATCGCCATACTTGTGCCTTCATTTAATCCATTTTTCTTCAAAATTATTTTTGGTGTTTCTTAACCTGTTCTTTGCAGAGATGAAATAAGATAATGAGTTTATGTTTAGCCAGGGAGCATAGTTGGTTTTTGCATACATACATGTATTCAGCTGTGTAATTTAAATGGGTTCGTCAGTTCTGTAATTTGCTTGTTCACAAATATTTCATTTAGAATATGTATTCGAAGTGAAGAAAAATTATACGAGTGGAAGTACAGAGGTTTGCTGTTTATCAGTGATAGCAAAAGATGATCAGATATGCCTTGTAGTTGTTTCCTTGGATGTATAGAAGAAATTAATGAATGGTGAAGTGATAGTATATTTCTTGAATTTTACTTTGTTTCTTAAAAAGTTTGTAAGAAGGTAGTCATGTAAGTAGGAAATCGCAAGTTCATTTCATGGTTGTATCTACAGATTTGTTATTAGCTAGTGGGATATTATATTTTAACTGTTTCTATTTCTATATAAAACTGATTTAAAATTTTTGGAGTGTACAAGTGTACGAGCCACGGAGGTGAGAGACATCTAAAGATTTTGCGTGAGTTATTCTCCATAATAATATTGTTTTAAAAATTTATAACATGTTTTTTTTTAACACAACATAAAAGAAAATGTATTTGTATACGTTCAGTTATACAAAACGAAGTCGTTTTTGTGCGATCCAATTATATGCGATTGTCTTTCACCTCTGTTTTTTACCCAAGTTTATACAAAGCGGTGCATTTTATTTAATTATGACTTGAGAAGATGAAAAGAGGGAATTATTATTTTTTACATACTTTTTAAAATGTTTAAGTGTTGTCTCTCTCTCTATATATATATATATATATGTACACTAATAATAATAATTAAGTCCCAAAATCATGTAGGAGGGACTTGGAAGAATATCAAAAATTAAGTACAAGAATTTCCTTTAAAAAATAAAAAATAAAAAATAAAAAACTTAACCATAACCGCATTTATGAAAGTCATGAATTATCTAATGTGATGAAAAAATTTAGTAGAGCTTCTGCTTTTATGATTTTAATACACCCTGTTTCTGAGTTTTGGACGGAAAAGAAAAGAATAGAAAACTTAAATTAGAACAGAAAAGAAAAGAATAGAAAACTTGAAATTTTCCTTTGTGTTATTTCTGAGTTTTTAATAGAAAAGAATAGAAAATTTTAAAATTTTCTTTTCTTGCGTTTTTGAGTTCCAATGAAAAGAAAAAAAAAATATCACTTTTATAAATTTACCCTTCTATTAATTATAACCATTGAACCATGAATAAAAATATGCAAGATAAATTTAACCAAAAAAAATTCCATAATCAAACACAAATATCCAAATAAATGTTAAACAAAAACTAATTCTACAAAGTCATTGTCATACCATATCCAAAAGTCATCAAACTAATCTGTATTAAATGGGAAAAGAAGATACCACATTTGTTCCATAAAGAGAATTTAATTTAATTTCTTTTTCTTTGTTTCGAGAGAAAAAGAGTTTTATTTATTTTTATAGAAATATAAAATAACAATTCATTCACGTTTATCAACGAACATAAAATTAAAAAAAATATATTATTAAATTTTCTAAATTATGAAAATAAGACTTTTTTATATAAAAAAAATGGAAGAGATACTATTAACGAAAGCTAAAAGAGAAAACATGTGCTTTACTTGCTTAAACATCGATCAATAACAATTTACAATTTGAAATTTGACTAATAAATTTTGGAGTCTAGAGATCGAAGAAAATATCTGAGTTGATTGAACAAGACTTTAAAGTCTTCATGCTAGCAAGGAATAAATTGCAGCTATTTTATTGAAAAAATCTGGAAGAAATGATTCTTTAGTATCTTATTTGATAATTAACAAATAAAATAAAATAAAAAGAGTTTACTATTTTAGAATTAGTATGTAACATGGCCTAAAATAATATTTTTCTGAAGAATCTTATTTACTAGGAACAAAAATTCCAATAAAATCTCATTTCTTTTCACAGTAGTAGTCTGCCAATTTTTTTTTAACGAAGATTCACTAATGAAGAAAATTAAAATCTATATTTCACTACTGTGAAGAACCCTTACATAGTTGCATGTAAAGACGTTACTAGAAAAGATAAAGGTAATTGATCCACTAATGAATCTGATTTGCTTCTACAGGAGAGAGAGAGAAAGAAAGAAAGACATTAGGTTTAGTAGATAAAAACAAATTGAGGACATGAGTTGTAATTTAAAATTTATTATATTGAAAGTTGAGGATAATATGGGAATTATAAAAATATTACTTATTCCAATTTCTTTTCCATCCAAATCATGCCAATTTTGGACGGAAAACTTTGGCAGAAAAAGTGGCCTAGTTTTCTATTCATTTCTTTTCTTTTCCGTTTATTAAAAAACTCAGAAACATAGGAATTGGAAAGAAAACTTAAATTTTCCGTCCATTTCTTTTCTTTTCTGGCCATTTTAAAACTCAGAAACAGAGCGTAAATTTCTTAATATGCTTTTGTTGTCACTTATTTTCAGTAGTGAAAATACAAATTATGCAATATTGTTTGTTAATTATATTTACACATTAATTTTATCTTATTTCACAAAGAATTGAAATTCTGAATATTCTCGTTGATACCATTCGATATTTAGAGCTATTAAAGTTGAATGGCTCTTTGAGTTGTCAAAAATGATAAAGCAAAATAGAGATTGTTTGGTAATTTATAATTTTAAACGCATCTAAAAAAATTATTTATTTAAAAATTATTTATTTCAAACGCAACATATTTAATTTAATTTATAAATATAACGATGGATGAGTTTATCGTTTAGTGCATTTAAAAGTATAAATACACTCGACGCTACCATACAAAAGTTACAAACGCTACTAATCAAATAAACCCGATTGATTTTAACACTTTGTTTTTGAGTTTTGGACGGAAAAGAAAAGAATAGAAAACTTAAATTATAACATAATAGAAAAGAATAGAAAATTTGAAGTTTTCCTTTGTATTGTTTCTGAGTTTTTAATAGAAAAGAATAGAAAATTTAAAAATTTTCTTTTTTTTTGCGTTTTTGAGTTCCAATGAAAAGAAAAGAAAAATATCACTTTTACAAATTTACCCTTCTATTAATTATAACCATTGAACCATGAATAAAAATATGCAAGATAAATTTAATCAAAGAAAAAAATTCCATAATCAAATACAAATATCCAAATAAATGTTAAACAAAAACTATCTATACAAAGTCATTGTCATACCATACCCAAAAGTCATCAAACATAATCTGTATTATTAATACTAACGGAGATTATTCATCAAATTCTTCAAAAAATGATCATGTAATAAAATAGTCATCTTATCACGCCCACCATTTTTGCATCAAACATAGCCTAAACAGTATCGCTTAATTATAAATTTTACAGGGATGGACAGTCAAGTTTTTCTAAAAAATTTCGGTAAATATAGATCATACGCTTAGACTGTCTTTAAATTAACAGGAAGATGATTGCACGTTGCCTTCTGAATTTTAAAACCATCTATTAGATCTGGAATTTTTGGACTTATTAAAGAAAGAAAAGAGGTAGCCAAATGTTTGATTTTTGGATCTTACTTCCAAGTATAACCAACGTACAAAACCAGAACAAAAGGATTTAATTTTTTCTTTCTAAAACGAATTGTTGGAACTTGTGGCTCATAATTGAGAAGTTTACGGAAAAGGCCGAGTGCGGAGCGAAGCGACTGAACGGAGCGGAGCTTCGCGACGCACTGGCCCATCGGAATTGAACAAAGGGTTTGGGGCGGAGCTTCGCGACGCACTGGGCCATCGGAATTGAACAAAGGGCTCCGCCCCCCGCGGTATGGTACAGAGTCACTGTAGGTACGGCGCAGGGGCGCTATTGCACAAAATCAGAGTGGCGCGAGGCGCGCTAAGGTTTTTGAGGTGTTCTGCATGTGTAGCGCGGGGGCGCGCCGTTGCTGGGCTTGAAACGGCGCGGGGCGTGCCATAGGCGGGTTTCAGGCTCTGGAGGACTAGCGCGGGGCGCGCCAGTGGAAGCCAAGGAACGGCGCGGGGCGCGCCGTTCGGCGAACTCAGTTTTTCTATTTGATTTCGGATAGGACATTATGGGTATTTGAGACATAATGTGAAGTAAATACTATCTATTGTAAAACTCTATGTAACCTAATCAAGAGAATCAATAAACAACTAGCCGCCCGTGGACGTATCCAAGTTTTGGGGAACCACGTAAATCTCTATGTTAATTCTATACTGTCGTGTGCGTGTGTGATCCTCGATTTCCTTACACGAATTATCCATCATCTAATATATTATATCTTATTTAAAGTTTAAAGGACATGAGTTGTAATTTAAAATTTATTATATTGAAAGTTTAGGATAATATAGGAATTATAAAAATATTACTTATTTTAATTTCTTTTCTGTCCAAATCAGGCCAATTTTGGACGGAAAACTTTGACAGGAAAAGTGACCAAGTTTTCTATCCATTTTTTTTTCTTTTCCGTTTATTAAAAAACTCAGAAACATAAGAATTGAAAAAAAAACTTAAATTTTCCGTTCATTTCTTTTCTGTACATTTTAAAACTCAGAAACGCAGTGTAAAAGAGTAGAAGACCCGCAAGAAAAAATTAGAAGCAGAAACTTACCAAACGCGCCCTTAAATTTTGTACTATCAAATTTTATTTTATTTTTAAATGATTAAAGTTAGTTTGACTTCCTTTCAAACGGAGATACTATTTTATATGAAAAGACCGTTTTACCCCTATATGAAAAGACAAAAGTAGCCGCACCACGGAATTGTAAAAACCGTAGGGGTGAAAGGAACCGTGCGATACCGCTAAAATGTTAAAGTAATCTCGAAACGCCCAAGGCCAACTCAAAACGCTCTCGTCATTTTGGAACGGTTCCTCTCTCATCAAATCAATCTCTAGGGTTTATAATCATCAACTTTCTCACTGGTTCTCTTATTTTCCTGTAAAATAAATTATAATTTTTGCTTCGCCTCATAATCTCGCTCATTCAACCTCGGTCTTATGAAGGTATGTTTTTGCCTATCCGATTTGGTAGCTAGGGTTTCGAATTACTGTTTTAGTTCCGTGGAATGGTATCAGTAATGAGCAATAACGATCTTGATTTAGATCGAAATCCTAAGGGTTCAGAAGTTTTTGATAGCTCGAATGAAGAAATTAGGGTTTGGCATGGTGATGGTGTTAATAGCTCAGGTGGAGTAACTGGGTCGGATGAGATTAGGGTTTGTAAGACAGAGGGAGGTAGGAAGGATAAGAAAGTTGATGTCTTGGATGGAAATGTTGATACGGATAATGTAGGAGTTGAGGAAGTAAGGGGTTCGGATGTTGATATGAAGGGCGTTGATGAGAAAATTAAGAAAAGTAAAGAATTCAGTGATGAGAATGGCGGGAATGAGCGATTGGAGTCATGTGTTAGTTCTGGGGAGGATACGGAGCCTACTTCTAGAGGGAAGGGAAAGATGGATAAATTGAGGTCTAAGGCCAGAAGAGGACATTTTGAAGCGGAAAAGTCTTCTGTATCTCAGTATGATTCAATGCTTTCAATGTTTGATGAATTTGCAGCAAATGGCAGAGGTGGAGCGATGGAGAAGTCGCCTGGTTACGGGTTTGAAGTAGGAGATATGGTTTGGGGGAAGGTGAAATCGCATCCATGGTGGCCTGGTCACATATATAGCGAAGAATGTGCATCTTCTTCAGTTCGTAGATTGAAGAGAGAGGGTTATGTATTGGTGGCTTTTTTTGGTGATAATAGTTACGGGTGGTTTGACCCTGCTGAGCTTATACCATTTGATTTAAGTTATTCAGAGAAGTCGCGTCAGACGAGTTCTAGAACTTTTGTGAAGGCTGTGGAAGAAGCAGTTGACGAGGCGAACCGGAGGCGTGGTCTGGGTTTGGCTTGCCGGTGTAGGAATCCGTGCAATTTTCGTACAACAACTGTTAAAGGGTACTATGCAGTTGCCGTTAATGATTATGAGCCTGGAACCATATACTCTGCAGACCAGATTAGAAAATCTAGGGAGAGTTTCCAACCTAGGGAAATGCTTGCTTTTATAAAGCAATTGGCCTTGTCACCTACTAGAAATGAGCATGGAGCTATACGCTTTATGAAGAATAAGGCTACTGTTCTTGCTTATAGGAGGGCGGTCTATGAGGAGTTTGATGAGACGTATGCTCAGGCATTTGGTCATCAGCCAGTGCGTCCTTCTCGTGGACAAACACAAGACATGAACCAGCCGTTAAATGTACCAACTAGAGGTATTAGATCATTTGTCACATACTTGATTAATGGGGTTTTGTTTGCATTCATCTCTTACTACATTTGTTCTATCATGGTACGTGTTAACCACTACTTAATACATGCATTGGGAATAAAGCCACATAGATTTAGCGTCCTTTAGGCGCTAAGTTCCCACACAACTTCCATCTCTTTGTGATATTTTAAAGTAGACCACACTACGATGTTAGTACTATAGGATATTGATAATTGTGTTATGCTTTTTGAATAACTTTTTTTCCTAGATTAACACGTGAGTATTTTTCTGTATAGGGGGATCTTAAGGAGTTTATGGTTTTTCGCATGTGTTTTTAGTTATTGAATGATAGACTTTTTTTAGTGTAGTGTACTAGTATTCTCAATTTCCTTTGTTGAATTTAAATGTATGATTAATTTATTGATTGTTCATTATGTTCTTGACACTTAAGATGTTCCAGGGTCTAGAAGTCATTCGTAAGTTTCAGAAATAGGGCATGATTGAGATGATTGAAGTCTTAAGCATGAAGATTTACAGCTGCATTTAATTATACTAAAGCATGAAGGAAAGATTTTTTTATCTTTCACCCAAAACATAAGGAAAAATCTTTAACTGTTTCTAGTAGTGCATCATGGTTACTTCATTTTTTTTCTCCTTTATTCATAAGTATTATTTCCTATTATTTTTCCATAGAACCAAGTAGAGTTAATAGTAGGGGATTTGTAAAGATTCTTTAATATGTGGAAGATTTAACATGAAACATGCAGTCCTATTTTCTTTTTTGGGTTTATTAATATCTCATTGAATTACACTATATCGTTTTTTGTGCCGGTGGTAAATTGGTAATGTCATGTAACTTGCATGCCAATTTTATTCTAGGTATATTAGTTACTCACTTTATACTCCTATTGTTGTACATGTAGAACTTGCCCTTTTTTTAATTACATTTTATTATATTCCTGAAGACATTTGAATTAAGAAATAGTGATTATTAATAATTTGACTTGTATCCCTTTGTAAATTTTTAAGTCATACTCCTAAGCCTCTTTTTTAAGTCCTGTTATAACACTACTTTTTGTTGAAGCAAGCGAAAAACTGTTGACCTGTTGGCTCGAATATCAGTCCTTTCCTGTGTAGCAATTTCTTTTACTAATATACTTTCTGCATCCCAATTGAGGTGTCATGATCAACATGGTGCCTAGATTAGGAAATGTATTACCTGACCATCTTGATTCTTTTGCACCCCTGGTAATTAAAATGTATTAAGGACAATATTATGAGGTCCACGTACTTCTATCAATATTCTGCCAATGCGTAATAATGTCTCTCTGCATCAAAGTTGAATTAGTTTTGTAAAAGTGACTAACATTTCGGGGCATCCAAAAAGGAAAGCATGTTGAACAACTTTTGGACAGAGGGCATAAGATTTTCTGCTTGCAATATGTTACTGCTTAGTGTCACTTGGGAAGTATGATTTGGCAATGTTGCAGTTATTATAAAGTATGTTGGAGACATCTTAGTATCTTAAGAGGACAACTTCACAAGAATTGTCAAGTAGCATCTCTCCATTTCTCAAATTTGAGACTTTACTTCTACAGATAATTGAGCTTAGGCATTAAAATTGTACATTATGTTGTGTAATTTGGACTTTTCGAGCTTCGTCATATCCTCCTTATAATTTCTTGGGTCAGCATCTCTTAAACCCTCTCAAACTATAGAATTTTCCTTCATAATGCCTCGTTTAGCATATGTCCTACATCAAATTCAATTGATAAAATAATGCATTAGCAACCAAATGCTCAAAGAATCTTCATTTTATTTTTTACTTCAGTACCTTATCACTATTTCAGTTTAAGATGACCATAAAGTTTGAAAGTTTTCCCTTTAAAACGTAATAATAGAAAAATCAAAAGAAACAAATTACTTACATCAGTTACATGAAAACCCCATAAAAGGGCATATTATCACAATTTTAAGTTAAACCAAATCGCTAGTGCTAACTTGTGAATTTAATCTCCTAGGAGTAGCTTTCTCATATCAAAACTTTTGAAATTGGTAATAAAATTTAAAGACAATCAACTCCTTCAAATATTTGGTTTTTGCTATAGAACTAAAGAAATAACAAAAGATGCAAGATAAAAGTTTTAGGAATTTCTCTTTGGTGTAGTTTCTTTCATTTGATAAGTTGCCTTTTATAGGCAATAAAGTGGAACACAAATCCAACAAAAATCATCAAATTATGGACTAGACCAATGGCCTAGTTATAGCCATTAACTTGAGATGTTTAGGAAATCATTAGATATCTTGAGCCTTTAACTGGAGATGTTTTTACTGCACGTTATGTAGATTGTCATTTTGATGAATTTGTATTTTCACCGTTAGGAGGGAAATTTTTAAATAAGAAACCCTTTGAAATATCATGGAATGCATCAGAATTAAATTCACTCGATCCTCGCACAGGACAATGTGAAATTGAAGTTCAAAGAATTATTTATTTATAAAATATTTCAAATCAAATGCCAGATGCATGTAATGATGCTGGAAAAGTGATAAAGTCACATACATCTGCAGTGAATACTCCAGCAAAGATAGAAATACCTATCGAAAAATTAATTCCTAAAGAATTGACAAATAAGGCAACAAAAGAATCTAAACCACGCCAGAAACGTGGAAGACTAGTTGGTGCAAAAGACACTACACCACGAAAACAAAAAAGCAAATAAGGGAGTCCCAGAAGTAATACCCGCTCCAGAAGTAGCACTTATTCCAAAAGTGGGAATACTCCCAGAAGAGGTACAAAATCTCACCGAAGAGATAAGAGATGAATACCAAGAGATCTCAATAAATTATGTACATGATGAGAAAATATGAGATCGAAGCAAAGTCATGATTGATGATATATTTGCTTTCTCTATAGCATCAGATATTACTATGATTCCTGACATGGATCCTGAACCACAAAACGTGGAAGAATGTCGGAAAAGAAAAGATTGGCCAAAATGGAAAGATGCTATTCAAACAACTGAGCTACAATCATTATCGAAAAGGGAAGTATTTGGACCAGTGGTGCAAACACCACTTGGCGTAATCCCGGTTGGAAATAAATGGGTATTTGTACGAAAGCGAAATGAGAAAAATGAAATTGTGAGATACAAAGCCCGACTTGTAGCTCAAGCTTTTTCACAAAGACTTGGTATTGATTATGAGGATACATACTCCAAAAATGGATGGAGTCACTTTTCGCTTTCTACTAGGTATGACAACCATGGAAGGTTTGGAAACACGTTTGATGGATGTTGTAACAACATACTTATATGTCTCACTTGATAGTGTGATCTACATGAGAATTCCTGAAGGATTAAAAATGGCTGAATCACAAAAGCCCTGTTACAAATATTCAATCAAGTTACAACGCTCATTATATGGGTTGAAACAGTCTGGTCGTATGTGGTATAATCGACTTAGTGATTATTTAATAAAAGATGGGTATACAAATAATCAAGTATGCCTATGTGTTTTTATTAAGAAAACACAAAGTGGATTTATCATCATTGTTGTATATGTGGATGATTTGAATCTTGTAGGTACTCCTGAAGAACTCACAAGAACTGTTACTTATATAAAAGATGAATTTGAAATGAAAGATCTTGGAAAGACAATTCTGTTTGGGAATACAAGTGGAGCATTTAGCATCTAGAATTTTTGTTCATTAATCCACATACTAAAAAGATTCTTAGTCGTTTTCATATGGATAAAGCTCACCCTTTGACTACCCTGATGGTTGTTCGATCTCTAGGAGTTGATAAAGATCCTTTTCGGCCTCTTGAAAGTGGGGAAGAAGTTCTTGGACCTGAAGTTCCATACCTAAATACCTAAGTGCAATAGGTGCTCTTATGTATCTTGCAAACTGTACACGAACCGATATTACTTTTGTTGTCAACTTGTTGGCAAGATACAGTTCTTTTCCGACAAAGAGGCATTGGGATGTGATCAAACACATTTTGAGATACCTCCGTGGAAGTATAGATTTTGGATTATTTTATCCAAGAGATTCAACGTCGCGTTTTGTTGGATATGCCGATGCAGGATATTTATCAGATACACATAGACCTGACAAACGGGTCGGGCCAGCCCAAACGGGTCGGGCTAATAACGGGCCGGGCTAATAACGGGCCGGGCAAAAAATGTCCAGATATTTATGGGCTGAAATTTATAGGCCCGTGGCTCGGGTTGGGCCGGGCCAGCCCGCGGGCTTTCTCTCTTTTTTTTAAAAAAAATAATGCATCTGCTAAGATTTGAACTCAAGACCTCCTATTACTAAACAAGAGTTCATACCAACTCAGCTAGAAGAACTTTGTTGCATTATATACGTTAATAATATATATATATATACATACTGTTATATATATACATTAATATTAATAATATATATATAACGTTAATAATATATATATATATATATACACACACATAATATATATATATATATATATATATATAACAATATAACAATAACGTATATATGTAACAATTTTTGTAAAACTTTTGGAAATCTTGGGAAAGGAAAAGGTAACTTAGAGATAGGAAAATAAATAATAACAAATATTGTTATATATATACGTTAATAATATATATATATATATAACAATAACGTATATATATATAACAATTTTTGTAAACCTTTTGAAAATCTTGGGAAAGAAAAAGGTAACTTAGAGAGAGGAAAATAAATAATAACAAATATTGTTATATATATACGTTAATAATATATATATAACGTTAATAATATATATATATATATATATAACAATAACGTATATATATATATAACAATTTTTGTAAAACTTTTGAGAATCTTGGGAAAGAAAAAGGTAACTTAGAGAGGAAAATAAATAATAACAAATATTGTTATATATATACGTTAATAATATATATATAACGTTAATAATATATATATATATATAACAATAACGTGTATATATATGTGACAATTTTTGTAAAACTTTTGAAAATCTTGGGAAAGGAAAAGGTAACTTAGAGAGGAAAATAAATAATAACAAATATTGTTATATATATATGTACACACGTTAATAATATATATATATATATAACAATATAACAATAACGTGTGTATATATATAACAATTTTTGTAAAACTTTTAGAAATCTTGGGAAAGGAAAAGGTAACTTAGAGAGGAAAATAAATGATAACAAATATTGTTATATTGTTATATATATACGTTAATAATATATATATAACGTTAATAATATATATATATATATATAACAATGTGTGTATATATATATATATAACAAATTTTGTAAAATTTTTGGAAATCTTGGGTAAGGAAAAGGCAACTTAGAGAGAGGAAAATAAATAATAACAAATATTGTTTTATATATATATATATATTAAAAAGATTGTAGTTAAGATATAAAATTGTAGTAGCTCAGTTGGTCAAAACACTAATTTAGTAAGTTGGAGGGGTCTTGGGTTCGACTCTTCATGGAAGCATTGGTATTGGATTTTTTAAACAAATAACACACGGGCGGGCCGGACCACCACGGGCCGGCCCGGGGCTAAAATCGGGCCAGGCCAAAAAGGCCCAACTTTTCCTGGGCTAAAAATCTTAAGCCTGTAGCCCAATTTTTACGGGTCAGCCCGGCCCGCGGGCCCGGGCTTAATTTGCCAGGTCTAGATACACACAATGGGAGATCACAAACAAGTTATGTATTTACATATTGTGACACGACTATATCCTAGAAATCCACAAAGCAAACCATGACAGCTACATCTTCAAATCATTCATAGATTCTCGCAATACATGAAGTAAGTAGAGTGTGTTTGGTTGAGGTCAATTATTCAGCATATCCAAGAGTCAAGCAGATTACCATCAATCAAAGAGATTCCTACAATTATGTATGAGCGCTGCATGCATTGCTCAATTTAGAGGATACATCAAGGGAGATAGAACAAAACACATTTCATCTAAATTCTTCTACACGCGAGTTGCAAAAGAAGGGTGAATTAGATGTGCATCAAATTCGATCATGTGATAATCTAGTTAACTTATTCACAGTCATTACCAAATGCAACGTTTGTAAAACTTCGGAATAAGATCGAAATGCGTCGACTGAAAGACTTATCACAACATTTTATCAAGGAGTAATGAATTCCTTTTGAGGGGGAGACTGTACTCTTTTTCCTTAGTCACTGTTTTTCTTTATCCCAATGGGTTTTTATTGACAAGGTTTTAATGAGGCAGTCAATTAAAGTATAATATATTTATGTAGGAGATATGTGCTCTTTTTCTCTTCACTAAGTTTTTTCCCACTGGTTTTCTTAACAAGGTTTTTAACGAGACATAATCTTTTATCTTAGGAAATCACGGGGGAGTGTTATAATATTATATGATTTCCTAAACATCTCAAGTCAATGGCTATAACTAGGCCATTGGTCTAGTCCATAATTTGATGATTCTTGTTGGATTTGTGTTCTACTTTATTGCCTATAAAAGGCAACTTATCAAATGAAAGAAACTACACCAAGGAGAAATTCTAAAATTTTTATCTTGCATCTTTTGTTATTTCTTCAGTTCTATAGCACAATTTATATATTTGTTTATTTTACTTAAAAAAGTATATTGAACAATAAAAATTGTTATACATTAAAACTCAAAACATCATAACTTACACTTTAGAATACAATTAAAAACACAAATATATGAATAATTCACAATCAAAATTCAAAAATAAAACAATTGACATTGAAAACAAGTACAAGTCAACAAACACTGCGTAGAAAATAAAGAATCAACCAAGTCAACAACCATCACACATTACAAGTCTAGTAAGTAATAAAATTAGACCACATAGCAAGTCCTTCGGTTATGATGAGTCATGGGTACAAAATGACTTGATCACTTAACTTGGGGCCAGCTACCAAGGTGCGAGCCTTGGCAACTCGGCGTCCTTCTCTAGCGCCAGGATGCCTAGTTGTCACCTAAGCGACGCCATGACAACTATGTCCAAAATTATATATATATTTTGACTTTTTGAAGTTAGTTCACAAAAATCAATACAAAATTATTTAGTTTTGATACAAACAAGTGTAAACTAATTATAAAGGATTTTTACTTATCATATTTGTTGTTTTCAAAAATTTTTGCAAAATCATATCAATTTTACAAATTAACTTCAAAAAGTTAAAATATATCTATAATTTTGGAACAGAGGGAGTATTAATTTTTATACTAATTTTGTTGGTAATATTAATATACTCCTCTATTCCAAATTATAAGATTATTGTTGACTTTTGAAAGTCAATTTGAGAAATTTTCAAACTCAAAATTGAGATAATTCATTAAAAATTACTCCATCCATCCCATAATAAACGTCCTAGTTTGACTTTACTGGTCAAATTGACCATTTTTAAAATAAATAATTAAAAATATCTATATAGAATTTTTAGATTACGAAACTTGACATTAATGGTACATTCTTTGTAATTTATTATGATCATAATCTCTAGGAGTATATCTTGAAATTTTTTTTAAGTAATTTTAAAAATGGTTAATTTGACCATGAAAGTCAAATTAGGATGTTTATTATGGGACGGAGGGAGTATGAAACAGTAAAAATCTTACAATGAGTAATATCTTTTAGATAGTTTACAATATTCGTCTTTCTATTGACTAAAATTAAAGAAATCCATGCTAATTTTGAGTTTGAAAATGTCTCAAGTTAACTTCAAAAGGTCAATAGTAATCTTATATTTTGGAACAGAGAAAGTATAAAACATTATGTTAATTAGTATGGTTTATAGTATTAGTAATATTTTCAATTCTTATCATTAATATAACTATGGAAGTGTTTCCTAGAAAAATCTAGAAGAATCCATGAATCTGGATGGGAGTCTACGCCGTGATTTGGAGATTTGTAGACCTATAGAAGAATAAAAGGAAATTTTGGTGTGGACGATAAAAATAAATAAATAAAATACTCCTCTGTAAAGACCAAATGTAAGTAACTAAAAAAGAGCACTTTGACTAGAAACTAGAAAGTGCAGCTCTCTTTAAAAATCAGAAACTGAGGTGCTCCAAAATGCCCCCATGCAAAGCAAGGGAAGAAATTGTTCTCTCAACAATTGCAAAGAGAGTTGTTTCTGCTTGAAAAAGGCAGAATGTCTTCTACCAAAAGAAACAAAATGCTTGGTCTGCTTGAGAAATTTTGCATGCATGCACCTTGAATCATTTTGTGGAATACATAATTGTTTTCTTTTGCGAAAAGTAGTTATAATTTAATTGATTCAAGGTGCAACGCCTGGCAACATGATATTTGTTGTTGTATTGTGAGATTTTTTGTCAAACTTGACTTCATTAGTTTGAAATTAAGAATACTCTTTATCGAAATGTATATCTGAAAATCTAGTGTTGTGATCAGCATGTTATCCTCTTTTTGTCAAAAAAAGACAATCTGCATGATACACGTTGTTAGACAAAGATTTGACCTAGGATAATCAAAATAAGTGTGTTTTTGGCATTATCTTTTAGATGTCTGTGAAGCAATTAAAGTGGCAAGATTTTGGGAGTCAATAGGTTGAGCAATACTTTCGTAGACATGTAGACTTGTACTTGTGTTGACAAGATATTATTCATTGGCATGTATATAAATACCTTATTATAAAAGAAATTAAAGAATTCACATGATTGAAAAGATGGTCAAAAATGTAATGAAGAAGAAAATTTATTGTCTAAAATATAGTTAAATTTGCTCAACTGCAATCTGGTAATAGGAGACCTGTTTTTGTATATTGTGACTTTGCATTTTCAAGATCGTTTTGATTGAAATGTATATATTATGGTTTAGCCGTTAATGTTGTATTTTTTGAGGGACCCGTAGTTGATTGTTACTGCACTTATTCTTTGCCACTTTGAAAGTAGATTTTGTCCTTAATGGTTTTGTCTTTTTCTTGTTTCAAGAGCAAGTTACAAGTATCAAAAATGTGATGTGATTTGAGGTACTTCAAAATTTCTTCAATTTGCAGTAACTAATAAATGAGAGAGATGCACTGAAATCCTTCTCCTATAACTCCCCACCACCCACTCTCAAATTCTGGATACTAGTTTTATAATTCTGTCATCGTCTTAACCAGTTATGCATTTCTTGTCCATCCTTCTTTGGACTTTTGCAAATAGTTAAAGTTATCTTATCTTCTTAGATTGTTATCTAAAAATGACTCGTCATTGTTCTAGCTTGTGCAAAATAAATTCTAAGGTAGGAAGTTGTCTTCTATTAGATAGTTTTCATATTCTAAGATTCGTAAATGTTTTACCCATCTTGTTTTCCTTAGCCTTTGCATCCATGTTTTTGTTATGAATTAACAGAACATCCTTTGTCTAATCTCACATGCATCACATGTTTGTATTGCGAACTAGTTAATTTATTTTTGTGACGTCTTCTTTCTTATTTTATTGTTTTGTAATTTCTCCAGCTCCATTGAGTGGCCCTCTGGTAATTGCGGAAGCTCTGGGTAAGGGGAAGGGTAAATCCAATAAAGGCAAGGACCAAGCAAAGAAGGATCGATATCTTTTTAAATGGAGAGATGAACCAAATGAATTAAGTCAGGCCACTTCCTTAGTGCAGCCAGTTTATGTAGAGGGTGCTTTACCAATTGCAGCTGGTGATTTTGTTTTGCAAAAGAGATCTCCATTAGTCTCTACAAAGCACAAGATTCGAGAAAAAAATGAGTGGACTGAGACTATAGCTGGGGATGGTGTCTCAGATTTGAGTCGAAAAGTAACTGGTGATGAAGGTAGGACTATGGATGAAAAGCCTTTTGTCTTGAAGTTTAGCATGGCTGGTTCTCAGATGGATTCAAGTAAGATTGAGTCCCCTGCTAGTTCCCCATTGGGTCAAGATCCATGTCAAATCATTCATCCACTTGAAGCAAGGTCTTCCCTTGATATGGGGAAGGATATGGGGCTGGAAAATGAAGAGAGCTTTGAATCTGATGCAGGAGTGGGTCGTATAGGCTGGAATGCTTCTGATTCAGTAGGTGACATACCAATTGACTTGAAAGATGACAATGCAAGGTCAACAGACTTTAAAGTTGAAGGTTTTGAGCAATCTTTGAGTCAACCAGCTAAAATTGAGTTACGTGGAGAACAAGCTCAGGATGGTTTCACTGCTGCACGTCCTTTGGAGACTATTAATGCAAAGTTCCATGGTGAAGGTCCAAGAGTTCATACTGATATTGGAGCAAAGATGGCTAAGATTCGTAAACGCCCAATTGGGGAACTGAGCAGTGAGAATTCTATCCCACTGGAGAAGAAGAAGAAGAAGAAGAAGCAAAAGAAAGAACAAATGAGCTCTCCAAGCATGCAGATTCGTCCATCTGGTGGAAAAGGTGGGTCATCAGTGGGGAACGTAGCTGGAAAATCTGTCCATGTTGCTATGGCCTCCGGAGATTCTCAGGTGGATCCTCAGAAGAAAGAGGTTAAGGTCAGCACTTCGTCCTCCCCTGATTCAGTTGTAACACAGAAGATGGTTAGAACGGACAATGTAGAGTTAGAGCTTCCACAACTACTTCATGATCTGCAAGTTATTGCTCTCAATCCTTTCCATAATGTGGGGAGAAATCCAGAAATTATACGAGAAGTTTTTCTGAGATTTAGGTCTCTTGTTTATCAAAAGAGCTTGCCTGCTGACAGTGAATCAAATGAAACTCGTGAGAGCAAATCTCCAGCTGTTGCTGCAGCCAATGATGCGCCTGCGGAGAATGTCAGAGAACTGCAACCTATGAAACCACAGAAATCTGTGGTCAGGCCTGATGATCCTACAAAAGGTGGGCGGAAGCGTGGACAGTTTGATCGCCAAGAAGAAATTGCTGCGACGAAGAAGAAGAAAATCCATGGTGTGAAAATAGTAACGGCAGAGAAGAAGCCTGCTCAAAAGACTTTGGTGATGCAGCGAGGAGACGGGAAAGAAACACGTGCTCCAACAATGAAGTCAGCTAAAGCAGAACCTGTCAAGAAAGCAGAGCCTCCGTCAAGGGCACCAGATCCAACAATGCTGGTGATGAAGTTCCCACCCCAAGGAACACTTCCATCTATTATGGAGCTGAAGGCTCGGTTTGTTCGTTTTGGGCAGTTGGATCATTCTGCCACTCGTGTCTTCTGGAAGTCCTCAACATGCCGTGTTGTATTCCGGCACAAGGCTGATGCGCAGTCAGCACTTAGATTTGCTGCTACAAGTAGCAACTTATTTGGGAATACTGGTGTGAGATGCTACCTGCGGGACCTGGAAGTTGCAGCACCTGAGGTGGAATCTGTCAAAGTCCAAAGGGAGGAGGCGTCAACAATGGGCACGCCACAGGTGAGGGATTCTGCAGTTGAACGTCGATCAGCAGCACCTCTTGCGGCCCAGTCTCAGCAGCAGCCAGGAATCCAGCTCAAATCTATCCTGAAAAAACCAACTGGTGAGGAGACCGGTGGTAGTGTTGGTGGTGGTAGGGGAACCTCGCGTGTAAAATTCATGTTGGGTGGGGAGGAAACTAGTAAAGGGGGTGATCAATTGATGATTGGTAATAAGAACTCCAACAACAATGCTAGTTTTGCTGATGGTACATCTTCTACTACTACTCATGGAATGGATTTTAATAGTAAGAATTTTCCAAAGGTCATTTCTACTGCTACTGCATTGCCTCCTCTTCTTCCTCTCCCCACTAGTGCTGTTCAATTTTCTAGACCACCAAATAATTTGCATTATAGTGAAGTCGCACCCAGAAATGATCGTAAATTTAACATCTCCTCGGAACAACCGAGTGCCCCCAACGTAGACATTGCACACCAGATGATAAACCTTTTGACAAGGTGCAATGATGTTGTGACCAATGTGACGGGCTTGTTAGGCTACGTGCCTTACCATCCTCTTTGAATATAGGAAGTTAAAGACAGTGATCCATAATATGAGCATCAGCAAATAGAAAAAACTAATCATTTGAGCAAAAGGTTGGGGCAAAGTTCACTTGATTAAAGAAACAGAATTGTTCATGGATAAGTTTGTCCCGGGATACACAACACGAGAAATTGTATTCTAAAGAGAATAGATGAGATAAATGGTGTAATGGTGGGGATAGGGATGGTGATGGTTTAAGTTGTCTGTATTTGCACTTTTTTTTATACATTTGGTTAGAATTTGTCTTTTTGGCAGCTCTTTGTATCATACTGCTGACGATTTTATGTTTCAGCTTTTGTTTTGTTTGAACTTGATTTAGTGGAAATTTAGTGAAGTGTGCTTCAGTTTGCGCAGTGCTCAAACACCTTCACCGTTGCATAGTTGGGTATCCGAAATAATTGATTTATTACGTGATATAAAAATAATAAATTTAGTAATTAGAAGTATCTTTTTATATATAATTTAGAAATTTAATAATTATATTATTTAAAATTATAAGAATTCATATCAATTTTAAATTTAAAAAATATTTCAAATCGACTTCAAATTGAATGGAGGGAGTATTTTAATTTTTAGTATGAATGACATTATTAAATAATATATCCCAAACCCTTTAAAAATTAGGAGAACAAGTTTTAAACTTCTAAAGTTTAGTTAACCCAACCAAAACAATAAAAAAAAATTCAAAACTATATTTTCCAACGTCAAAAAAATTTAAAAATCAAGACTATTAAAATATGTATTTATTTTATTTTGTTGGCTATTAAATATGGTTATATACAGATAGGCTCTACCCCCACACATCAAATAGACTACTAAAAAATATTAAAAGCAAAAATACTTAATTACTAATTTACTACCTATTAATCTAAAAACGAAATTTACATTAGCGATCCAATCAAAAAAAAACAACAAAAAAAAATGTTAAAAAATTATACACGTAAATTAAGTGTCCCATTTAATTAATACAACTCGGAAACCAATGCATCAGATTATAATTGGTTTGCTAAATTCCATAAATATAATAAATGAAAACTATCAAAATTTTCAACGGAATTGGAGAGTCCATTCATATCACTAATTCGAATTTGGATACTCATCACCTACCTACCCCTCCTTATATATATATATACACACATATCTCCAACTCTACCTCCTTTGTCTTTCTTTCATGTATCTTATAATATTTTCTCGCGCCTCATCTTCTTCTTCTTCTAATCACCATAACTTCTTCAAGATTTTTTATTTTTTTTTATAAAAAAAACCCCATGAATTTCATACCATTAGAAATCACTATAAAATTCGCTGATATTTTCAAAAATGTCAACTTTTTCGACCGAAAAAGAATTTACACTAGAGTATCCCTTACAGGCAGCCATCAAATCTCTACACAAAAAACCCACGTAGATGAACACAATGGCTCCAAACCCTTTTGGTGGTTTAAGATGAAGTTTGAAGTCGAAGAATCGAAAATGCATGAGAATTCATGCACGCTTAAGTTCCAAGTAAGGTGCAGCAAAACCCTAGGAGATAAAGACATTGGTTTTATAGATCTTCCTGTTAAAAAGCTTTTTGACGGCCGGCAAAAGTATCCGACGGATGTTGCTTGTGCGGTGGCTGCACGTTCCGGTAAGCTGAAAGGGGTTTTGTATTTAACCTACAAGTTTGGTGAAATTATTAGATTTGGGCCGGTTCCGTCTGCGCCGCCGTATTCTTTGTTGGAAGGTGGTTTTCCGGCGGGAATTACACCGGTGGCTCCCTCGGCGCCGCCTTATATAGGAGAAGATTCATGGTAATTGTAGAGGGAATGGGAATGGGGTAAATTAGTGAGAAGCATTTGATAATTGATTATGCCCCGGCCTCAATTTGTTGATTCTTCTGAAAATGCGATAGAATATGTCGATTTATTCTGGTTGCGAATTTTAATTAATTTATAAATTATGTCATTGTATCACAATATATTGGACTCATCGTCTTCTATTCTATACTATTTTTGTGAAAACGTAACATACATATACATGACGTAACGCACTCAAAATAAATATACATTAAAAATCTTAAACCATACGCATGAAATTAACATTAAAACAATAGTTAGACTCATCCTAATTAATTTTGAGCTGATTTAGTAACCAAGATCTTAATGCTAAAACATCTTTTACCTTTGGAAATTGTATTGATTTTTAATGTTACGATGAAGGTTCCCCCGTATATAAAAATATCATGAAAATTTGCAGACTCTTCCTTTTTCTTTTTTATGTTCGTACCGGTGATTTTTTTTAATTTGATCATAAACTTATCAATTTATTCTACTCACGTCGTCACATTTAAGT
The DNA here is from genome assembly GCA_034770075.1 of Aralia elata. Taxonomy (NCBI): domain Eukaryota; kingdom Viridiplantae; phylum Streptophyta; class Magnoliopsida; order Apiales; family Araliaceae; genus Aralia; species Aralia elata. The sequence goes on along the minus strand of CM068388.1, from coordinate 11,299,507 downwards.
TGTGTGCTAAGTCATGTGTATATGTGTGTGTGTATATATATATATATATATCACGAGCTCTTTTTTTGGTATGTTTGTTTGATTCGAGCTAATTCTAACAAAATTTTGTTTACTTAGCCTTAAGCATTTCATAGTTAGTTCCGCTAACTTTATAAGATAATGGTTCCACGGCGGCTTTTTATATCTTCTTGGCTATAATTTTAGATTTACAGAAAGGGTTTTCAATACATGAAATCTGATCGAGAAAGATTTGGTTTTGTCAATTATGTTTGAGTTTGTTCATCAGATTTACATTTCAAAAGATTTGAAGCTGAAAAATTGACTGATGAAGACTCAATGATGGCAAATGATGCTTACAAATTAAAGTGGTGCAGGTTATATAGTATTTGGTATGCTTGAAAATCTTTTTTTGGCTAGTAATTAACAACTTATTTCAAACACAATCTCGTTCGGAGCTCAGCGCAACGCACCAAAATTAATAAATTGCATTTAAAAGTCCAAACATTATTGTCGCAAATGCTATAAACGCTAGTAACCGAACAAAAAACCTAATAGTGAATATATTGACATGTGTTTGAAATAGTAATTGAGTTCAATACTGCAGAAGGTCATGATCTCCTTCGGTGTAACTCATTTTCTACTGGATGCTTACCTTGTGTGAGTAAATTGAGGGATATTGCCTGTATTTAGTGTTTAGGTCATCGCACATCGGGTTTCACCATTATAAATAGAATTTAAAATAAAAACAAAAAACTAGCAAATATCACATTAATTTTGCATTTGTTTCCGTAGTCTATATGAAATAGCCCAACCACCAAGTAAAAGGTGTAAAACGCCCTACCTTTTTTGAGGAACCACCTATACACTATACTATTAAGGAATAAACTCAAACTTCTGATCCAGTGAACTTGTGAACCTATACAAGTACTAATACAAGCCACAGGGTTGAACATATCATGGAAAGAGGTTCGCTTTCAAATTCAGTTTTATTCACCATTTCCATAGGTGTTATATGGTTCCATTCTAGCATCCAGAAGAGCACTTTGAACAACTACTTCCAACTATTTAAAAATGAAACCTGCGATTTAGCAAAACGAACGAAAACACCTTGGCCACTTGAAACAATGGTTGCTTCTCAATTCACAGATCGATAAAGTTGTGTTACTCAGTTTTGCGTAGTCGAATTCACTATTTGTAGCTCCAGATTGACGCATTCTCCCAACAACAATTCGTCGCGTATAGAGAGAGAAAAATTCATCTATTTTTGGTGGAAGAATAGGAAGGGTGTAATGACATCAGTTTTGGTGAAAAGCAAGTATATGGAGAGAAAGTAGAATCACTATATTTCAGGGTTTGCCTCCTCTGGTACAACAATCAAAGTCTCTACAGTATTGTTTGCTCTTTTCACAACTATCTTTAAGGGTATCCCAATTTGATCTTCCATTAGCTGACTGATCTGCCATAAATGCAATATTTTAGCATTTTCACAGTTATCATTGCCAAGGCTTAATAAAGAGTAGTAAACAAATTGGAATGTTAAGGCCTGTCAGGAAAACCATAAAACCAAGCCAACTGACTTTTATTTATAAAAATAAAAAAAAAAAGCGGGCAAATAAGGCCAGAGCCAGAAGAGGCAAAAAGTGTACAGTTATCAGTGACTAAATAACAAAACTAGGCTGGCCGTAATTAAATTAATTTCCGAGACTTGCAAACAAGCCTCAAAGGAAAGGGAGTCTGGTTTATCCAGATTTATAACTGCTGCTTCTTTCTATCAATTTCAAGTTCAATTTACCAAACTGTACATACTTATGTTAATTGTCTTGTGTCCATCCAATATTTCGCAATAAACTCAATGCAACAGCATCATGAGCCAGCTTACTTGAGGGTTCTACAGGTATGGTCAGGCCCTTTTTGTCCACACCAAGATTCAGACATCGGCATCACATTGTTGCAAATACAGTTCAGTACAAACTACCAAGTGGCTGACACGCCCTTTGGCAAGGGTAAAAATGAATCGAGATTATTCAAATCTTTAAAGAAAAGTATGGATTTTTCGAATTCCAAGAAATGAAGCTTTGAAGAATGTTGGTGAGTTTTACATAATTTTGGTGGGAATCTATATTTTGTAATTTTGATTATATCTCTTGTTATTAAAATTTTTTACTACTTATGTAGTTTTCTTTTTAATACTCCCTCCGTCCCAGGATAAAAGTCTTTATTACTAGTTTAGGTAGTCCCAAGTTAAATGTCTACTTACCTTAAATAGTCTATTTTTTACAATAATTTGTCCATAATACCCTTAGTATTAATTGTCATATTTCTATTCCCTATGCATATTTATGGAGCATCACTAGTCATGTGCAAAAAACTATGTAACTAAATGAGAATTTAAATATGGATAATTTTGTCATTTTATCCTCTTTCTTAATATGCGCAAAAAGTCAACCAGGACTTTTATCCTGGGACGGAGGGAGTATTTTTTTTGTAACAATTTTTTAATAGTTAAAACATTGCCACTGTTCAGAACATATAAACAACAACCGCTATATATAAACGCAGTATGTAGTTCATTATGCGCCAACGGACTTGTACATTCTAGCACTTTGAGCAAATTTGTAACTACAACATCTAGGATAAGTGAAATATTACCTCAGAGATGCTTCCAACAGGTTTTCCCCGGAATTCAAAAACAACATCTCCCGGACGGATACCAGCTAGATCTGCAGGTGATCCAGGACCTACCTGGCAGAGCATTGGAAATACAACTTGACTTATTGGTCTTTCTCCTTGAGATCAACATTAGTGCAAAATTACACATTGCACAATCAGTTAAATTCACAATGATGTATGCTTGATATTAATTTCATTGACACCAAGAAAATTACAATGATAATATTAACATACACGAACACTCAAACCTAATTATAATATTTGAAAGTTTTTTTGATACATACTGTAGTTCTAAAATTCCCGACTGTGATGAACATAGTCCATATAAAATGGATAGTGGGTATATCAAAGGTTCAAGTTTTTTATTTGGAAAATTACTTAAAATATAGGTAACTAAATCCTCCTTCCATTCCGTAATATAGGATCAATATTGACCTTTTGAAGTCAATTTGGGATATTTTCAAATTCAAAATTTGTATGAAAATTTACTTTTAGACAATACAATTATGAAATTTTAAAGTAGTATATAACACATAAACCAAGTGATAAATCATTCGGAGCTGGAAGTTTATCCTTGGCCCAGTTCACCATACATCTAAATCAATTCATTGCCAAGATTGTTTATGGCCAACATTTTTATTTGAAAATTTTTCTGTTAACTAATTCGGAAACATGCTTCATGAAGCCCAATGTTTTATCCTCAAGGAATTGTCCTTTTTAACCCGTAGCTACATAATATTAGTTGCCAAGTAAAACATAGTAATATACTAAATTAGGTGTCTACGAGAAAGCATACCATCAAGACAAGAACACCTTTTTTAACATCAGGAAATGTGGAGTCTCTATTTTTTAGTTGGGAAATGATCATCATATCAAGATCAAGCGTTTTCAATCCAAGCCAAGGTCGAATATATCTCCTGCACAAAATTAGAGGATCCAACTAATGCTAATTAAACAAAGAATAAGGATGCTGTCAATTTACAAATTGAAATTACATATGTAATAGTTTCATTCATTATACAAAAAGATAACAGGCATCTCCTGGAAAGGTTGGTTCAGGCTTTTCACAAACAATAAGGCATAAGATAATTCCGACAATTGCACTTCAAGAAGCTCTGAATATTGTTGTTCATTTTAACCTCTTTAAAATACATGAAAATAAGGCCTGGAAAACCCTATATGAAGCTGTACAAAATCAGAAGATATACTAAAAAGTTTCTTTTGGTCATTCATTTGGAGCTTACATGAAAGTTCCAGTTTATCAGTCCTCGTGAAGTTAATTTACTATTTAGGTGTCACAATATACTGAATTTATGGTGTCCTAAAAATCAAGCCAATATCTTAACTACGTCTTGAAATGAAGTCAATATCCTATTTTTCTTCCTCCGCATAATTTACTTTTCCTTGGAAGTTTTTATTGGCTCACCATTTTGATTCCATCATTTGATGTTTGTGGAGCAAAGACATGTTGCTAAACTTCAATCAAACCATTCATGCAAAGATTTGAAATTAAAGGTCGAATGCAGGTGAAAAATAAATATACCCATTCCACTTGAACTGATCCATAATTCTCAAAACTGAGTCAATTGGTACAGCAGCAGCCAAACCAGGCTTTATTGACATAACATGAACACCAACAACTTCTCCATCAAGATTAATGAGTGGTCCACCAGAAATTCCCTAAACCAGAAACCAATTGAGAAGCATGGAATAAGTATTTAATAAGATGAAATGTGTATACATATATGTCATCTTATGTGTCTAAAACCATGTCTTACCAACTAGGACCTCCTTAAAAGTCGTACTATTGTTGTTCATAATCCTAGTAAACTTCCACTCCTAGAGATTCAATAAGCATCACTGACAAGTGCTATCATGATTTAGAAGATACGAGATTAAGGCTCTTCAGCAATTTCTCCTTATTCAACCCTTGTAAAGCTTTTCATGAGCTCTATGTTGTCAATTAATGCCAATTAGTTCTCATACACCACATCTAAGTATCTAACAGCATATTGCGAAATGGAAGGACATAACCTCATAGAGGCATTATATAGAGACTATACAAGATTGTGTGTTCTACTTTGTCTTTTTAAAGGGAAGGGGGATGATAGAGAGACAGAAATACCGGATTTGTGGCACAATCTGTTTGAATATACTCTCTCAGCATTCCTCCAAGACCCATTTCGCTGCCTTTACGGTCAACACAACTAGAATTTTGAAAGGATAAAATAGGAAGAAAAGAAAATTCCAATGAGAAAATGCTCATACATATTCATCTGACAATTACATTTCCGCCAGGTTCAAGAAACAAATAAAAATAGATTTGACTAATTACCAAGCACCCAAAAAATGTGAAAACCTATGTCCAAACTCCAACATAAAATTTACATCATCATTATTCCAAGTGTTTATATCCATAATAATAAGCAATTTTCTTCAGAAACTAAATGAATATAATTCACTTAATGCGGCTTACCTAACAACACCAGCTGTAATAGAGTTCCGAAGGGAATGAGGAGCACCCATAGTTACCACACTGTCACCAGGACGCAGCTTAGATGAAGAGCCAAGCTTTGCAAATGGAAAAGGAGTTCTAGAAGTGATCTTCACAATAGCAATATCAGAATGTAAATCAGAATTTACAACAGTGCCGACAAAAGCTTGACCATCCCGTAAGGTGATGTCTACCTACAATAACCATCGACTTGGAATATGAACCAGAAAATCAAAAAATGGCGTCCAAATCAACACGTTGCAAAGTGCACACATAGGACACTGTTTTCTTAATATAACAACACTAAATACATGCCCAGAAAGCACGCATAATTGTACATCCAAACAAACATATTCCAGTAAACCCATTTTTCCTAAAGAGTCCATAGGTGAAGAATATAAAGGTACTGCTATTGTCAAAGAGACCTTGGATCATTTTTAAAATAAGTCCTGCTCTAGATTACCTTATCTACTTATTGTTCTACCAACTCTGGTTTCAGCACATTTCGAGCATAGAACTATAAGTAGAGTTGTTGCGACTTTCTCTCATCCTCTTACAGAACTATAGGAAGACATGACTAAAGTCTGTTCCAAAATTTTACACCATAATTACTTATCCAAATCTAAGAGCCCCTTAACTTAAATGCTAGTAAATAACTAAAGATTTTTCACCAGAGGTGAAAATCCTTATTATTTTAGTTTTTAGTTTTTGAATAAAGAAATTTCAACACTTGAAGCCGCAAATTATAATAAAAAATTGATGAAAGTAAGGGACTCACTGCTCAGTCGCAGAAAGCTTGCCAAAATAGTTAACATGTGTGGTTTAGAAGCTTTATGAGAAGTTCATGACAAGTGATTTTGAGCACCAACCTTCCGTTTTGAAGTAACTTTTCTGCCTTGACAATCTGACACAAGATGAGCACATGTTAAAATAGTTCCATCTGAGTGGATTAAAGTTCCAGAACCTTTACTGGATCCTAAAGTCTTCCCATTCATCTCTACAGGATACAGAGCAATAATTAGACATCCAGGCCAAGTTTTGAATTGTATAAACATATGCAAAGATACTAGTATGTATAAACATATATATACACACACACACACTTACATATGTGCATTTATATTTCATCCTATTGAGCCAATCCTTTATTAGTATAGCAGGCTACACCAACCTCTCTTTCTCATGACATTTGGCGAAGCTTAATTTAATTAAAATCCTTCGAAAGTCGAACATGATTCATGGATATCACTTTTTCAGTTTTCCTACACATAGATACTTCAGGAAGTCTGTTCATTTGAGTGGAAAAGTTCCTTATTAACTACTTAATCAGTTTGTTGGAAAAAGTAAAATAGATCGACAGGTACATACCCTACGTCACCAACTACTACTAGTAAATTTGGCCATGCAACTTCTGTGCAAAGGGAGTTGAATTATAAGTTTACTCTTTAAATTTTGAACAGCAGGTAGTAAGTGTTAATCAACTAAGGAGTTATAGGCAGTTACAAAATGCTGAGGGATATACTCGTCATTGTCGTCAAAGAAAAAGGTGACGCAGCTTAGGAGTTCTACTTGGATTTTTTATATTCTCTGTCCCCAGATTGAATTTATATATCCAATAGTAGTCTTTAGCTTGTTTGGCACCCTGAACATGAATAATCCTCCAACTACAGCCAACTCACAGCATAATTCATTGTGTAATGTGCATATTTCCTAGTTATCATGAAAGCATTGTTTTTATTAACATTTTACATTTTTACGAACAAACATCTTGGATACCACAAGAAATTGCAATCAGTTTCACTTGAACATAAACTAAATGATGGAATATTAGTATAATACTTGGAAACTGTTAGAATGTAAAAAATATGTACATTCAGTTGTATTAATCTGATTACAAGCTACTATATTTATACACAAAGCTTGCCCCTAATTCTAGGAAGAAAAATGCATAGAGGGAAACATTGGGGAGGAAAACAGGGAAACCTGTAACCTGTTTTCCTTAATACATGCTAATATACATTTTGACACTCCCCCTCAAGTTGGTGTATAGATATCTCGCATACCCAACTTGAAACACAATGGATGAAATATTTTACCAGTAAGACCCTTAGTCAAAATATCAGCTAGCTGATGTTCTGTCTTTACAAAAGGTAAGCAAATGAATCCACTGATTAATTTTTCTTTGATGAAGTGTCTGTCAATCTCAATGTGCTTCGTTCTATCGTGTTGTACTGGGTCATTTGCAATACTAATGACTGCCTTATTATCACAAAATAACTGCATAGGCCCTTTAGTTGTAACACCCAAATCTTCTAACAAAGTTCGAAGCCACATTAGTTCACATATACCCAAGGCGATAGCACGATATTCAGCCTCAGCACTGGATCTTGCCACCACGGACTGTTTTTTACTACGCCAAGTAACAAGGTTACCTCCGACGAATGAACAGTAGCCCGATGTAGATCGACGATCTTCTATAGAGCCAGCCCAATCTGAGTCGGAAAAAGCTTCGACTTTCATATGACCATTTGGTGCAAACAATAAACCTTTTCCAGGAGCAGACTTGAGATACCTCAAAATTCTATAAACAGTTTCCATGTGACATTGTCGAGGATCATGCATAAATTGACTAACTATACCCACAGCATAAGATATATCGGGTCTAGTATGAGACAGGTATATCAGTCGTCCCACTAGACGTTGATATCTTTCTCTATCAACCGTAGGTCCTATGCCTCCTTCTAGATGATGATTAACTTCAATAGGAGAATCAACAGGTTTACATCCTAGCATGCCAGTTTCTGTTAAGAGATCAAGAACATACTTCCGTTGAGATAGAAAAATTCCACTGGAAGATCTTGCAACTTCAATACCAAGGAAATATTTCAAGGTGCCCAGATCTTTGATTTCAAACTCTTTAGCCAGACTTGCCTTGAGATTAACTATCTCTTCTTTATTATCCCCTGTCACTACAATGTCATCAACATAAACAATAAGAATGACAGTCTTACCATTTATTTGTTTGACAAATAGAGTGTGATCTGCTCGACTCTGCTTGTACCCAAGTTTTATCATTGCTTTGTGGAATTTACCAAACCAGGCTCGAGGAGATTGCTTCAACCCGTATAAAGCCTTTCGCAGTCTACAAACCTTACCCTTGGTGACAGATGAGGCAAAGCCAGGGGGTATTTCCATATATACTTCTTATTCCAAGTCACCATGAAGAAATGCATTTTTCACATCCAATTGTTGAATATCCCAGCCAAAGTTTACTGCACATGAGATTATGGTACGAACAGAGTTCATCTTCGCTATAGGAGCAAAAGTCTCCTGGTAATCAATCCCATGGGTTTGAGTGTACCCTTTTGCAACTAGCCTGGCCTTAAGTCTTTCAACTGTCCCATCTGCCTTTTGTTTCACTGTATATACCCATTTGCAACCAACTGGTCTTTTCCCATAAGGAAGAGTAACTAGTTCCTAAGTATCATTCTTTTTCAGGGCATTCATCTCTTCTATCATAGCATGTTTCCACTTCTCGTTGCTAATTGCTTATTTCCACCCCTGAGGAATAGATATAGAGGACAAAGAAGAAACAAAGGAATGGTAGGATGCAGATAATTTATCATATGAAACAAAATTCGAGATAGGATGTTGTGTACAAGACCTGACACCTTTTCTAAGAGCAATAGGATTGTCAGTATCATCAGAAGAACAAATAGAATTAGGATTCTCACCATTAGCATTATCAAGACTAGGTTCAAAGCAAGGTTGATGTAGTGGTGCAGCGATGGTGACCTTATTTTTCCCTTTCCGAGCATAAGTCCTCAACTCAGGCTCGGGCTGTCTAGCATATGACTCATGTAACTGTAACTCCCCCTGTGTAGAATTATCAAAAACAACAACAGGAGTAGGGGAAGATGGTATAATAGTACTTGTACTTATAATACCAGTCTCAAAAGGAAACGTCTCCTCATCAATAATATCCTCCCCCTGAGGAGACGGTAAAGAAGAATAAAAAGGTTCTGACTCCCAAAAAATTAGATCCCGAGTAACAAACACTTTGTTAAAAGTGGGATGATAACATTTGTAACATTTTTGGGTTGGAGAATATCCAATAAAAATACACCGAAGAGCTTTGGGATCTAATTTACCCCGAGTGGGAGATTTATCATGAACATAGCACACACATCCAAAAACTCGTGGCGAGGGAGAAGGAATGGTTATATGCTGGAGGAAGGAGATAGGACTTTTGTTTCCAAGGCTTCTAGAAGGAAGGCGGTTAATAAGGAATGCCGCAGTCAAAACCGCATCACCCCATAAAAATTTAGGAGTGTTCATTGTAAACAGAAGAGTGCGGACAACTTCTAGTAGGTGTCGATTTTTTCTTTCTGCTACTCCATTTTGTTCTGGGGTTTTGACACAGGAAGTTTGAAAAATGATGTCATGCTGGGAGAGGTAAGATTCAAAAGCATGATTATTACTGTATTCACGACCGTTATCACTATGGAGAATTTTGACTGTAGCGTTAAATTGAGTTTGAATCATTTTATGAAAGTCCTGAAAGCAATCAAAAACTTCATTTTTGGAACGCAAAAGGTAAATCTAAGTGACACGAGAATAACAATCAATAAAGCTAACAAACCACCTAAAACCCGAACGGGAAATAACCCGAGAAGGTCCCCATACATCAGTGTGGATAATAGCAAAAGGCTCAGAATGACGACTATTAATAGCAGAATAAGTCGAACATTTGTGTTTACCGAGTTCACATGGTTCACACAAAAACTGAGTTTTGTTACATTGTTTAACCAAAGATGGAAATAAAGACTCCAATACTGAAAAGGAAGGATGACCTAAACGACGATGCCATTGATGGAGAGAGGTAAGGTTGGAGTCAGAAGTAGAGTGAAGAGCCTGAGTAGAGAACATGTTAGATGAGGGAACATCTAAATAATAGAGACCATTAACTGCACTACCACTGCCAATCTTCTGCCCCGTCACCAAGTCCTGATAAACACAATGATTTGAAAAAAATGTTACTAAACAATGTAGAGATTCAGAAAGACGTTGGACAGATAATAAATTCGCAGTAAATGAAGGGATATGGAGAACAGATGATAATGTCAATGTAGGGGTACAAACTACAGAACCACTCCCGGAGATAGAAGACAGGGAGCCATCAGCCACTCGAACCTTGTCTTTTCCAGAGCGGGGTATGTATGAAGTAAAGAGGTTGGAAGACCCGGTCATATGCTCAGAGGCACTTGTGTCTATAATCCACCTAGGGCAAGTGGATGAAACATGAAAGGCACAAGAAGGTATACCTGTCTGGGCAAAATGAGAGAAAGTAGGTTTGGAATAGAATTTTCGAAAAATCGAGATTTCCTCAGGAGTGAGTGCAGTAGTAGTGTCTGTAGTACCGGATACATCAATGTAGTCATGAGATCTACGTCCACGACCAGACCAACCTCTACATCTCAACTGCATTTTATTGGTTTCTGCAGTACCATCACTTTGAATGGAACTAAATTCAGCCATGGTGAGGTAATATCGTAATAGGAGCAACAAGAGTTATCCAAGGAAATATCAACAAGGATAATTAAGAGGCTCGAAAAACAGAGTTATTCCAAAAAAATGCAACTGGTTTGGATGCAAGTTACTTTTGTAATTAGGAGAAGGTTACAGTTCTGTGTATTGAAGTCTGAAAAAAAAATTGCAACCGAGTCTACTTTAGGATACGAGGCCACAGTAAACTCTAAGGCAACAGTAGTAAAACTGCACTAAGTTGTCCCATTTATACACTTACTAATTATAAGTCCTAAATATTGTAACTGACTTTCACTAGCAATAGTGAACAAATGACAAGAATAAGGTTAACAATAATTCCCAGTAAGCTTCAAAGAACTGCAGTGAATGAATAAGGCCAAACGAAAGAACTACAGTGCACAAAGAAGGCCAAATAACTAACAGTAAGCTCAGTACAAGCAAACCTGATTTTCAGTCAATACAACCATTGTAGATAGAAAGAGGAGAGAGAATCGACCGGACAGGAAGAAGCCGCGCCTTAAAAGGTCGCCGGAAAACAGCTCACGCGCCGGTAGAAGGCGGCGCGTGGCGTCGGCAGCCGGCGAGTGAGACGGCGCGTGGGGGCGCGTGCGGAGGTGGGTCGAAAAAAGAAAAGCTTCGGTCCAATCGCCTGGCACTGTAGAACCCTAATATGGTCTCAATTTCTCCAATCAAACTGATCATGCAAGGTTTCTATGAGAATCTATCATCGGCAGTTTGGAACAGAGAAAGAAAAAGAAAGCAGGCCTGGTTGCTTGGCTCTGATACCATGTTAGAATGTAAAAAATATGTACATGATTACAAGCTACTATATTTATACACAAAGCTTGCCCCTAATTCTAGGAAGAAAAATGCATAGAGGGAAACATTGGGGAAGAAAACAGGGAAACCTGTTTTCCTTAATACATGCTAATATACATTCTGACAGAAACCATATAAACTGATTGTGCCGATCCTTAGTCGGCAAGATTTCCGAAAGTACAAAATTAAGGTTTACGGTTTTCATCTCTCACACCACATGCTTTTGTACAAAGCCCAGTCTGCAAGAAATGCATAATATGAATGATAAAATTTTAGCAATATATTTTTATCTTACAAACGATGACAAGCATTGGTATGGGATCATGACACACCAGGTTAATGAAGTTGTCGTCGTAGACAAAATTGACTCAATGAATCAACCGGTAATGTTTCCACTAGTATGTTCAAATTTGTGATTTAAGTTTCTTGTAGAATCAGAGATTACTTTTTAAAAGAAAATACAAATGTTGATAAAAAGTTAAAAACAATTAGGAAAAGGTTCTGAATGCTATGTGTTGCAACGAGAGCCTCATAGGCTCATTTTTATTGAAGGAGCAAACAAGTTAAAGGTACCTCTATGAATTTCAAATATTGGGCATAGAATATGAATAATCCAATCAGAAACTAAGGTATGTCAAAATTCTTTTAGTGTAGATACTCAAAATGATTTCAAATTTCAAGGGTTGTTAAAACAATATTTCCCTCTTTCCAAACACAAATTTGTCTTGTGGAGGAAAGTATAATGATGAAAATTCTCCAAGAACCTCTAAAATGTAAAGCTACCAAGTGAAAACCAGAGAAGAGGCATTGTGTATTATTCACACCAACATTAGAGTTGGCTCAATATGATAAAACAGATATATTGAGAAATAGCTACTGCACAGTGTGGGTGGGAAACAGTGTGGCCTAAAAATTAAATAACACATGTTTCTAACATACTGCAAGGAACAGATATGTAGACGATAGCAGGGTTAACCATAGCAACGGCAGTGGCAATAGATTTTGAACCATCTCCAGTCCTTGTGTCAGCATTCTGATTAGAATCTTCTGATGGAACAGAGCCAATTTTTGAAACAACCAGCTGGATATTTCCTAGGATTGCAAAATTTGCTGAATCAAAGCATATAATTTAAAGACATTCGCACAATGCACCCACAAAATCCAAATTGTAGAAGAAAAGGTATAAAGTTATCGAACCTTGAGTCGGATGATCCAAGGTAACAACTGAATGACCTCTCAAAATTGGCCATTTTGGTAGGCGTAATTCAGTGGATGGTGCAGAAACTGTCACTGATACAGTTATTTCTAAAATTCAAGCACAGAAAAATTTATTAATAGATCAAATCAAAAAATAGTTACACTTTTAAAAATACAGTCATAGCACTTTTCATAATTTCTAGAACTAGTCATAGATGTGTTTGATTGTATTATATATAAAACCACATATATCAATAAAAAGCCAGAATAAACATCTAGTACGTGGTCTGATCTCAAATTTTCAACTCAACAAGGACTATGCTTTGCAAGCCGGCTAGAGAAATATAGCCCTCTCTTATGCAAATGACTCCGGCTTTGTTTTCGAAATTCCAAAAAATTAGCATTTGCATTTTCAAATTGCATATTCAGTGCCCATTTGGCAGAGTGATGTGGTGTGGTGCAGTGAGATAAAGCACTTTTGAATTTAGAGCTTTTGATATAAGTGCTTTTATAAACATAAAAAACAAAATAATACAGAAGTGTGAGATATGAACTTTCGACTAAAGTCCTTTTAAGAACATAAAAGACAAAATAATACAAAAGTGTGAGGTATGACTTTTGATGTGTTTACAATAATTTAAATTCCAGTTTGTATATTGTACTTGGACCAAAATTGCTTCCACCAAAAATATAAATCTACTTTTCCAAAAAATACTTTTTAACCAAAAACACTCCCAAACGAGCTCAGTAACAAACAAACCCTATCTGACCATAACAAAATTAAGTCGGCTGAAATTGTAACATTTTTCACACGAGTTACATGAGTCTCAAAACTACATAGTTAAGTAGCAGAAAATGTATAAAAATCATATAGGTATTTCTAATTAAATTTATAATCTCTCGCTAACAAAACAGTTAATATCTGGAAAAAAATTGAGAACGAAGAGTATCTCACTTGAATCCGTGCCGCAATTCGTATACAATAAACCCGTCCCTGCCGCCGCTAACGCTACGATCCGAACAAGTGACTTTCTGTTGGAGATTCCGACTTTTTTCTGCGAAAAAAAGAAAATATAAACAAAATTATCAGTTGAATGCAGAAGATCAGGGAGAGTGGAAGTATAAGTTTCTCCATTTCCGCCTCCTGAAACAATTCCTGAAAGGAAAAAAAATGAGGAGAGAGAAAGTGAAGAAGAAAGAGAAATTGAGAGGTGTTGTTGTTACTAATAATTGCTTGATCATCATCATCATCATCATCAGTTTAGCACAGCGACGTTATTTTCTCTCTCTTCGAACCAAATGGAGAGAGAAAATGTAGAGAATTTCGGATTGTCTACCTCTTTCCCTGTCCTGAATTTGTCTTGCCGGCGCCATAAATACGAAAATAAAAAGACGAGTGTATTTAAATTTTATTTATTTATATTTTATACCTGGGTCAAAATATAAATAAAAAATAATTAAATTCATTCGGATCAAATTTTTATATTCACATAAAAAATTTATTTTTTATATTCAAATAAACAAAAATTATATCTGAATATGAAGATTAAACATTAATATATTTAAATTTTACCTAATCATATTTAATAAATAAAAATTTAAATAAATAAAATTTAAATACATTAATATTTAATTTTTATGTTCCCATAAAAAATTATAAAATAAATTATCAACGCCTCTGATAACTGACGAATGACAAATATTTTTTTTTGAGGTGAATCTTATTTTAATGGGAAGTTGATCAGTCAATTCACCTGTACGTCTTATTTATATCAGAAGCTCTATATATTAGTATCTGATTTAAAATAGATAGTGGATATATTTTTGTATTTTATTGAATCTTTTTCGCGGCTTTTCCACCGTTTATTCATTGGTCAAGTGCGCTTCTTTCTTTGTTTCTTCTGTCGTCTGTATTTTATTTTTCCTGAATTTATTCAATATTTAATTACTTTACTTAATTATTATTTTTTGATAGACCCGTGGAAATCTATACAAATACAAAATACTCACGTGATCAAATTCACAAATCCCAAACAGAAAGAGAAAAATGACAACATAATTAATTAAAGGATCCTCTTGATCAAGGGAATATGCGCATCTTCAACCCTGCGCTTAGCATGTGCCCTAAAAACATATGTTAAGAAATTGTTTAATTAAATTGTGTTAATAAAGTTGGAGATACTTTAAAACTTTATATTGTCTTAAAAATAAATAAAACTCTTTTTATAGACTAAAAATATACTCTCTTCGTTTTGCATTATTTGATCATTATTGACTTTTACTTGAGAAATTTTTAAACTCAAAATTAACATAAATTTTTTTATTTTAATCAATACAATTAATAAATATATTAAATTATTTAAAAAATATTACTTATTAAAACTTTTAATGTTTCATAATTTTGAAAGAATCAACTTTATTTTAAATAAACTTTTAAAAATCAACAATAATCAAATAATTTGAACCAAAAAAAATATAAAAAGGATAGATATTACAACCCTACTTTTTTCCATATATTGTTAATTATAAGTAAAAATGCTAATTTAAAATTTAAAATATCTCAACTTAACTTCTGAAAAAAATTAATATCCATCTTCTATTTTAGAACAAAAAATATCTTTATAAGACTTATTTTGGACAAAGGAAATATAAATATAAATATATATATATAAAGAAAAAACAACTTTCTAATAAATTTACCATAAGTACATCTATACCAAAATCAAAATACAATTGACATCAGCCGACACCGGCACTAACACGTAAGGAAAAATAAAAACAATATGACATAGACATTGTCATTTCTTAGCACTAACTAATAAACTCTTATCTAATCTAATCTTTTTTGGGAGATTTGGGGGTCTTTTCTCCTTCGGCAGTTTTCGTTTTCTTAGGCAACAAAACTGGGTTGATATTTGGAAGAACACCACCGCTAGCAATTGTTACTCCCTGCAAAAGCTTCCCCAATTCGTCATCATTCCTCACTGCCAATTGCACATGCCTTGGGTTAATCCTCGTCTTCTTGTTGTCCCTTGCCGCATTTCCAGCCAATTCCAACACCTACCATTCATTACCCCAAAAAAAATTACAAAAAATTCTATAAACAAACATTGAGAGAAACCCAGAACTGAAATTTTTCATTTTTATACAGATTTGTTCATTGAAATGAAAAAAAATATATTATAAAATTATAAACGTGTATATACACATACAAATTAGCAATTAGAAGGGTAAAAAAAATAAAAATTTAGGGAGATAAATTCATATAAAATAATTTCTTCCAAACAAAGAATAACAGAGATAAAGATATTTACAATGAGAGAAATTTTCGGATCTGAATAATAAGATACATAAAAATATAGGAAACAGAGTGATTGGAAAAGAAAAAAACAGGGGATATACCTCGGCAGCGAGATACTCGAGAACAGCGGCGAGATAGATCGGAGCACCAGAACCCGTACGCTGAGCATACCTACCTTTCTTCAAATATCGGCCAATTCGACCCACCGGAAACTGAAGCCCTGCCTTCACAGACTTGGTCACCGACTTCTTTCTCTCTCCTCCTTTCCTTCCTCCGGCGCCCTTGGTGATCTTCCCTAAATCAGCCTCCATTTGATTAACAATCTATTAACTGAAAATATTCTACCAATTCAAAGAAACCCAGAAACAATGGATGGAGAAATCGGATAATAACAAAAATTAGCTTTTAAATTTGGTATGAAAGTTTGAATAAACGAGATCGGATTGCTGGGTATTTATAGTGCTCGGGTTTTGGAGATCTTCGTGATCGGATCTGACGGTTATGAGTTGCTACACGCTGGCGATCCGTGCCGTATTCTCTTGTCCATTGGAATTGTATATTTGTTATGTAATCTAACGGTTGGAGTAATTAACGCGTTGTTGATCCGATAATGTTTTTCAAACTGAAGCATTGGCGCGAGCGGGGAAATCAATATTGGTGCTCTTTTATGTTTTGGGTCTGGCGGGAAGAGGAAATCCGGAAATAACTTCGTAAGCTGAAAATTAAAATTTTAACTTAAAATTAAATTAGATAAAATTGTTAAACGATTGAAAATTTAAAATAAATCAATTCGCCCATAAAAGAGATTTCTATTCTTCTGTTGAATTTTTCTTTCCCAACATTAACCCTATAAACTACTCCTTCCGTCCCAAATTAATTGCTTTTCTAAGACTTTTTAAGTCAAATTGACTATTTTTAAAATTAATAATTAAGCATATATAAATATATTTCTAAAATTATAAAAATTGAAATTAGTAATAAATTGTATATACTTTCTTTTAGTTATAATATCTTCACTTATATGTTAGCAAAAATAGTAAAAAGATTAGTTTTAAAAATAATCAATTTGACTTTAAAAGGTCCTAGAAAAGCAATTAATTTGGGACGGAGGGAGTAATATTTATTTCTTGCTCTGTCTCAATATTTAGACATACATTTTGGCTTTATAAGTCAACTTACGAAATTTTATAATTCAAAATTGATATAAATTGATTAAAAATTTGTAATTCGAAATTGATATAAATTGATTAAAAATTTGAAATCAACATATATAACATTTATGATAATTAATAGTACTTTTTGGTTAATTTACGATGATTAAAGCTAAATGATTTTCTATTAATTTTGACTTTTTTTAATTTCATAAATTGATATAAAATGTGAAAATGTACCTTTAATGTAAAACAAATAAGTATTAAAATAATGAGTAAAATACACTAACACCTCATTTCTAATTTTTTAAGTAAAATTCATTACTCTTTGAATAATATAATATAACATTCACTGTCCTGGTTGACTTGATGATGTCAGCAATTTTTAAAAAATAAATGGTCAAAATGTCCTTAAGTACTGTAAGGACAATTATACCTTCAATTTATGATAACGAAAATACCCTTTAAGCAAAAATTTTGCTTGTATTTCACTTTCATTTAACTAGAAGGACAAATTAAAATTATTAACTTAAATAAATAAAGTTTATTTAACAAATGTAAATTTTTAAGGTGAATAATTTAATAATTATCATCTTGGAGAATGCGAAAATTGCACCATATCATAACACCAACTAAGAATATACATCATCATCAACAAATTGATTATCTTCATCATTATCGTCTTCATCTTCGTCATAATACACTCTATTGCATTCATCACTTGATGAGTAATTTGATAACCCATCATTATTAGTCATCACTTCATTTACAAGTTTTTCATCCACAAATTTATCATTGTTTATTTCAAAATCACTAACATGTTCTTCTTTATTATCACATTGAAAATCCTTATCTTCGGAAGACAATCCATAAACATCATCATCCTCATAACCATCTTCTATAATTATTTGTTTGCCTTTTCTATTTTTGTAACTTTTAGTACAACCTCATCATGATGTTTTTCAGTAATTTCAGACTCATTTAATGTTTTAGCCCATAACCGATGATTGTAAGTTGTCTCATTAACCCTATTTATATTATCTTGTATCTTTCCATCATTGTAAATACCTCGTCAACTTCATTTATATTTTTTGATCCAACTCCATCTTTACCAACACTATAATCAACTCTATTAACAATCTAATCATCATTTCACTCCTCTAATGGATTAATTACTTGTATATAGATATCAACAATTTTAATCCCCTTGCACATTTCAAACATGAGTAACATGTTTTCATCATTGCTTAATGGAATCTCGACCTGTGTTCCAGGTACAAAATAAAACAGTTTAACTTTTAAACTCATTCCAGTTGGTACTTGACTCAATGACAATTCAGTAACCTCGTTGAGCATATCCATATGGCAGTATACATCTCCATCAATATTTAAAATTACATTCACTGTGTTTCCCATAGTGAACATGAATATCATGATATTCAGTTATTCCTGTTAAATGAACAAAAATAAAATCACAATTCACAAAAGTATGTAATGAATATTTATAAATTATGCAAATAAGATCTATATTTTTATCTTTGTGCATACAAATAATTAATTTTAATGAGAGTGAGTGAGAGAAAGCAATGCTCTTGTGGGGTTTTCATCAAGTGTGAAACAAGGTTGATTTCATAATCTAAAGTTTAGAATTAAATGAATCGAGTGGTAACAAGGGTTTATAAAGACGACAATGGGGGAAAACATATATACCTTAAACCCAAAAAATGTAAGATCCCGACTTTATGAAATAAAAGTTTATTATTTTCTTTATGATTATTTTTCTAAATAGTGAAGTGTTTAATTGTTATAAATGATAGTTAAGAGTGTTATTTACAAATTATCTGAAAAACAGTATGTCGGAGAATATTCTTTTTGTCGTGGAATATTCTTTCTGTCGGGGAATATTATATTCGGTACTGTACGACGGCGCCGAAATAACAAAATATTAGTGGGCCCCATAATGACAATATTGTCAACGATAGTGGGCCTTATTATCGGATACTGAAAACGACAGTATTTTGTCAACAGTATTATCACCAGTAACTGTTGAAATACCCGGTAATAAAAAGAATAGTAAAACGCGTTATTCCACAGTAGTACGCGATATTTCATAGGCAAACGGTGTTGCACAATATTTTAAATTATTGATTCAATAATTGATAAAGTAGCAATTGCACAATATTTTGATTCAATAATTACAATAACATCTGCATGGTACTTTTTTATTATTTGTCATGGCACTATAACTCATATTATTTGATATGATATTTTAGCATTATTGACGGATTAAAAGTGGAGTCTAACTTAGGGGTACTTAATTGAAATTATGAAATTCACATGCCATGAACTATTGGTTCACATGATGGAACTATTGGTTCACATGTGAGAACTATTAGGGGATGTTATGCAAGATTGATAATACTTGAGGGATTATATTAAAAATAGAGGCAAAGATGAAGTTACTAAAGTGTAATAAGTCGAGCCCTTATTGTGCAATTAATGAAACTTGATTTTCCTATAAATAGGAGGGATTATCTTAAGAAATCTTCACACCTTCCTTGTATATACTTTCTCTCTCTCTCTAAATTTCTTGAGTTTTCTAAGTGTGCTAGGCTATTGTGAGTATTTGTGAGAATACTAATATTGTCCAAGTTAGTAAACTTCATAGAAAGCTATATCCAATCACTTATTAACGAAGGTAGGGGATATCATTTTTTAATACTCTTATGCAATATCATTTGCTTCCATGTTCTTAAGTGATATTATACTCATAAAGGTTGTTATTCATTCCGTATTAATTTGTGGGGATAACCTGTCCGTGCGGATTGACGCATGCCCGGTGAATATCCTTTTGTATTTATTCCTTATTACTATGTGGGAATAACCTGTATGTACGGAGTGTTGTACCTAATGAATACCCTTCTGTATTTATTTCTTATTACTCTGTGGGAATAACCTGTATGTACGGAGTGTCGTACATTATGAATATCCCTTTGTATTAATTCCTTATTAATCTGTGGGTATAACCTGTCCGTGCGGATTGACGCATGCCTGGTGAATAACCCTTCGTATTCATTACCTATTAATCTTTTGTAGAAATAATCTGTCTACGCGGATTACCGCATGACGGGTGAAAATCCATTTGCAGTTTCATATATTCTGTTATACTCGTATAACGTATCATTTCTTTTGTACTCTTTAAGGGATATCTTTTTCTTTCACATTTCTCTATTTATGATAAGAAATCTCTGTTTGTTTCCAAAATCTTATTTTTAAATGGTGAAAATCCCTGAAAAATTGTAGAATATCCTTAATAGTTTGTGTTTCATCTAATATGGTGAATTTTATTCTTGAATATCATTCTTGAATTTGACTCCACAATTTGGTCATCATGTTGGCAATTTGGTCAACTTTCGACACTGGATTAATTAAACATTTATTTTTATTCTTGATCTCACTGTATTCATTTTATATCATTGTCATCATCCTCATATTTAAATTGTGGTGATAGTTCTCTTTTGCCCGTAGTGCAAAGATGAACTGGCGTGACATGATTTTGACCAAACTGTGTATTGGTATAATCATGACTTTTGGTATTACAAACAAAGGCGTATGGTGAAAGTTCTTTTTGGCCCGTAGTGCAAAGATGAACTGACGTTTGGCATGATCATGACCGGTGATGTTATAAATAAATATCTTTGTCACATAATGCAAAGAGAGGCTGTTGAATATAAACTGTTGATTTGGATGTTCATAAACATGAACTGTTGATTGGTGTTACAGGGATAAAATATTGGTGGTGATCCTTTAACTTATAGAAGATGGTAGATATTATAATCTACTTGACTCTTCTAATGGATTGTTCGTTCCGCTGCAGTTGTTATTGAACAATTATAATATCTTTAAATCTCTGATTTATTTCGATTGAAGGCTAAAGATAATTTTATTCTTCATTATCTTAATCATGATATTTCCTACTAGGTTATTTGTGCTCACCCTTTTCCTTTTTGTTCCATTGTTCTCTTCAGGAAAAGAGAGTATAGCGGAGACTAGCTGGGGGATGGAGTGATGGTCTGAGACAATAGAAGTATCTCAATACATTATTATTAGTGTGACAATAAGTGTATTGAGAATTTAAGATGTATTTGTATTGTGTTGTCGTATTTTGCACAACACTTATTAGTTGTAAATGGGAAAATTTGTATTTGTATTTTGTAGAATATTATTGGCGACTCAAAATGAGTTGTATGGACCTATTTTGGGGGCGTCAAAAAAAATCTCGATCGTAGTCGGACAAGTTAATTTCCTTCGATCATCTCCTTTACGGCAAAAACTTTCCCTCCTTTTCCTGTATGACAGTGACTAGTGATTTAAGAGTGGGGAATGTAACTTGACCATATAAATCAAAATATGGTACTTTTGTCATTAGCAAAATAAGTATAAATTCATAATATTTTAAATGGTCCTCTTAATATGTGCCCTAAGGGCACATGATAAGTACACAATTCAAAGGTATATTCTCTTGAACTGTGCGCATGTTCCCTTGAACTTGGTGCAAACGCAGAAATCAAGGAAATATGCATACAGTTTAAGAGAATATACCCTTGAACTGTGTGCTTAACATGTGCCTTAGGGCACATGTTAAGAAATTCCTATTTTAAAATAGTAAAACATGAGGTTAAGTACGTAACTTCGCTTAATTATTTGGTCAATAATAAACATCTACAAGGATAATGATTGTTACTTGAAAAACTAGAGTGATAGTGAGTGTTATTTATAGTTATTTTCAAGTGGTGTGAGTATATTTTACTCTAAAATAATTATGTCTAAACATATCATTTTGCGAACCCTAAAATCAACAAGAAAGGTAAAGAGTACTCACCTTTTCGGACAAAAATTGTACACACAGTAAGCATAAACTTAAATATTTAAATATTTTGGCCCTTTTCTCATAATCAGTAAATCAATTAATTGGAGCTAAAATTTGGACTTTTATTGTTTAAGTTTTTGCATAGAGCAATGTTAGAAATTCTTAACCCAACTCAAAAATA
Source organism: Aralia elata (assembly GCA_034770075.1). NCBI lineage: Eukaryota > Viridiplantae > Streptophyta > Magnoliopsida > Apiales > Araliaceae > Aralia > Aralia elata. The sequence continues at coordinate 11,277,277 of CM068388.1, read as the reverse complement.
TTTCAAGCAAGTTAACTTAACTTAAAAATATTCACCCAAGTAATTAGCATTTAAGAAAAACTTAAATGATTATATCTATTATATAATGGGAGAAGGTGAGGTGATATTAGCCTTAAGGTCGTGTCACAAATTCATTTTTCCTTTTGCCCTTGTAAGATCAGTTGTTTTACAATTTTATCCTTTTTAATTTTATTCTCCAAATTTGATAAAATTAATTTTGGGTGGTAATATATGCAGACCTTAAATTACTAGTTGTACACCTAAAAGCAATAAAGTAACTAATATACCCTCATTTAATGATAGATGAATTCACCCATCTATCAAGTGCCCAATTTGTCCTTCAGAATTTTTAAAATGTACATAAACAAATTTTCATGATTCTATAAGATATCACCATAAGTAAGATTGTCCGGTTGGTTACACTAATACCAAATATTTTTGATAAGTATGTATTATTTTTCTTTGACATTATGTGCGTCATTTTGATAGCATAAAATGTTGATATTCATATACTTTTGAAAAAATACAAAGTAACCATTGTTAATATTTTCAACAAGTTTATTATCTAAATTTTATATTTCATATTTGATACTCAAATACTAAGTGTAGCATTTTATATATGATAAACTATTACTAGAAAGAGAAAATAAGAAGAATTTGTGTTTGTTAAATTGTAGTATATGTCATTAAATCGTTGTTCAAACTGAGACCTTAATTTAGCAAATCTATTTAAAGTGGGAAATAGTTTTTTAGCATGAGGATATAATTGAAAATATTAGAAGTAAGATGAATCCTATGAAGATAGAGAAGCTGTAAAATTAAACTAATACATGAATTAATTTTACGTTATTATCTATACAATTGTATGAATCCTATGAATTTTGATCATTATTTTTTACTCTCTCTGTCCTAAATTAATTGCTCAGTTTTGACTTTTTAAAGTCAAATTGATCATTTTTAAAACTAATCTTTTTACTATTTTTGCTAAAATATAGGTGAAGAGATTATAACTAAAAGAAAGTATATACAATTTATTACTAATCCCAATTTTTATAATTTTAGAAATATATTTATATATGCTTAATTATTAATTCTAAAAATAGTCAATTTGACTTTAAAAAGTCAAAATTGAGCAATTAATTTGGGACGAAAGGAGTATATAACATTATATGTAGTGTTCAACCATATATTACAAGACTTTTACTTTCTTACGTTTTATAATTGTGTTTTGTTTTGTAGTTACCATATGTGTAATAGGCTAAAGGGTAAATTGAACAAATGATTAGGTGTGAAATGATTTTTAATTTATTGAAGATATTAGTCACTTTGTCATATAATGACGTGCAACTAGTAATTTAGGGTGTGCATATAACAATACTTTTAATTTTATATTTTTATCATTTCAGGATGTGCATATAACAACACTCTTAATTTTATATTTTTATTAATGTGTGTGTCATAGAGACTAATGTTGATTAAAACTCACTAATTCTCGAGCTAATAAAAAAAAAGAATGCATTATAAGGTGACAAACTCAAACACTTCACATGATTGTTTTGAGAAATTTGCCTTTCGCTACGCTCTACACTAATCTTAATTCTTATGAATGCAACATTAGGATAAAAACTATTGCACATAAGTTTGGAAGAGAAAAATAAAATTGGTGTATGAAAATAATCTTACATATGGACTATTAGTTTTTGGGTGATGTTAGGGTTCTTAATTTTTTTTTTTGTTTCAAAAAGTATCTTAAATGATAAGTTATCATAATATTAGTTGTGTAGATCTCATGTAATTGACTATAACACAAATTATTATTAAAATATTCAATGTCATGTTATTTGAGACCCATTTGAGATAAAAAAAAATTGAAACCCCTACCATAATACCATTACTCTTAAGCCATGTTTGTTTATAAGGATTATAATCTCGCGACTATATTCTCATAAATTATAATCTTAATATTATTAATCTTATGATTAAATAGTCCTGATCATATGTTTATTTTTAATGGGATTATTCATGGAATAATCTCATATTATATTTTTTTTTGCCGAGAATTATTTAAAGAATTGGATAAAAACTTACCGTTTAAACTATTATACCATTGTCACTAATAACAAAGATATAATATTCTCATTAATTTGAGTATAGATGGATAGGATACATCGGCCATTTTAAATAAAGTTAAAGGTTAATTTTGTCCATAAATTTTTAGTTCCAAATAGTAGGGAGTAGACATCATATTAAATAGTCCTCCATTTCAAGTCATTTTGTTATCTCGGGACTAATAGTCCCAAATCTATTTTTTTAAAACAAACAAGAGACTTGATATTAATAGTCCAATCCCAAGTGTCATTCTTACAAACAAACATGGCCTTAGTTTTTTTTCAATCTATTTATGTTCAGGCATGTTACACAATAGTCAAAAAGCGCATCTGGTGTAGTGGTATCATAGTACCCTCCCACGGTACTGACCAGGGTTCGATTCCCTGGATGCGCAGTCACATTTTGCACTTTACTATTTTTGGTCTAATCCTAATCCATCTATAAAAAAAAAGAGTGAATTTTGGTCTTATAATTTGAGAATTAAATTTTCATACATGTATAATATACAAGCGATATTTGGATCATGACACCTTATTAATGAAATATTTATTTTGGACATTTTTATGCTTATTTTAATGACGTATACGATGTTAGTGTATCAAATTCCAACTCATAATTTGAAACGTAGGAAGTATTATTTTATTTGCAATTAAAAACACAAATTTTTTACATCAGCCAAAAATATTTTTGAACCCAAATTTCTTGTTTTTAGAAGTCAAAAAGGTATCAAATATCAAAATATTTTGATTTTTTAATGTTAAGCTTTTAGTTTATCCAAAACTTCCTAAACAAGCCGTGAATGTTATAAATTTCGTATAACTTTACATATGTTATAAGAATTAAAATTTCAAGCACAGTTAGTGTGTGTGTGTGTGTATATATATATAAGTGGTATTATTACATATCATTATCTTTAGAATATGACACTTAATTAATAAAATACTTTTTCTTGAATATTATTATTCTTATTTTAATAATGTGTTATGAATAACACTCATATATACACCGTCAATGTATCATATTTTAACTCGTCTTATAAAACCCTTCAACTATTTATATGTCCGTATGGTTTAGTTTTGAAACCTATTCCGAAATGACCGTGCCCATTAAACTAATTATACATGTACCATACTACATCATTATTTAATTTCGCCCAATATATAATTAACGACACTAATATTATATTTAGTGTCAAAATAAAATTTATCGCAAACAATTAGCAACACTATAAAATTCCTCACAAATAATTATGTAGTTGAAAGTATCGTTAAATATAATATTAGTATCGCTAAATTTAAATATGTATTAGAGGAAATTAAAAGATAGATATAATTTTAAGCTATAAATACCAAAACCTATATAATATTTAGGCTATAATTTATTTATTTTTAAATATTCTTGCTATTTAGTCCTTTTTGAAAGAACAAACAGAGTGATATAAATTGTTTCAACAAGAGTCTACACGTACACCGTGTATGCCATGTGCCTCCGAACCCCGTCAAATTCGTTTTAAGACCAAAATTCATTTTTGCTGGATTTAATTTTTGGATCCGTCCCTGCGTAACCCATTTGGGTAGACATGCCGTGACAACATCACCCTATCAGTACTATTTATTTAATCTTCGAATTTTAATGACAAACAATTGATTACTTTGTACGGCTAAGTTTATAAATTGTAATTTATTTATTTTTAATTTAAAGTCGTACAAAGTAATCAATTGTTTGTCATTAAAATTTATAAGTATGAAATACAGTGTCACAATTTTAAAATTTTATCAACACATTCGTAAATTAGAGAGGAGAAGTGATGAGTTTTATTTATGAATGTTCACTGGGCGATCGAACAACAAATTTTATTTCTCTCGAATTATAGGAATTTTTCGTTTCCATAGCATTTCACAAAACAATTTTAACTTTCTTCTTCTTCTTCTTCTTTTTTTTTTTCTGTTGACAAAAATCTTAGTCTCCATCTTAGATTTGAGAAGGGCTCTCCTTATTTTGAAGAGACTCTCCTTAAATCTCTCTTCTTGTGTTCTAATAATTTTTTTATTTTTGTAGAGTTTATTTTCCCTTTTGTGGGACCTGTTTTCTTCATGATATGACTGATTTTTTTTCTTTGTAAGAGAATTTTATTATCATCTTTTGGGAGTTTGCTTCCTCGAGTTGGGAGATTTTTTTCTTTCGTGTGAATTTTTTTGGTGCGTGAATGGTTGAAGATAGATTGTTCAGATTTAAGTATGACGGCTGGTTCTTCCTTTACTCGTACTGAAGAACTATTTAAATTTGTATATTATGTTTTTACTTTGAAATTATGATTGTTTTTCAGGAGTATATCTGGTGTCTACTAGCTATTGCTACGATTAATCTTTTTCTTGATTATCTGTTATTATGTTTAAAAGGATTAATTTTTTTTTATTTTTTGAATTGTAATATTTTTATCGTTTGTAACCGTTTAGATTTCAATAAAAATCAATCAATTTAAACATTTCAAAATTCTCTATATTACACAAGTTACAAGTTTACTATGAAATAGACCTATACATATAAACACACCAGACTTCTAATCTATCTAAACGGAGCTAAAGGATTCCTAGTACTTGCACCTTTCAAGCTCCTAAGTTCTTTACACACATGATCTAACATTCCCAAAAAATCTCTAACAATCACAAAAATGCGAAGTGGGTTGGCTTCATCCTTGCTCAAATTCCCATGAAAATACTCTGTGATCTCTCTTACATGCAATAACACTCTAAGTTCATCTTCTTGCAACTCCTTTAAATTTTTCTCTGCATAATTCAAGAAGGATTTCATTGACTGCACAAAATTCCCACTCTTTTCCTCCTTAGACAAGTCCTTTTGTACCAAATGCTGCAACTTATTCATTCCATTGGATAAGTTGGAGACAGAATTTGCAATGACATCCAAATCTATGGTAGCTGTTCTTTTCACATTGAAGAGTTCTGTTGTCAAACCAGACACAAGATCTAGGCCCATTTTTTTATAAGCTTCTTCTTTGTCTTGAACATTTTTGCTACTGCTTTTTTGGTTGATCTTCCCAATAATGCTCTCGGATACTTTTATCCCTTCTGATCGAATGATTTCTTGGACAACAAAGTGGAGTAGTGTGGTTTTGCCATCAGTCCCTTTCACATCAGCAAGTTTAAGGAGTGCGTCGAGCTTGAATGCTTTAGCCCCTCCTCTGATAGTTCCGACGTTCATCCTGTTTCCTGTTTTGAGCACTGCCTCGAGTAGTTTTAAGAAGAGCCGGCTTGATCTTAGTTCCTTGCAGGCCTCCTAATACATACCAGAAATGTTGGTTCACAAAAATTAAGATGACAAGGTTTGTTTTCGGGGAAATGAAGACATTTAAATTAGGATTACCTCTAGTATTGAGAAGGACTTCTTGAGATGAAATATTTCATCTTCAAAAGTTTCTCTGTAAAGCATGGCTTCAATTCTCAAAAATGCAAAAGGTATGTTGAGTGTTGCCTTCACCAACTTCTCTGCTGAACCTAATTCATTCATGTCTCCTTTATAGTTTGTGAGTTTTGCCTCTTCTTCTTTAGTGAGTTCCATCTTAATCAGTGCCTCTAGTTGTTGTAAACACAATCCATCCCCTATATGTAGAAAATGTTACAAACTTGCATTGCCCATCTCAAAGTTTGTTTGTTTTTTTCCATAATATAACTGTTGCATTCTCATAATCTTAAAAATTAGACCTTTGATCATGATTGTATACTGAAGTACCACATAAAATTAGGCCTTGTACCTTGCATAAGTGCATCACAGACTTGCTCAGCAGTAGCATTCAAGGCTTTTGAGAGTATGGTAATATTTTGCAACCTCTTTGGCTCAAGAACATGCTTTTTTGGGGAAGGACTTTTGCTCTTGCCTTCATCCTTCTTCAATGAACTATTCATATTGTAACCAAAGAGCGACTCGATCATTTCCTCATCGAATCTGTACCATTGTTCATTGACATCTTATTTCAAATCAATGAAAAACAAAAAAAAAAGGATGTCAAGTAAGATCAAGAAACAAAGGGATCATCACTTACTCGAAAGAACTTGATCTCAGCTTATCCCATACCATTGATTGGTCTGGTGCAGCTCTAACTTTGTCCCAATGAAGCGGTTTCAGCTTTGGTAATGGGACACCTTCTTTTCCCAATGGGGTATAGTTTGGAAGTTGAGATGGTGGTGGAGGTGGTCCTTTTGTAAATGGAGGAGGACATGGTGGGGGTGGAATTCCCAATGGAGCCTTGAGGGGTGGCAAATCGCTTCGTGGGGTTTGATTAGATCCACAAGAAGAATCTGATGAATTCATAGATGATAAATTTGGCAATGTAGAAGAACTTGAAGCTTTATATGTTAATTTTTTCGAACAAGAGGCCGAGTGAGAAGTAGATATATGTGTATGAGGGAGTGGAGGGGGTGGAGGTGGTGGATGGGGAGAATGTGACAATGAATTCAGGACATGGTTTGGCGGTGTAAATGGTAAGTTCATTGGTGGTATATTTGACACAAATGAGGATAAAATTTCGTCACTAAGTGTACCTGCTGATGCATTGGAAAGTCTAGCATTTGATGAATGTGAATTGTATAAAGAATGGAAAGATTCATTGTCAGAAGAATGAGTTTCCTCGGGAGTTACTTTATCATACTTGATTAATTCTTGATTTTCATTAACAGATACAATTTCTCCCACATTAGAACAACCAACACTATCAGAATCTGATTTTACCACTTCTTTTTCTGATTTGACAGCCTGGGAACTTTGTTTGGGAGAAAATTCTTGTGCCTCTAAAGTAGCTCCTATAGAATCATGGTAAAAAAGGTCAGGCTCTGGATCAGAATTTACCTTTTTGACTGCATTTTGAGAATTTCCTTCTTCAGTGCTATGTATTATTGCCATTGTACTTCTTGATCTCCTCCTCTTTCTGAATTTCTTGCATCCCCAAATAAGCCCAATCCCAAATAGCACAAATGTAGCAGTAGCAGACACAAGAACTGCTACCAAAGTTCTTGTTCCAACTCCACCTTGATCTCTCTTCTCCTTATGAATCTTGCGAATCGGCGCCCTTACACGAGGCCGATGCGGGCGAAAATGGTGAGGATTTACATGACGAGGCAACACTGGAGCTGGAGATGGAGCTGGAGCTTCAATAGGGGAAGGTGAAATTGACCCATATCCAAAATCATGTTCTTTTCTTAAATTAGTGCTTTTTAGCCCAAGAAAAGCTCTCAACTTCTCCAAGATCAAGCCTTTATTTTCATCCTCACCTGATATTTGTCTAACATGATGATTCTCTTGTAGGCTAGGGACACTGAAGTATGTTGCAGCATTCAATGAGGCTATGAGCATGAAAATGGTGCACAATATCATGTAAAGAATCTGATAATCATTACCCATGATTTTTTTTCAACCCAAAATCATTTACCAATCAATTTACCTTTTCTTTTTGCATATAAATCAAGCTAGTACATTTTTTTGGATCCAAATAAAATAATACACAGAAAAAAGGGAGAAAAAAGAGTCTTTAATGCTACTCTAAGGAACCCTTGAGCCTGCAACTAGTAGTTGTACTGAACCCTTCTTTATTTGCTCAGTTCATGTCCTTGTTATTTCTTGTCTCCTCCATTAATTCCATTGTTAGTAGTATATCAGCTTCTCTTGTTTGTACATTTTCCTCAGATTTGACTGAGATTTTTATTTATCTTCTAGAAAGTCTTTATCTTTAGCTAAGAGGAAAAATTGAGCATGTGTTTTCTGTTCATCTTTTCCAGCTTTTAGTGATGGATTTGAAGTTTTAATTCTTAAACCCTTTTAGGCATGGAATCAATTTCAGTTCACGGATTTGTGACGAGCTTTATAAAGTTAAAAGCTTTTTTGAGTCATTTTGGAAGTAACTATTTGGTAGGGCCCACTTGGTTGGACTTTTCTCACTATTCATGGTGGTGATGGTGTAAACTTTCCCCTGGCCCCACATTATTTGTTGGGGGGTTTGAGGGATGTGAGATAAAGAGAAATGGTCCATCACTTTCTCATGTGATCTCTATACAGAGAAGTTATTAGTGTAATTAGATACTTCTATAAAGCAAGAATTTAATGTTGGATTGTCCATGGTTTGAAACATTATTTTGGGAGCGGGGTTTAAGCTTCTAAAACAATATTTTTTAACCTATGGAACACACTACTACTTCTTTTTTGGGGTTTTCAAGAATAATGCTAACTAGTTCCGACAAAAATTATACAATATTGATAGATTGTACGGTATATTACTTATCGATACTTTGTTTTGAAAAAATAAACAGTTACTTAACATTACTTGGCCTTCAGCAATTACGAGCTACGATAATGTTATTATCTCTCCATATCCTTTTATAATAAAAAAATGAAAAAAATATAAACAATAAATACGCTCTAAATTTATCTATTTATAGTCCATGTAAGTATGATTTTTTTCCTTTGAGAGGGCAATATCTTTCCCTTTTCCATATGCATTATACATCTCATCACTTTACTAGTCGTAAGTATTAATGGTTTGGTGAGATTATATTAATTTTGTCACCATATATGTTGGCAATAACCTTGTTTCTTGTCTCTCACCTCATCTAACAAACCACATGAGAGAGAGAAGGGCATCAACCGACAACATAAAGTAGTAACATATGCAGGAGGTGCTTGGCTTAGTCGCTACTTGGAATCCCATGCCATGGGATATATTTGAGGGGACCCTATTTAATTTCATTGAGTTGAACCAAGATTGACCCTTTGGTTAAAGGGTTGAGCAAAATTGACCATAACAATATAAACAATATTAGCACATTTGAGCTGGAGATGATTGGGTCAGAATGTCAGACTGATCTTTTTTCTATATGACGCGGTGAAAGAGTCCAATTCGAAAGTAGGTTAGATGTACGAATACGTTCAGATCGATAGAATTTCAAAATGGCATAACTTTTGATCTAGAAAGAATTATGTGGTCCATAATATATCAATTAAAGCTTGCGACGAGTTCTACAAGACTTTTAGTTATGACATATACCGTTTTAAGTCTGAAAAACCCATTTTAAGCAGTCTAGTCATTGGTCAAAATTGGATTATTTTTTTAATTTTCGTTATTTTTTTTTATCCTAATTGATGTTCGGAAGTTGTTTAGGACTATAAATACATTTATTAAGGCTTGTGAACAATTACGTTTTGATTAATTGAGATTATTATTTTTAATTCTCTTTGCGAGTTCTTTATTTTTCTTATGGATTAAAGGATTTATTTTCTGTTCTTGTTGATACGTTAATCTTAAAATCACATTTGTGTTAGATCTTTACAATCTAATTATATTCTGTTGCGTCACTATATGTTCCCTTTTTCCCTTTTGTTAATTATTAGAAGAAAAAAATGAAAGATGGGCAGCATTTTCTATTTTTTCTCCCTCTTTTTGGACAAGATATTCGTTAAATATTTATTAAAAGTTATTTTGGCCCGTCTAAGTTTATGTGGCTTTTATTTTTGTGTTCCTCAGCACAAATTTTAAAATGTGTCGAGAAAATGTTTTGCGTTATTTTTTTATTTTTATTAAACATTTATACTAAAAATATTATAAATGTTTTACTATTTTCCGATCGTCCCAGAAATTTTCTTTTAAATATTATAGATTAGTTATATAAAAGATTTATATAATTATTTTTTCTACATGTCTTGATATCCGAGCCAAAGCACAAACAGAAATGACCAGATGACATTAATTTCCCTTCATTGCGTCTTAGCAATAATAACATTTATGATATATTGCAAAGTCGGGTCTTCATCCTCACCGACATTGTGATTATTCTCCAAAATATTTACATTACCTGCTGCATATAATAACTTCTGGGCAAACTGAAAAACAGATGGTACTTTGTGTTAGTATTTGGTAGGTCCCATTTAACAATAAAAGAGATTTTATAATCTCTCCATATTTTACTTCACACATTTATTGCACTCTAAAAACAATTATTACACTAAATTTATCTCTCAAAATTTAGTAATCTACTCCCTCCGTTCCAAATTAATTGTTTAATTTTGACTTTTTTTTTAACTCAAATTGACTATTTTTAGAATTAATAATTAAGCATATATAAATATATTTTTAAAATTATAAAAATTGGGGTTAGTAATAAATTGTATATACTTTTTTTTGGTTATAATCTCTTCACCTATATTTTAACAAAAATAGTAAAACGATTAATTTTAAAAATAGTTAATTTGACTTTAAAAACACAAAATTGAGCAATTAATTTGGGACATATGGAGTATATTATTAAGGGAGGACAAAAGGTCGGTTACTTTTGAATTATTTGGTCTCTCAAAATAAGAATATTTTTTTGCACTCTTGATTTCCATCATCCCTAATTTGTACAGCTATCACATGTTGCAAGAAAAAAAACAAAACTATCTGACAATTTTTAAATTTGATGGGGAAGTTATATTTATTTACTTTTCCCTTATATTATATTTTTAAAGATTAATAAATATCTTTTAAAAATAATTTAACATCACACGCATCGCATGTGCGTGTATACTAGTATCAGTAATATTATAGAGAAGGGTATTTTTTTTGGTGCAATAGAGAAGAGTATCTTTCAGCTGCTCTAGAATTTTTGAGGTACTCTACATTGTGAATTTTTCTAAATCTCAACTTTATACTTCGACTCTTTGTTTCAAATTACAAGATTAATATTAATTTTCTAAAAGTTAATTAAAATATTTTTAAATTTAAAATTGACATGATTTATTTAAGATTCTACCTTCACCTATGAATTAAATTTTTAGAAAAAGGTATAATGAAAAGGATCAAGAAATTGAGTGAAAATGTAATAAGACGAGACACAATTGAGTGTCTTAGGCATGCACAAAGACTAGTCTAGCCCCGAAAGCTTGATCAAACTCGGCCGATCTTGGTGCTTAAAATGATGGACTGTTTTGGGATTGCGTGCTTTTTTGTTAGGGAAAGATATATCTAGAATATATATTTGCAACTTAGGAATTTAAAGGAAATTGAGAATATATATATATATATATATAAACTTATCTATATATCAAACTTGTAAGAAATGAATATGTCAAGTCTAGTATTGTATACTATGTCCTTAAGATAATTATGCCCTTCGTATTGGTACTTTGAGTTAGTGGTAATTGTCTCTCAGGATACAATGATAATTTGTGTTATAGCAGCACTACAAATAACACAACCAGCGGACCAAAGAAATGCTTAGACTCTCTCTCTCTTTGAAATAACTATGAAGTACTTGTACTTAGAATGCTTAATGCTTGGATGAATTCGAATGACAGCCCCCTATCTATTTATAGGAAGGGTTCGTGACCTATCTGATGTGACACAACCCATTAAAAGGGCATCGGATGCATATGAAAAGGTATGGCATAACATCTGTTCGGTCAAAACGACGTAGTTTTGGCCTAACAGAAAGGACGCTTTCGTTCATGGCATCTGTTCGATCAAAACGACATAGTTTTGAGCCTTAACAGAATGAGCGCATCTGTTCAGATAGGCACTTTCCAAAAAACGGCGTAGTATTGACATGTCCGTTCTGCAGATAACGCTTCCCGATACAGTTTTGATAATAAATAATATTTTATCAAAATGACACAGTTTTGATAATAGAACTAAAATAAAATTAAAAATATATATACAAGGACCCAGAGCCTCGAGCCCGAGCCCGAGCCCGGCCCGACCGATTGGTCGGTCAGCGGCGCGCGTGTGCGTTCAAACCAAGCCTTGACTAGGTTCTCTCCTGATACGAGCATGAGGGGGTCAGAATTTTATGTCATTCATTCGACTCAAGTATTGAGGAATCAACGAACGATCGTTAGTGAATGGATTGATTTCAACTCAAGGATGCTTAGAATGGTTCCTAAGACGCTTGGATTGCGGGATTCCTTCCTCCAAAACAGGGTTCCATGTTTTAGGAAATGGTGTTTTCCACCAATTAATTCCTTCCCCAAAACAAGGTTCTATGTTTTAGGAAATGGTGTTTTCCACCAATTAATTCCTTCCCCAAAACAAGGTTCCATGTTTTAGGTGATGGTGTTTCTACCAATTGTTTCTTTCCCCAAAATAGGGTTCCATGTTTTATGTAATGATGTTTTTTTAGCATTTGCTAGGGTTTGTGTAAATTCTAGATTGTTCTCTAGTTTAGTATAAATAGGATCATTGTTGTAATGAAAAAAAACTTGAATTTTTAGTATCATCAATATTATTATTGTGAGTTTATTTCTCTTCTTGTGGTTCTTTGAAGGATTCCTAAGTATTCCTTAGTTCTTCTTTTGAGATTCATTATTGACTTATCATACAACCATTCATAGTTATGTGTTGTGTCTTCTACCGCATCAATCGTCGATTGTACCGAGGTTACCACTTTAATATAAGCGAGGGGTCGAGGTGTCGTTGGTGTTCACCCTGCGCAGATTTCCTAAGCAAGCAATTGTACCAAGATTACCGTCTACATATAGGTGAGGGGTTAAGGTGTTGCAAGCTATCCATCCTATCAACTTGTTGGAAACGATCCGGGCGACGACCACCTCACGCAAGCGTGCCGTGGATTTCATCATTTGGTATCAAAGCTAAGTTCTTATCAAGTTACTTATCTTTACTTTTATTATTGAATTATAGTAAAAAAAACTGCAGAAAAATATATTGCAGAAAATTATTGATATTATTGGGATTTCATTTGGTAAAAGTCATATTTGAGAATTGTGAAATATTATTGTATTCGTATTCATAACGACTATTGTGTCTTGATAAGTTCTTATTGGATTGAATTTGGATAACTAAGATATTTTTTTGTGAATTCAAAAGGAACCTATTAGAGAGAACTACGAGCGGAAAAAGGCAAGAGTGGTGAGTTTTATTTGAGGGTAAAAGCCATTTGAGCGATACACGAGCGTTTCATAACATTCTTTGAGTGAAAACACGTGAGGGAGTGTGCGAGGAAACTTTCTTATGTACTAACCTTTGTTTTGTAGCAATCATATACGGATATAATTGTAAAAATACTTATGAGTGGCAAAAGAGATCCTTTCAAGGTAGAGCCGATCCCAAAGCTTTTTAAGTTGGGAGAAAGGAAAGGAGCGAGAGTTTCACTATCACGAATATTCTGAGCAAAGAAAGTTTAAACTTGCAGTCCTGGATTTGTCCGGCGATGCACGTACATGGTGGGCTCAATTTGAACGTGATAGGAGAAAATATGGAGAACCTCCGATCGATACATGGAAAGAGTTGAAAACAGTGATGAGAAAGCGGTATGCTCCAATACAACCTAGCATGAGGAATGAGTATGTATCTCCTAGACATAAAGAGCAACCCTCAAGGCGACCAAATTGGGAAGATGAAAGGAAGGTTCAAAGGCATGAAGAAACTCGTTGGAGACAACCCCGAGCATCTCCTAGGGCGTATGTGGAATAGGTATCTTTTAAGAATGTCATGAGAACATATAATGAGTTGAGAAATGAACATTTGCAACAGCAACAAAACATCTCCAAGGAGCAAGATCAACCAAGGGAGGAAGACGAGAGTATAGAGTATGCCATCCAAGAAGAATTGTTAGGTTCCAATGAACATGATGAAGTTTATGAAGATTTAATGATTATACAAAAGGATTGTAATCTAGAGAGAGAAAAAGAAATGATTTAAAAGAATGAGAGAGAAAACACTCGAGAGAAAAATAAACGAGAGAATGAGCAAAAAGAAAAAGAGAGTGAGAATGAAAGTGAGTTGTATTTTGAAAAGTCAATGATTGTACATTCGTACAAGATGACGCTTTTGGATATTAACCAAAGTAACTCTGTTTTGTCTAGTTCTATTGTTTCTCTTATACAGGTGAAGGATTATCTACCTAACACTATCATTCCATACTCGTCAGCTATTGGTGTTCTTGAGGAGACGAATGAGTTACTGAGGCAAGTTGGTGAGTTGATAGAGGAAGGTATCATGGATGAAGTCGTGAGTACATGTGCTATTGATGAGATCATAATGCCTAAGTGGGATGAGACATCGAGCATGCTTGTCGATTTTAAATTGGTAAACAAGTATCGTTGTTATTTTATTTACTTGGATAATATGTTTGATAAATTGCATAATACTTATATTTTATCTACATTTGATGATAATCATGTGATGAAAATGCCTAATCAAATTAGCAAGATAGGTTGTGATAAAAGGAAAATTGTGTTAACATGTAACTTGTATAGGTGGATAGTTATCTCTGTTAGATTAACTGATGCACCTAGTATTTTCATGAGTTATTTAAAACATGTTTTGCATGCTTCCATTGGTAAATTTGTGATTAGCTATTTTGATGGTAGAATCGTCTTTATCATAAATTTTGGAGGATATTTAAACTTTGTTGAATTAGTTTATGATCATGATATTTATTCACGTTTTCAAAACTCTAATTTGCATGAAATTCATTATAGTCCATATGTTGAGTTAGATTTTCATGCTAGTCAATCTTTGCTTGATTTGTCATTAGAACCATCATCATTGCATAAGCTACCATCATTTGGTATTATTTCACCAAAGCAAATTTCATTGCATGAAAAACTATTATTTGATGACATTCCTAGTCTTGGCAACACTTATGGAGATTCCGTAGCATCTAGTGAGTTTGGATGTGATAATCATATGTACACTAGTGAATTCTCGATTTGTGGTGGTTGTGAACTTTCGATGCCATTGACATCATTGGGTGATCTTGAGTTTGCTATTGTCAATGGAAAAGGAAAGATTGTTTGTGTTTTGAAAATTCGAGATGGGATCTTACTCTCCGAGGATAAAAGCATGGTTTGTTGGGTAGATCCATTCGAACATTATATTGAGAGTCTATAGGGAACTAATTTGAATTTTGATTTAGTAGACTATACATATGAGTTTGAGTTTCTTGAGTTTTCCATGATTATATAAAAGATTCATATTGATTTACTTTATGTTTAATCTAGGAATTCAAGAGTGCTTACTTGAACAACGTGATGAGTTTCAACAACTAATATTTGATCCAGGATCGTTGAAAATCATGTATTTACAAATGCACGAAATCCTCAAGTTGATTTTTGATCCAGGAATTCGTAAATGTGAATTGATTAAACATGAAGGGTACTATGTATTGATACTAGATCCATGAGGGGACTATCAATTGGTATCATTTGTGTCTAACCTAGGAATTCGTGTGTATTTGCACATACGATGTGCAACTTTACAAAGATTGGTATTATTACGAATCATCAAGATCACAAGAAAGCCTTTTGATCCAAGAATTCGTAAATAGAAGTATATGCTTCGAAGGGAGTTCTATATGATGATATTTGACCCAGGAGGGGATAGAACTTTTCCGATTTTTATGTACGTTTTTCTTACTACCTATGCATGTGTTATCATAAGTTGCATTTCAGTTATTAACTCAGTTTGTTTTGATGTAGAGTCTGATTTGTGGATCAATCCGTTTCGAGAGAGGGCGATGCCAGATTTCAGGACAAATCTTTATGAAGAGGAGGGGGATGATACGAGCATGAGGGGGTCAGAATTTTATGCCATTCATTCGACTCAAGTATCGAGGAATCAAGGAACGATCGTTAATGAATGGATTGATTTCAACTCAAGGATGTTTGGAATGGTTCCTAAGACGCTTGGATTGCGGGATTCCTTCCCCCAAAATAGGGTTCCATATTTTAGGAAATGGTGTTTTCCACCAATTAATTTCTTCCCCAAAACAAGGTTCTATGTTTTAGGAAATGGTGTTTTCCACCAATTAATTCTTTCCCCAAAACAAGGTTCCATGTTTTAGGTAATGGTGTTTCCACCAATTGTTTCTTTCCCCAAAATAGGGTTCCATGTTTTATGTAATGATGTTTTTTTAGCATTTGCTAGGGTTTGTGTGATTCTAGATTGTTCTCTAGCTTAGTATAAATAGGATCATTGTTGTAATGCAAAAAAACTTGAATTTTTAGTATCATCAATGTTATTGTGAGTTTGTTTCTCTTCTTGTGGTTCTTTGAAGGATTCCTAAGTATTCCTTAGTTCTTCTTTTGAGATTCATAATTGACTTATCATACAACCATTCATAGTTGTGTGTGGCGTCTTCTACCGCATCAATCGTCGATTGTACCGAGGTTACCGCTTCAATATAAGCGAGGGGTCGGGGTGTCATTGGTGTTCAGCCTACGCAGATTTCCTAAGCAAGCAATTGTACCAAGATTACCGTCTACGTATAGGCGAGGGGTTAAGGTGTTGCAAGCTATCCATCCTATCAACTTGTTGGAAATGATCCGGGCGACGACCACCTCACGCAAGCGTGCCGTGGAGTCTATTATCTCCCTTCCACAAAAGTGGGGTGCCCCTTGGGGCCCAAACCCAAGAGTAACATTATTGTATATAAACCAATTAATACTTTAGTTCTTAACCGATGTGGGACTTGGCTTCCCACAAGTATTTATTATCATTTTCAAGGGTGATCTTTAGGAGTTAATTTCTCATTCATTACTCCATGGATTTGAGCTTTCAAATACTTAATTTAATCTACTCCATGAGTAGAACACATTGATGTGTGGATTTATTTCAAATAATTAATAAAACCCACAATTATCTTGACTCAAATTCTAACAATTCCCCACATGAATGAAATTGACTGCCAACCTTATACAAATGTTATGCAGACTCTAAGAGAGAGACATAATCGGAAATCATCTGTATAGAGAGGGGTGACTTTTAGCTTTGAACCTTCCCTTGTGAAAGGCTATCGGGTTTACTGGTTATCCAGTGAACATGATGTCTTGAACTGTCTAACCGTTTGTGTAAACCGAGACAATAGAAATTCACACAAAATCTTTCCAGACATTATTTGGTTCTCATGATTTGTTCATTTTGGCCCTGAACAATCCCGAATTTATGAGTGCTCTAGATAAGTATAACCTTTTATCATTCTCATAGAATTGGCCTAGTTCACACTCACATAGGTGACCCTTATTAAAAATATCCTGCCATACTCCACTTGTTTATCAAGATATAAGAATCATTGAAAGCACAACTTATCCTTAAACCGCTGCATGTATCACTATCTCATATCATAGGAATGGATAGAAGAAATTAATTTCTTCATAGTGATTTGGTTGAATCGTTCACAACTTAGTTGTCCCTTTGAACCTAGATCTTGGGATCTCCAGTCAACTAGGTTGGGTTTTCATCATGACGATCCTTTATTTATAGGCTTTAAACCTATTCCCGTTGATATTATTTTTACTTGCTCTCTAGTCAAACCTTTAGTTAACGGATCCACTATATTTTCTTTTGACTTTATGTACTCAATAGACATAATGTCATTAGAGAGCAATTGTTTTATGGTATTGTGTCTACGACGAATATGTCTAGACTTAGCATTATACATATGACTCTGTACCCTTTCAATTGCTGATTGATTATCACAATGGATATAAATCGAAGGTAAAGTTTAGGCCACATAGGAATATCTTCTAGAAAATGACGAAGCCATTCAGCTTCTTCTCCAGCCTTATCTAATGCAATAAACTTAGATTCCATCGTTGATCGAACAATGCATGTTTGTTTAGAAGATTTCAATGATACTGCTCCTCCAGCTAGTGTAAACACAAAACCACTTATGGATTTAGAGTCTTTTGTATCCGATATCCAATTCGCATCACAATATCCTTCAAGTACTGTTGGATATCTCGAATAATGTAATCCAAAGTTTTGAGTATATTAAAGATATCTTAAAACTCTTATGATCGCTGTCCAGTGATCTTTTCCTGGATTGCTTGTAAATCTACTCAATTTATTAATATCATGTGCTATGTCAGGACGTGTACAATTCATCAAGTACATAAGACTTCCAATTATTTGTGCATACTCAGGTTGTGATATGCTTTCTCCTTTATTTTTAGACAAATGTAGATTTATATCTACCAGTGTACCCACATGATTGCAATCATATTGATTGAATTTTCTGAGTATTTTCTCAATATAGTGTGATTGTGATAACACTAATCCATCCGATGTTTTAGAAATTTTAATTCCTAATATTACATCAGCAATACCCATGTCTTTCATGTCCAATGTATTATTTAATATATTCTTGGTAGTTTTAATAATTTCATTATTACTACCCATAATGAGCATATCATCTACATAAAGACAAATAATGACAAATCATTTCGCAGTGTCCTTGACATATACACATTTGTCACACTCATTTATTTTAAAACCATTTGATATCATTGCACTATCAAATTTTTTATGCCATTATTTAGGTGCTTGTTTTTAATCCATAAAGGGACTTCACAAGCCAACAAATTTTCTTTTCTTGTCCTGGAACAATAAACCTTTCTGGTTGTTCCATGTATATTTCTTCTTCAAGATTATCATTCAAGAAGGCTGTTTTTACATCCATTTGATGTATTTCCAAATTGTATATAGCTGCATTGGCTATTAACATCCTAATTGAAGATATTCTTGTCACACGAGAATAAGTATCAAAATAATCCAAAACCCTCCTTTTACTTGTATCATTTGATTACAAGTCTTGCTTTATATTTATCTGTAGATCCATCTACTTTCATTTTCTTCTTGAATATCCACTTATATCTAAGAGGTTTAGAACCTGGTGGGAGATCTACTAATTCCCACGTATGATTGTGCAGTATGGATTCTACTTCACTATTTATAGTTTCTTTCCAATATGGAGCTTCAGGACTCGATATTGCTTCTTTATAAGTTTGAGGCTCATTTTCTAACAAATAAGTTAAAAAATCTGGACTATAAGATTTTGATATTCTAGCACGTTTACTACGTCTAGGTTCATCAATATCTTCTAATCCATGATCACTGTCTCTAACAGTGTCATAAGTTCTTTTGTTTGAACTTATTTCCTGTTTATTAAAACTTGGCTCTTGTGATTTATTATTAAGGAAATACTGTTTCAAAAAAATTTAGCATTTTTTTACTCAATAATAATATTGTCATGTATTTTCTATATTTTTGATTTATTAACCAAAAATCTATATGCACTGCTATTATTAGCATAACCAATGAATATACAATATATTATCTTTGGTCCTATTTTCACCTTTTTGGGCGGAGAAATCATTACCTTTGCTAAGCACCCCACACTTTTAAGTGTTTATAAGACGGTTTTCGTCCTTTCCATAAGTCATAAGGTGATGCATTAGACTTCTTTTGAGGTATTCAGTTGAGAATATAATTTACTGAAAGAATTGCTCCTCCACAAATTTTGAGGTAATCCAGAACTTAATAATTATGCATTCATCATTTCTTTTAAAGTTCTATTCTTTCTTTCAGCAACACCATTTTGTGCGGTGAATATGGTGCAGTTGTCTGGTGTATTATACCATGTTGAGAACAAATTTCAACAAAAAGAAATTTTTATTCCCCACCTCTATCACTTCTAATAATTTTGATCTTTTTATCAAATTGATTTTCAATCTTATTCTTGTAATGTGTAAACATTTTTAAGGCCTTATCTTTACTTCTCAATAAGTAAACATAACAATATCTTGTACAATCATCAATAAAAGTAAGAAAATATTTCTTACCCTATCTTGTTTGTATATACTTTAAATCACAAGTATTTGTATGTACTAATTCAAGAGATTCCGTACTTCTTTCAATTGATTTAAAAGAAGATTTCTTAAGTTTTGCCTCAACACAAATTTCACATTTATGATTGGAGTTAATCTCATATTTTGGCAAACATTTCATATTAATTAATCTACGTATAGTATTATAATTAACATATCCTAATCTACCATGCCATAAATTAGAAGACTCAATCATATAAGTAGAAGATGTAATTTTATTAATATTGGAAGGTACAATTGTCATTGCATTCATTTTAAAGAGCCCATCGCTCATATATCCCTTCCCCACATACATCCTATTTTTAGTTAGGACAAACTTGTCCGATACAAAGACTAATTTGAATCCCTTTTAACTAAGAAGAGATCATGACACTAAATTCTTTCTAATATCAGGCACATGGAGCACGTTATTGAGGTTGAGTTCCTTGCTAGATGTCATCTTTAAAACCACCTTTCCTTGCCCTGCAACTTTGGATGTTGAAGAATTTTCTATGAATAATTGTTCTCCATTCTCAATTTCTTGATATGTGGAGAACATCTTCTTGTCAGAACACACATGGCGGGTTGCTCCAGTATCTATCCACCATTCCTTGGGATTTCCAATAATGTTTACTTCAGACACAATCGCTGATAAGTTCATTTCAGAAACATCTTGAAGAAGTCCATCCACTTCCGTTACATTGGCTTGTGTAGACTTCTTATTCTGGTTTTTGCGTTTACGACAATCATTTGCCCTGCGTTCTGGCTTGTCACAAACATAGCACTTTTTTTGGAACTTTTTATTGGTTCCCTGTTGAGGCCCATTGCCTGAATGCTTTCTCTTTTTAGACTTCTGACCTTGTTCCACCACGTTGGCTTTATGCTCTACAAAGGTCCTTCCTGCTTTCTTCTCAGAAGCACGATTGTCCTCTTCTATCTTTAATCTAACGATTAAGTCTTCAAGTTTCATCTATTTGCGTTTATGCTTGGGATAGTTCTTAAAATATTTTCACATTGGTGGTAATTTTTCAATAATAGCAACAACTTGGAAAGATTCTCTTAAAGACATACCTTCTGCATATATTTCATGCAGGATTACTTGTAATTGTTGGACTTGGTTGATGACAGCCTTAGAATCAACTATCTTGTAGTCCAAAAACCTGCCAACTACGAACTTCTTCGTGCCAACATCTTCTGTTTTATATTTTTTATCCAAGAAATCACATAATTCTCTTGCTGTCTTAAGGGAACTATACACATTATACAATGTGTTGTCCAATCCATTAAGGATATAGTTTTGGCACAGGAAATCAACATGTTTCCATGCATCAATAGCAGCAACAACCTGCTTATCAGTTTCACACTCATTAAGCATAGGGGGGTGAGATAAAACAACATCTTTTGTTGCCATCTTTTAACTGTGTTCCATTGAACTTTTCTGGTTTTTCACCATGGTTCATAGGAACATTTGGTATCATAGGTGTAGAAGAAGAAGAACCGATTATAGTAACAGAATCGGTAGCCAAACTTTTACAAATATAAATTATATATACTATTAATTGTCTTAAGATTGTTAGGGAAAGATATATCTAGAATATATATTTGCAACTTAGGAATTTAAAGGAAACTGAGAATATATATCTATAATATATATATAAAAACTTATCTATATACCAAACTTGTAAGAAATGAATATGTCAAGGCTAGTATTGTATATTATGTCCTTAAGACAATTATGCCCTCTGTATTGGTACTTTGAGTTAGCGGCACTTGTCTCCCAGGATACAATGACAACTTGTGTTATAGCAACACTACAAATAACACAACCAGCGAACCAAAGAAATGCTCAGACTCTCTATTTTTGAAATAACTATGAAGTACTTATACTTAGAATGCTTAATGCTTGGATGAATTGAATGAATTCGAATGACAACCCCTTATCTATTTATAGGAAGAGTTCGTGACTTATCTGATGGGACACAACCCATTGAAAGGGCATCGGACGCTTCCATTCATGGCATTTGTTCAGTCAAAACGATGTAGTTTTGAGCCTTAACAGAATGAACATGCTTAATGCTTGGATGAATTGAATGAATTCGAATGACAGCCCCCCTATCTATTTATAGGAAGGGTTCGTGACCTATCTGATGGGACACAACCCATTGAAAGGGCATCAGACGCTTCCGTTCATGGCATCTGTTCGGTCAAAACGATGTAGTTTTGAGCCTTAACAGAATGAGCGCATCTGTTCAGATAGGCACTTCTCAAAAAAGTGCGCAGTATTAACATGTCCGTTTTGCAGATAACGCTTCCCTTACACAAAAGTGGGGTGTCCCTTGGGGCCCAAACCTAAGAGCAACATTATTGTATATAAACCAATTAATACTTTAGTTCTTAACCGATGTGGGACTTGACTTCCCACAAATATTTATTATCATTTTTAAGGGTGATCTTTGAGAGTTAATTTCTCATTCATTGCTCAATAGATTTGAGCTTCCAAATACTTAATTTAATCTACTCCATGAGTAGACCACATTGATGTTTAGATTCATTTCAAATAATTAATAAAACCCACAATTATCTTGGCTCAAATTCTAACTCTTTTATCATATCTTTCTTTTTTCTTTTTTTTTTAATACTTTTAATAAATTGAAATTCCTATTTTACTTGAAAAATTATAAAAGTAGCATAGTATATTGCCAACAATCATTACCGCATAATGGCCAACAACTATTGCCACATAATGCATAGTCGTGTACTCTGGTCGGTGCATGATATTGCTCCGGCCGTAGTCTCGTACTCCTTTCAATTCATAATTATGAAAATTTACAAATATACAAAAAAGTATTTTTATGTTTATTTTATTTTTATAATAATAAGTTGTTAATTTTTTTATATTAATAATAGTATAAAATAATATAATATTTTTAAAAATTTAAACATAACGAATGTTTTTGGTGTTCTCAAATTACTTATTTATCTCTTTATAAATAGGAAAAAATATAGTATATTTTTAGTTTCTATAATATTGCATCCAGTCCATAGAATAGAATAGTAATTTTCTGATGATTTTTTTTTTAATTTACTTGTCATTTACAATTTTCTAAGTTACACTTAAATTTTCTTATTTTTTTAAGAAATTCTCACTCTTTTATTATTTGTTTTGAAGTTCTCAATCTGCAACATTCTTCCGCGTTTTTTTTTTATAATTTTAATAATGATAGAATTTTATGAAAATTTTACTCATCAAGTAACCTCACTAAAAGTTTTTCTTAATCAGCGTGCATGGAATAATTATTATTTTTAAAATGGAGAGAGCAATAATTTGTAAGTAATTTTAATATAAGCTTATTGAACTATAAATAAAGAGAATTGATATTTTTATATGTATTTTTGATATTTTTACATGGTCATCTCTCACGTGAAAATAAATTTGGTCTCACCTTCATGAAAGACTGGATCATGTGAAAATATAAAAATACATGCAAAAATAAGGCTGCTTAATGAAACGACGTAGTTTTGTATAATATTTAAAACATAGATTTTCTTTAATAAAACTTAAAAATAAAAAATTTAATCTTAAAGGGTAAAACTATGTCATTTTATTAAGCAGCATTAGGCAAACTTGGCTAAGACTTTAGATTACCAATAATATTCTGGTGACAAAAGATTGGATACAAAAAGATGATATAAAATGACGTTTATAATAGTGATTTATTGGATCCACCCATGTATGATGGAATATTAACTAATTATAATCCAACATATCATTTTGTATCTATTTTTTTAACTATATTTTGTCACCGTAATATTACTCTTTGAGATATGGTTGTTATCATACAAATTATCACTCCGTCCCAAATTAATTGCTCAATTTTGACCATTTTAAGTCAAATTGACTATTTTTAAAATTAATAATTAAACATATATAAATATATTTCTAAAATTATAAAAATTGGAGTTAGTAATAAATTGTATATACTTTCTTTTGATTATAATCTCTTCACCTATATTTTAGCAAAAATAATAAAAAAATTAGTTCTAAAAATAGTCAATTTGACTTAAAATGGTCAAAATTGAGCAATTAATTTGGGACGGAGGGAGTAATATATTAGTCAAATAATTTACCTTTTTTTTATTTTAATTTTTTTAATTTTATAATTTATAAAATGTTGTCTAGCGCTTTCATTTACAGGTCACACATCTATTTTGGTACTTTCACCCGTCTTTAAAAAATGGCCGAAGTACAAAAGATTTGTCCTGAAAAAACAGTCAAAATTGTAATCCAGTACTGCATCGCCATACTGGTACGTGGGAGAAGTACTGAAACTGGAAAAACATGTTCTGATAGTTCGATACAAATTCTAATGGAGTGTATTAGATTCCCTCTAATGGAAATGGAAATCTCATCAACATGTTAACAGCAACGAAGAGAGACGACGATGATGAGAATAATGATGAAATTGCCATTGCGGCATTTCATCAAACAGGTAGAGTGCAGAAAAACTCTACCTTCATCTTCTCCTCTCTCCAGGAGGATGGCCCGTTCTCTTTTTTCGTCATCTGCAACAACAAAATTCAGTAATAGATTGTACGCCTCTTTCTTCTGTACTCTCATTCAGCTCTTCCTTTCCTGCCGTCGCCTCTCCAAAGCCATTGAAGCCTTCACGGCCATGAGAAACCACGGCATGGTTCCCGAATTATGCTCCTGGAATTGCCTTCTTCGCGAATTCAATGCTTCTGGCTTGGTTTCTCAGGTTTGGGTTGTTTATACGGAAATGCTTTCTTGTGGGATTGTTCCTAATGTTGCTACTCATAATGTTGTAATTCACTCTTTATGTAAAACTGGTAGGATTGATTTAGCTTTAGATTTTCTCAGAGATGATGATAATATTAGTAGTGAAACTGACACTGTTAGTTATAATACTGTCTTATGGGGTTTTTGCAGAGTTGGGTTTGTTGAACAGGGTTTTGGGTTGTGTTCTGAAATGGTTAAAAAGGGAATTCCTTTTGATTCTTTTACTTGTAATATACTGGTCAAGGGTTTGTGTGAAATGGGTTTGTTAAATTATGCAGAATGGGTTGTGGAAAGAATGACGGGAAATGGGGAGGCTGCTTTTGATGTTGTAGGTTTTAATACCTTGATTCATGGGTATTGTAAAGTGGGTGAGGTGAGTGATGCTCTTGCACTCATAGGGAATTCGAGGAAGGAGGGTCTTTCTCCGGACATTGTTACTTATAATACTTTGATTGATGGGTTCTGCAAGATTGGTGATTTTGCTAGCGCCAAGAGTTTTATGGACGAGCTTTTGCAGTCTCATCAGAACATGAACAGTAGTCGTGATACTTTAGATATTGATAATGATAATGAAAAGAAAGATTTTTTTGCAGGAGGATTAGACCTAAAACCGAATCTTGTAACGTATACCACACTCATCAGTAGGTATTGTGAACAAGAAGGGCTCGAGGAAGCACTTGCTGTACATGAGGAGATGCTGATCAATGGATTATTGCCTGATGTTGTTACTTACAGTTCTGTTATAAATGGCCTTTGCAAGAGTGGGAGGGTTGCCGATGCCACATTTCTTTTTGAGGAGATGAAAAGGACGGGCGTGGATCCTAATCATGTAATCTATGCAATCTTTGTGGATTTACTATTTAAAAAGGGGAATGCCCTGGGAGCCTTTAAGTTTCAGAGTCAAATGGTAGTTCGTGGAATTGCCTTTGATGTGGTTTTGTTGACCACTTTGATGGATGGGCTCTTTAAGGTTGGAATGCCCGGTGAGGCTGAGAACATGTTCGAGACTCTCTTGAAATTTAATTTAGCTCCAAACTGTGTTACGTATTCATCATTGATTGATGGGCGTTGCAAAGTAGGAGACATGAAGGGCGTGGAGTCTGTATTGCAAGAAATGGAGCATAAAGATGTTCTTCCAAATGTTGTCACATATTCTTCAATGATCAATGGCTATTTAAAAAAGGGAGCGCTTGATACAGCAGTTAATTACATGAGGAAAATGGTACACCAGAATATCTTGCCAAATGTTTACACCTATGGTGCCCTGATTGATGGCTGTTTCAAGTCTGGTAAACAAGATGTTGCTCTTGGTTTCTACGAGGAAATGAAATTGACTGGGTTGGATGAAAATAATTTCATACTCAATGCTTTCATAAACAATTTGAAAAGAGAGGGAAGGATAGATGAAGCTGAGGCATTCTTCAGAAATATTTCAATGAGGGGATTGTTGCCAGATCGTGTTAGTTACACGTCCCTAATTGATGGTTTTTTTAAGGCAGGGAAGGAGTCAGCTGCTCTTAACATGGCCCAAGAGATGATAGAGAATAAAATAGAGTTTGATGTTGTTGCATACAATGTGCTGATCAATGGACTGCTTGGACTTGGCAAGTATGAAGTGCAATCTGTTTATGCTGAAATGAGGCATCTTGGTTTGGTTCCAGATCCTGCTACATTTAACACCATGATCAGTGCTTACTGCAAAGAGGGTAAACTGGAAAGTGCTCTTAAACTATGGGATGAGATGAATAGCTTTGGGTTATTGCCTAACTTAATCACTTGTAATACTATTGTAAAAGGGCTATGTGACTCCTCTGAGGTTGATAAAGCAATGGATTTATTGAGAAAAATGCAGGTTATGGGGTTCCAACCTACCTCAACTACTCACAGGATCGTGCTAGATGCGGCTTCAAAGAGTAAAAGGGCCGAGACAATTTTGTTAGTGCATGAACGGCTTGTAGGTATGGGTCTAAAACTCAATCAGACAGTCTATAATACCCTTATAGCTACCTTATGCAGACTAGGGATGACCAGAAAAGCAACTTCGATATTAAAGGATATGAGAGAAAGAGGCTTTGAAGCTGATACTGTCACTTATAATGCCCTGATACGAGGTTATTGCAGAAGCACCCATTTAAAGTGTGCTTTTGCTATGTATTCCCAGATGTTGAATTCAGGACTTTCCCCTAATATCACAACTTATAATACTCTATTAGGGGGTCTCTTGGCTGCTGGTTTGACGCATGAGACAAATGAGTTGCTAAATGTCATGAAGAGAAGAGGCTTTGTCCCTGATGCTAATACATATAATATTTTGGTTTCTGGCCATGGAAAGAATGGAAATAAGAAGGAATCTATTAAACTTTATTGTGAAATGATAACCAAAGGCTTTGTTCCCCAAACTAGTACTTATAATGTTCTGATCAGTGATTTTGCGAAGATGGGAAAGATGAACCAGGCTAGAGAGCTTATGAATGAGATGCAACTCAGAGGGGTACCTCCTAGTTCTTCAACTTATGATATACTAATAAGTGGTTGGTGCAAGCTATCAAAGCAAGCAGAGCTGGGATGGGCATTAAAGAAATCATACAAAGCTGAGGCAAAACGGTTACTTGAGGAGATGAACGAGAAAGGATTCATACCATGCAAAACTACCCTTTCTTTTATCAGTCATAGTCTTGCTCAACCAGGAATGAAGCTTGATGCCCAAAGGTTGTTGGATAAATTTTACAAGAGGAAATAACACTAATAAATGAGCAAGAAAGAAGCTTGAAGTATAAAGCAAGATGAAAGTTGAACAGAATCTTGCAGAGTGAGAAAGAATTGAAAGGTTCTAAAGGAGATGTTCGAGATCTTATGGGAGGTGATCAACTCATGGACAGAAAAGAAGAGAAGAATTCTCCTATAAAAGTAAGCAACTCTTTTTCATACGATTGCTTTGTGATCTTTTCTAGCATTATAATCTATAAGCGATGGACTGATGGTTAATTGTCTTTTTATCCCTCCTTAGTCCTTGGTGCCTCTTTGAATAAATTTTTTACTTACCAAATGAAAAAAAAAAGTCACGAGTCCGTTATCAAGACATTGATTTTATCATAATTGACAGTTGCAATAGTATGTTGGATGAGAAAGTTGCTCTCCTTATAGTTTTCAACCTATTGCATTTGTGGAGTAAAGATAGATGCTTATTGACTCTTCCACAATCTAAAACTTTTCATTTTCTCAATGGAGGGGAGAATGATGCGGAACTAGACTGGAAGTATTAATTATTAGTAAATTAATTTATGTTACTAATTTGGATAAAATGATTGTAATTATTTTAAATATTTGAAGTATAGTAGATAATAATTTTAAATATAGTAGATAAGAATTAGGAATCTAGGTTAATTAGGTTGTTTAAGTATTTTGGGGATCTGCCTATGTATAAATTAGGTAATAGCTATTCCTTTTAAGTTTTAATAGGATACTGATGCATTAAGAGGAGAAGGTGAACAGAATTTCGAGTTTAGCAAACATCATTAACCAGTGTTGGAAAAAAAAATGCTGTAATTTTGTATACATGATTCTAAATAACACACCTTTTGAAGCATTGGAAACTAGATTCATGGACCTTTCAAATGACAATTAATTTGTGTGAAAACTTTCAGTCGAAGAACAGTCCATAATTGTCCAGCAAAGAGGAGCCATCTTGATTCGGACTAGAGGAGGAAGGAGCCTGAGCCCATAAGTGTAGGAATCAATCCACTATCTCGTTGATTACACCCGAGGAATCAGTTACAGTAGAGCCAAAGGCAACTATCGCGATGAATCGTTACTTCTCTCAAGGGATATTGACCTCTCTTGCATTACAAGCAATCCTGGATTTTGCCAGTGTGAGCTGTCTTTGCAAGAGTTCAGCCTTAGTTTTTTGGGAAATTGGTTGAGTATTGCAGGGAAAAAGACAACCACTCAGTACTGGGGGATCTAGTGATACCCGATTTCAAAGAATTGAGATCGATTCAAGCTATTTTTTTTTGATACTCTTAATTCATTACAACCATGGGGGAGGGGGGATTTGATCCTTGGACTTTTGCTATGCAAAGGCCAGGTAAACCATCCAAGCTAATGCTTGGTGGTATGGCTGCACATTTTCCCTTGTTTCTTAGTTACTTTAACTGTGTTTTGAGTTTCCTTATGAGTCCGTATTACCATACATGTATTTAAGCCTATAAATGTGTGTGTGTGTGGGGGGGGGGTAGTGCTCTGAAATTCACACCTGAATGTTTTGTTGATTTGAGTATATATGTTGAGATTTGCTCTTTTTATCTAATTCTCTTCTCTTTGAGATATTTCAAATTTCTATAGTTTCTCCTTGACCTTGTTCTCCCGCGTCAGATACCTATCATATCTTAATAGTTTTAAAGCTTTACTTGGTATCTAATATTAGAGTTTATATTTAGTCTATAAGTATTAGGTTTTCTATACAAGTCTTGCATTCCTTAAATAATGAATAACGAATTGAATATTGATTTGAGATTGAGCTTTATGCCATTTTGGCCTTGGGGCATGGTTTTTCTTCCGCCATCCCCTTCTTTCTTCCTCCTTTATCCCTTCCCTAAATCCTTCTAGACCTTGTCCTGCATCAATGTGATAAAAGAATTTATTCAAACTTGTGTGCCGTATGTCCATAACTTTATATCAAAAGCGAGCTTACCGATGTTCTTTTTTGCAATTGATACTACCCTTCCACCTCCAGATAACATTTTTTTTACCTCGCTACATACAAGTCATGCACACCATTCAGAATAATAAAATAAAACATATGGTTAGTAGGAAAACAACAGGAGGTGAGTACTCTGGCTTCAGACAATTCTCAGCTCTCACCACCCAAAACAGCATCCCTATAATCTCACAACAAATTTAGGACCACTCTCCATGTCCATCATTCTTGATGTCATTCTACCACTTGTTAATACAAAAAACTTCAACCATTCCAGAAATTTGTTATATTTTCCTTGTGTACAAAGTCTGGCCATTACAAGGACGTAGTGAAAAATGATGAATGCCTATGTGATTTGCTGATTACTTGCAGTGAAATATTTCCTCTACCCTCAATTATTGAAACACTTTTTTTGGTGTGTGTGACACTGAGTTTAAGATGACCCAAAAACATATTTAGATATTATATCTTATGTATATTTATATATTTTGGCATATTTAGATGTTATATTTTTATTTGTAGTACAAAATTTTTAATAATATAGTATTTAAATATCATTTTGGCGTGTCTTAAAATCCGTGCCACACACCAAAAAAAGTGTTTCAATAATTGTGGGACGGAGGTAGTATAACAATATCTTATGCATTACCCATGTTATTCATTGTCACTCATGTCAGTTATCATATGTTGGCATTAATATTTTGTTTGCTTGGGTTACTCCTAGTTTGATTTATCAGAATCAGAAAATCAACTATTATACTCCCTCCGTTCCAAGTTATAAAATCATTATTGACTTTAGAAAATCAATTTACATTTTTAAACTAAAAAATTATATGCTTCATTAACAATTATGAAAAAATAAATCTTATAATTTTATAGTACTTTTTACATAGTTTATGATATTCATCATTGTATTGACTAAAATTAAAGAATCTATGTCAATATCGAGTTAAAAGTCAATAATGATCTTATATGTTGGAACGGATGGAGTATTATAATAAACCTTGTTTGCTGTAATCTTAGTATTTGTTTTCTTATATTCAGAATTTGACTTATTACCTATTAATACAGCCTCTCTTCAACTCTTAGTGCGAAATGGCAAAACTTGCTAAGGTTTAAAAACAAGAATTAGGTTTGATGAGGATGCAAGATTGCTTATTTGGTGCCTTGATGGTCTTTTCTGCTAACACTGGCTTGGGTTCCCCAGTGGTAAAGTTTTTCTGTTCATATCTTTTATATGCTTTTCAATTTTCATTATTTTACCCATCACATATTGTTACTTATATAAATATTTCTTTAAATTAATGCTCAATACATCGAATTTTGCCTTGATACAGTTGTGGCAAATTACTCATTGTTCTTTTGTTATCAATTTTGACTAAATATACGCTAAGCAGATTTTTTATGTAGGTTTTGGTGCAGTATTGATATTTGAGAGGTTGATGATTCTTGTAGATGACTTGCTGTATCAAATGATAAACGTGCATTCGTTTTATCAAAGTTGATTGTATTTCTCAATTCGTCCTTCTCTGCTTTATCTTCTTTTATCCGTCTTTTTAAGGTAATATGCTTAATTGAACTTTATTTCATATTTTGTTCATAAAAAAGTGTCTACAAATTTTTAGATGAGATGGCATATAATGCCTCCAATCACATGCTGATCCACATTCTACTTCACACTTTTATAAGAGTAACCTTTGTCACATTCATGCTCTAGTAAGTCCCTTCTGGCATGCTTAACAAGTGAAGCTGACCAAGTTTTTGATGACTAAATTATGCTTGTGGTCCATCAGTTCACATCGTTAAGATTTTGTAATGTTTAACTTTTTGAGCCTTATCTTTTTTCCTTCTCCATATAGAAGAGGGAACTAAGAAATTTCAGTTAATGAAGATTTGAGGGACTTATAATTGTCCCCTTCTATGTATATCACTGTCACACATTGCTCACTCATTTATCTCTTCGCTCTTTTATGCCGGTGACCTCTGTAAAATTTCTGCTTTAGAAAGACCTTCTGGCATCATTAACCTCCAAAGTGGATTGGATTAACAAACACGTAAAAGAAAATCAAGCCACAATAAATCAGCCTTCCTAATCAATACCCTATGCATGTAATCTTCAGGTCGAATTTTTCCAGAGGCGCTGGGAGTTAAGAACCCAATCTGATGGCACACAATCATCCTTCGCATTCACATGTAATGAATGTCCTATAATTGACCTTACCGACATGGCTCTCCATCTAATTAGATAGGTCTCCTATTTCAAAATCTAGGGGCTCAAGACAATATGCTTTTACCTCAAAACTAACACACAATTATCAATATGAACCTAAATTTCTATGAGCAATATTAAGGTGCTGATTAGACCTTTCCTGCTGCTTGGCATTTTTTAAGAATCTCCAACACATACCTTTTTTTTCTGATTGATTTATGTTTTTATTGCATAATAATTTTTCTTCACGGGTTTATAGATATTGCATAATGGGATTTTGTAGGTGAAACAAGTGCTGCCAGTGTGCTAGTGAAGCTCAAGGTTAATCGATATCCTTGGTTTCATTACATGATAATAATTTGGATCTTCTTCTTGGTCGACAGGCGAATGTGAGTTCTCTAGTTGGTTTGCATTTTTTTCATTCTCTTCTAGATATTTTTTTTACAGTCTTCTGATATGTTTGTTATGGAACAGATTTTTTTTCAGTTTGTCGCCTAAGGGAGGGGACCTAGGATTTGGGGTTTGGTCTTATCATTCATGATTTTGCCTGCAGCTCAGGAGGTATTTTGAGCCCATAAGTTTTTCCCCTGTGAGGAGAGAGGGTAAATATGGTTTTGCCCATGGGTTAACTAAATTGGTTCATTCTCCTGTTCCTTTTTTTTTTATAATTTTTTTTTACTTATTTCTTTTCAGGAGGGTAAATTGGTATGGCATGGGATGGACTGCAATTTTATTTTTCATTGTAATTTTGGAAGAACTGTAAATTTCCCAAGTTTTAAAGAATTTAGTCCTTTTACACAACTATGAACTATCTCAAGCTCTCTTTCAGAATTCAAAATGGACAACTGCTTTAAACACCATTAACTGCCAGAATCAGTCTCACTCAAAATTTTTCTTTCCTACATGTCTTTTACAATTTATTTACTTTTTCTTTTCTCCCCATTTCTCTACTAAGATTTTTTTTTTACTTACGTGAAATCTAACCTATCATATTCCATAATGGGATTCGTCGTCGCTTTATTACACATTTCCTGTAATTCTATCTAATACACTATATTTTTATAATTTTAGACAGTATAATTGAAATCAACACCGATCAATTAACTTATAATATTGAGTAGTATAGTAGTTTCAAAAATGAAAGTAATTCGACATTTTTTCACCATTTGATGAACATGTAGATATTTTATCAAAATTGCAATGGTAGAAAATTCTTTTAAACTTTTAACAGTAAAATTATTTTTAATGATTTTAATTTTTTGTAAGAATGATTTTAATAGTATCAATTATTTGTTAATATATTTTGATCATTACCGATAAAATTACTAAGATGAATAATTGCTATATATTAGATACAATAGAAGAGAATGTATAATGAAAAGGGAGCCAAATCCTACGTAATGAAACACTCATTTTTTCGGAAGAATTTTGACCTATGTACAATTATTTTTATTTTTACTGTTACTTAGTGTCGGCAATAGGTCAAAACTAATTATCAAAATAGATTATATTCTCTCTCTCCCTCTCTCTATATGTATATAATATAATCTATTTTGACGGAGTCGATAAAGCACTATCTTATTGAACACTTCTTTAGACAGAGACTTCATTTTGAACGGTAAATTCTTTTATGGAGTGTGAATTAAAATTCCATGTTAATTAAAACTATTATTGATATATTGATACAAGTTATTCCCTTTTGAATCAAATTGACTAATTATCCCTTTGATAAAAGGTGTTTTAAGAATAGTTTGTGATCGACTCGGGTCAAATCCCGAGTTCAAAATAAATAAATTTTGAATCAAATTTCAAGTCTGAATCTAATTAAATCCGTCCAAAGAAGGCTTAAACTATTATCTTAATAATATCTTCTTGGGTCATTTTAATTCATTACAGACTTATAAAAAAGAATGATCACCATAAGCTCACACAGAAAAGTCATGATTGAAGGTATTATTGTTAGTAATTTAATTTTTTATATACGATAATTTTTTATTTATTTATATATTTTTCATGTGGGACCGTGAGTAAATAACTCAAACCTACACCGGAACTTACCATTTTTAGAATGATAGGTCCTTTTCCGTCCCAAAATTATTACTTACTTTTAGAATTTAACTGTACAAATTTCAACTCAAACTTGTGTTTCACATTTTTCTATTTTCACTATGTTAAAAAAAAAATCAAAAGGTTTGGGATGGGAGAAAGTTTTTGTTAGGTTAATTCAAAAGTAAGGTTATAATTTGGTCAAGTCAAAAGAAGGTGTCAATTTTAAAGATATTTTATCTTGCTTTTAACTTTGAGGAGGTGATTATTGCTTCCAATTTCTAAAAGTAGAAATAATTGTCAAGCCACTTTCTCTGTTGTCTATCCTAGGAAAATAACTGTAGTAAAATAATTAATAATTCCAGAAGGACAAATACTGGAGTTACTAAACCATATATATATATACTTAGACATTAATTTTTGACAATATCTATTTCTAAATAATAAATATTCAGAAAATTAGGTACAAGCACACTTTCAATTGTAAATCTTAATACTGGGTTTATTTATTTATTTTATATAAAAAAACCCTCCAATTTTTAGAATAAAATATTACAATAATGTATACATTATAAGAAAATCATGCAGCTGGATCCAATAAAAATATGAATTGCATGAAACATGTTAATTATTTTCAAATCAATTTAGTTATGTATATCAACATGTAAGCTACTATACGTGGATTAATTTTCCCCTTGTATTCACAATTGGACATTGTATAAAAAAATAGTATAATACTTCTTTTTCAAAGGAGAATATCATCATTTCATTTTCAAGTACTAGCTAGACAAGTAGACCTTCAAACTTTTTCACTGGTTTAAAGAAATCAAGAGGGCTGATTCTAGAAACCAGGTTGGTAATTGTCCAATAATTATTTGTTTATCCAACTTCTTAAAAGCTAGACAAAAGGTCAATCACTTTCCATGTATTCATTCATATTCCATTCGATTCTATTTTCACTCTAATTTTTATTTTTTTTAATACTTTTCTTTTTGACTGGTAAAGAATGACGATACGTGAAGATGTTTAAATATTATCTTCTTAAGTCATGCTCATCTAGTGATAAGATATCTTTTTTTAAAGTGCATATTCACATGTTCGAATCTATTAAGTAGAAAAGTCATAATAAAAATTACAATATAAGTTTCGCCGAAGTTTACCTGCCGCCCATTCCCTCTTGGTTCTCTAAATTTAGTCCCTTACGATTGAAATGTAATATCATAAGTTGTTAAGAAAAAACGTGAAATACGTTTTATCTATTAAAGCTGAAAAAACGTGAAATACGTTATATCTATTAAAGCTGAGCCTAATCGGTGGAAAATAAGTATGTGTATATATATATATATGTTTTATTTTGTGCAAAAGTATATATAGTTCTCATTTTGTTTTTTATCTAAGTTATAATTCTAATTTAATTTTTTGGGTGATAACCACAACTAATTTTCCTATAAAAGGATACTCACAAATGTTTTTCTTTGTCTAATGCTTTCATAGTAACCTTAATTAAGGTCATTGTTGGTTTTAGCCTTCAAATTTAATTTGTGGCCAAGCTTCTTTATTATAAAAATACAGTAAAAAAATATTTTATATATTTAGGAAATTTTATTATAATTACTTATCAATATTTGGCACTCTAAGGTTAAAGTAAATTAATTACTATAAATAAACATAAAGGAGAGTTTGTATGAATGACTCTCGCTCATCATCGGCACTTTTCAACTCATTATATTACATTGTCAGTCAAAAAAAAGTAAATTGTTGTATTGGATGTTTAAATAATATATTTGTTTGGTTGTGACAACTGTTTATCCATTTTACTTGTGGTTGGTGAACTTGATTAGAAAATATGACCAAATGGGGATGCTATTAGTAATGCCAAACAACATGTGGATATAGTTAATAAAATATATCTATAAGTTTTTAATATATCGGAGGAAATTAAAATTTTGTATATTTTTATAATATATTTTATGATAATAAATGACAGTTGGGTTGAGTATGGAAGTAAATAAGAATAAGGAGACAAAAAAACTGATACCTATTGTAAGCCAACTTACTTTTGCCGAAAAAAAAAAAATAAAAAAATTTCTTCCACGCCGCTACGGCCTGTAGCGGCAGATAAGTCAAACAAGCCAAACACTACTGCCGCTACAGCCTGTAGCGGTAGGGAACAATTTGGTTGTTGCGGGAAGCGCTTACTGTGGATTGGTACCTATATATATATATAAAATTAAAATTTTGTCGTTTTGAAAAAATAAATAGGGTCACGGATGATGTAACAGTGATGTCATACTTAATTATGAATTAGTATATTGTATTAAAAAAATAAAACAAAAAAAACTCGTGAATGAGAACTTCACATATGAATAAACTGAATGGACATGTTTGCATTTTTAGTCTTATATTCATGATCTTGCCAAATCATTACTTGATATCTTTTTCAAAATCTTATTATCTCTAATTCATATAATTTGCCAAATAGGCCTTGGACATAATCAAAAGTAGGTTGATTAAGAGCTTGCTAAAGCTGGGAATTTATCATCTTCATTGACCAAATAATGTTGTAGATTTTGTGTCACACAATACTCCTAATAAGAACTCTACATTTTGAAAAGGGACCAAAAGAGGTTACTCAATTAACATATTGTGTATTTCTTTTTGAACATTAAAAAAGTATATTGTACTTTTTTTATCCGCAGATTTTTTTTTATTAAAACTCGAATAAGTTATACAATATGTGACAAACTCAAAAGAAAGATATGAATAGAGCCGCAACAGAATTACAGAGCTTTAACATAAAATTAACGAACTATATGCTTAAAACCCAATTACTAACCTTCAACAAGCCTCTCATGAACACAAATGTCAAGCCTCTCATGAGCACAAAAATTCCGTTCACAATAACAAAATTAAACCCAACAGCACAACACCACCAAAACTAAAGAATTCAGGCCAAAAAATCTAAATAGATTAGCTGAAATCATTGAATACTTTGTGCATACATATTTGTCTTTGTTGACATTTTATATACTTCGGTATACGTACATATCAAGTACAAGATTATTGTTGATTTCCTTTTACACTTAAAAAAATGTCATCAACTTTTTATTTAACCTTTTTAGCTAGCAGTTTCATATTTGATGAAAGGCAAGTATAACCAATTGAAATCAAGATAAAATTTGAACAAGAAAGTCTCAGTGTTAGACACACAAAAAAGAAAATGGAACCATGTAATTATTGATTCATTTTTCTCCGGCCCTCAATCATGCAGATGCTTTACTGGTTCGCAACTTCAAAGAAATTTGACATATTAATAGTTTGAAAACAAGTTTATATGGGTCCACCAACTTAGAGTAGGGATGACAATTGTGCAATAACCGTTTTTAATAATTTAGTACCGTATTATTTTTACAAAATCTTGCGCCGGAACTGCACCACACCATTCTCGATTTATGAAATTGCGGTACCATGACCACACTGTCCGGTTTTTAATATTGAACCGACTGCACCACTCATAAATTAAACATGCAATTTATAACTTAAATTACAACAAAAAATAAAGTTTACATAACAAATTATTCTTAAATCAAAGTTTATATAATAAATCAATTGAGTTTATCTCAACAAAAATAAAAGTAGAAAAACACAATAACTAGAATTTAAAAATCTTAAATAAAAGTCTTAATCCCCATTTTTCGATGCAGTGCGGGGAACCACCGGTTTAACAGTGAATACCACCACTACATCATATTAGTCTTGGTTTAATATTTTTTATACTAAAATCGCACCGTTTAGCCAATTATGCAGGGTAAAAACCAACCAATTCAATGCGATTCAGTCGATTTTGATATCGTACTGATTTAAATTGTCATCCTAACTTAAAGGGTTTGATTAGACTCATAATTAAGTAATGTTACTATATAATAATGTAAAAGGGTTTGATTAGACTCATAATTAAGTAGTGTTACTAATAATGTTATTATCAATACCTACACTCCTGGAGTGGTATTGACTATTGTCATCACGAGAAAAGTTTTTGTTGATGTTTCTTTTTTCATTTTTCTTTTTCCTTTCAAGGTACTCCCTCAGTCCCACATTAATTGTTTTTCTAGGATTTTTTTAAGTCAAATTAACTATTTTTAAAATTAATAATTAAACATATTTCTAAAATTATAAAAATTGAAATTAGTAATAAATTGTATATACTTTCTTTTGGTTATAATATCTTCACCTATATGTTAGCAAAAATAGTAAAAAGATTAGTTTTAAAAATAGTCAATTTGACTTTATAAAGTCCTAGAAATGCAATTAATTTGGGACGGAGAGAATACATAGGAGGATACAGGTATTCAAAATAGTCATTTATATATAGTAGATATTTACTGCTGGAAAATTAAATTAGTGATTTTAACAAACAAATTGAACACTATAAAGCATGGTAAGTATGGGGAAAAGATTGTGCTATATTTTGTTTACCGATTAAAAATAATAAAAATTGTCCCTCATCTTTTTTTTTTCCCTTTTTTTTTGTTTTTTTCCTCCAGTTAGAAAAAAAAACAGGAATTTCTTATTTCTCTTCCAAGAAAATGTTGTTGAGGTGAATGGTTGTTTTATCTTTCCACCGACTTTCTTGACTTTCCTATTATCTTTTTGTTTCTATTTAGTTGGTTTTATTATACGAAATAGATAGCCCATGACCACTTGATTGTAGATTTACATGACCACGGGCGAGTGATTAGCGAAGGGAAAATGATATTTTCGTCCCATTATACATCTGTTTTTATAAAAATTGATAATTGGACATAAATTCTTTACAATAAATTTATTTAACAATTATGATAATTGGACACAAATTCTTTACAATAAATTTATTTAATAATTATGATAATTGGACATGATAGGACATGATCATAATTAGCAATAATGATAATTGGACATGGTAGTGATATGTTCAATAATGATAATTGGACATGAGTTTTGAAAAGAGCTCATTTTCTTGTTAATTTAGCGGAGGTGTGCAGTATAATACGGTGAGATAAATTATATATTTTTTTACAGTTAATTTGGCAGAGGTGTGCGGTGAGATAAAATATTTTTAAATATAAATTTTGATAAAAGTATATTTATAAGAAAATTAAAATAATGTTTGGTTACATAATTGTAGAAGTGTTTTTGAAAATATTAATAACAAATTTAAAGTGGTTACTCATTATAGAAGTGTTTTTGAAGTTATTAATGTTTGGTTACATAATTATGTGGTATGAAATTTTATTTCTTTTTAACCGTTTATAAAGATAATTTTGTACGAACTTTGTGTTTTACCAAAAGTGCTGGACTAAAAATATAAATTTTCTGTTTAAGGTAAAAGTATTTTTAAAGGGTTATTAAACACCAACATTTAATTTAGAAGAGGTTTTATATATTCCACGCAAAAACTCCCCCTAAACGTGCTCTTAATATATAAAGTACAATATTATCATATAATTATTGCATACTTTACAAATCAATCAATCATCAGTTAATCTAAAACATATATAATAAGATAAGTATCAGGTCATATTCATTCGTATGTCTCGAGTCAACTCAATAGTTTTTGTTTTACGCAGTATAATCTAATTTTTATTTGGGCTAGATACACTTTTATTACATCAAGTACTATCGAATTCATAATTCGGCCCCCAAAGTAGTTAGGCCTACAATTTGCTACATAAACTACATAATTACATATAATGTTCCCCCTCAAATTTAGATTTCAACTGAAATTGGCCGGAATACCTGACTTGGCCAGCAACCTGATTGGACCTGATTGGTTTTATATAGTTTGACTATATTCAAATACGGTTTGAGTACTAAATTAAATTTTTTTATACAAAGAAAATAAGTTTATGACATTAAAACAAATCAAAAAGATTAGAAAATAAAATCAAAACATTAAAATACAAATTAAATAGGCTAAAGCCATCTTTGAGAACATAAATCACATTAACAACAAACAAACAAACAAAAAAATTATCCCAAGACAGAACACACAAATGAATATAACCTTAAACCTAATTTTTCAACATAAAGATTTGATGACCGGAAAATCAAATTCAATCAAGACCTTCAATAAACCCATCACAAAATCAATGATGAGGTTTATTTTTATTTTTGCCATTTTTTCTTCTTTTCCAAACAGTGGTGGTAGTAAGTTTAGCATATGGACTGGGTATTGTGATTATGATTATTAATCTATTTGGAGGATTTTTATTTTTTTTAATTCATAAAATGGGTGATTTAGATTGGGAAAGAATCTAGGTTTGAGATTTATTTGGGTTTGAAACTATTCGTTTTTCTGAGGATTGAAAAGATAAGAGAGTGAATTTTTAAATGTTTTTAATATTAATGTTTAGTGCTTAAATAAATTAATTACTATTTATACATAAAAATTAAAAATTAATTATTACTATTAAAAAATAATTTTTTAAATTTAAAAATTGATTGAAATTTCTTAATATATAAATTTAATAAAAATTAATTAAAATAATTAAAATATAAATAAGACAAAAAAGCTATTTTTAATATATGTTGACATTATCATATATGTTTAATTAAAATTTAATATAGGTTTTTTTGACATTATGATCATTATTTTAATTAAGTCTTTAAGTTAGTTATTATAGAGATATTTCCTTAAATTAGTATTTTTATTGTTTAATGAAGTCAAACCGTATAAAACCAAATGGTTGCTTACAAATGGCATATTCCGGTCAATTTTTATTGGAAAATAATTTTGAGGTGGACGTTGTATGCAATTCGGTACTTTATATATTGATTTATAAGTCCAATTACTTTGGGAGCTGAACTATAAATTTGGTGGTACTTGGTGTAACAAAAGTGTAATTAGCCCTTTTTATTTTTATTATTTTTATTATTTAAATTTTTTTAATCATAAATTCATTTATAATGATTTCTTAAATTTATAAACTTACAATGACTTCTCAAATTCACAAACCAAATGTATTGTATCTCTCTTTTTTTTATCCTTGTTCCAAGTAAAAATGACAATGTAATGACATCATTTGAAATTAAACAAATCATTATTATTATAAATATTATCGCTCAAATATATACGTCATAGTTAAAACTTATTCAATAAATAATTTTTAAGCTTGTTATTTGTAACACAACATTGTAAATATTATATCCCTAATATATAAAAACATACACACGATGAGCGCCTTTAGTAAATTCACGTTATAGGATTAACATTTCAGAAGAAGGCATTGGACCTGCGATTTATTTTCGCACGACAACAAAAATATATAGTAACCCCATGTGTTTTTAAATATTAATTAACATAAAAAATAAGAAAAAGAAAAACACATTGTGGTATGCATGTGAATTTTTTGTTAGGTTGAAGAAATTAAACTAGGAATAATTTTCTTAATTGGGTTCTTCTCATTTGGTTATTTTATGTATATTAATTTGACCACAAACAGTTCACCAAGCAGATAAGTTAAGACTTAATTATACATGTTTGGAAAGTTGAAAATCCAGACACCTAACTATAAGAATTAGTAATTCAGAAACAACCTAAATGTATGCACCCACTGATTTCTCCCCATGAATTCTTTAATCTTTGGCTTTATCTTGATCATCATCATATCTTCTAGTTCAGCCTTTCCACCAGTATATATATTCATCTCTACTCCTCTTGCAAAATTAAATCTCACTCCAAACTTCTACTTCCCTCTACATATATGTGTGTGTATATATATATATATCTCCTGTTTCACAAAATCTCAAAATCTTGACAGGCTATTTTCTGGGTAAGCTTCAATTTCTTCATCTTTCATTCCGGTTTTCTTGACATTTCCTAGGGCTAATTCATCCACTTTTATGCGTTTAATTTCAAGACACTTATGTTAATTCATTCACTTTTATGTGTTTAATTTCAAGACACTTATGTTCATCTCCTGTGCATATTTGTTTTACTTTTATTGGTTGGCATGCGGAGTCAGGATATTGAGAGGTTACAGGGCGAAATTTTTAAGATAATTTTACACTTTCCGATTACATATATATATATATATATATATATATATATATATATTTAGTTACAACATTGATATAACAAATAGTAGTATTATATTTAATTATACACCTTATTGACCTCTAATACGCTGTTCTAATCACAAATTTATTCATAAGTACTTAATTTCTTAATTATTTTATAAAATACTATAAATTAGATTATTTTTTATTTTTGAAAAATTAGAGGGAGATGCATATATAAAGGAGCAGGAGTGATATAAGATTGAGAAAGTTATAAAAATTTCAATTTGAACCCGTACATTAAAAAATTTATAAAATTTCATTGGATCAATTTATATATTACTCTTAAATCTTTTTTTATAAAATTTATCATATATTAGTAATTTTTTTCCGTCAATTGACCCCACACAGCTCAATCATGGCTGCGTCCCTGTTGGTTGGTATCCAAACACAAAGCACATAATGCGCATATATATGCTTCAAAGTACTCCCTTGCTCAGTTGCATGGAGTGCATGCACATGGCCTCCAGAGTCTGAAAAAATGTACTCCCGCCGTTCTAAAATATACTAGCAGGAGTATTTAGTTTAATTCTAAAATAAATGAGTAAAATGACTTTTCAAAATATAAATGTACAAGTGAACGTCTCTCAATTTTTCAGAGAATAACTACTTATCTCCTGTATACTTTTCTATTGAGTTGCTCTTATCTTTTGGAACAACTGGTGGAGAGTGTGTGTAAACTAGTGTGTCATTTCTCAAGAAAAAAAGCTAGCTCTTTAATTTTAAAATGAGTAGAGTATAATTTGCACGTTTATTAAGAAAAAAGTAAAAGTAAAAAAAGAGAATAAAATAGTCTCATTTTATATATTTTATCTCATCTTTTTGAGAACAAAAATATTTATATTTTTAGTCATCTTTTCGGAAACGGGAGTATATTATTCTATTATGGAACTTTTAAACAAGCAAATAAGTTTCACACACTTGTCATTTTATGTGTGTGTGTGGGGTGACTATAGTCATTTCACTAGTACCTAATTTTCTAGAAAAATCATTATTATGAAAAATCTGTGTGTGTCTACATTTTCTTTCTATACAGCTTCCTGAATGAATCCCAAGTTCCCAACATATTTTCATTTCATGAAACTAAACTAACTCATTTTAACCCATGCCATCCTCATCGATCTCCAAGAGAAAAACAAGAGAAATATTATAATTAACACGCACAAACTCGATCGATCGAAAGGCGAAACTGGAAATGGAGATTCAAGACTCTCAAGGGAATTACGATACAGAAAGCAAGGGAAGCAAAAGGACGGCGTTCAGTGGTCCATTAGTGAGTAGCAAGAGAAGTAGTGCAAGAGATGAAAATCCCTACATAGAAATAACCCTAGATGTTGGCGATGAATCCGTTACAGTCCAAAACATCTGTGCTACTCCTGATCAAGAAGCAGCATTATTAGCCAGTCGCCTAGAGAAACGGCCTTCTTTAGGCTCTCAGGTTTCACTCAAGCTTAGACAAGTGTCGAGGGAGCTAAGGAGCATCACTTCTTCAAAGAGGACAACCGAGGTTGATCATAGCAGGTCCGGTGCTTCCCGTGCCCTACTAGGGCTACGATTTATGAACAAAAACGTTGGTAATGATGGTTGGTCTGAGGTTGTGGCACGGTTTAATCATTTTTCTGTAGATGGGAAGCTGCCCAAATCTCGCTTTGCCCAATGCATAGGTAAGTTCATCATCATTGACTTTGTTTTTTTCTTTCTTCTCCCAAGTGCTAAATATTTTGGAATAGGATCCTCTCCATTTGAGTTCCCTACATTTTCATAAGTTCACTAATTTTTGATAATAATGATTTTGTTAGTAATGAGCCAAATATGTTAATAGATAGTTAATGATATTAAGATCAATCTTAATTTTTTTTTTTGATAATAATGATTTTGTTAGTAATGATCCATATATATTAATAGATAGTTAATGATATTAAGATCAATTTTAAAAAAAAATTAATAATTCGACATTTTTTCACCGTTAAAAATTTAAACGAATTTTAACCGTTAATTCCAAATATATTGATACGCGGCAGCTCTGGGACTGCTGACAAAAAAAATCTCAGTACATTAATAGTTGTACTTCTTCACACTTCGTACGAGTGTTTATGCTCAAGCTAAGGTTCGCGGAAGTTGAGGGACTGCCTAAAAAATAAATAAAATTAGCAGTCTTATACGTACCTTGCGCATTAACAGTTGTATTTCTTCACATTTTTTAGAGACTGCCGACAAAAAACGACAAGTTATACTTCTTCACATGATTCTGTATGTTTGTTTATGCTCAAGGAACAAAACTGCTAACTATTTTGTTGTGGTTTCAATTCTCCTAAACATTTTGCATTGTTTTCCATCCTTGGTACCAATTTGATCAGGATTGAACGACTCCAGCGAGTTTGTGGATGAGTTGTTTGATGCTTTAGCTCGAAAAAGAGGCATAACATCATGTTCAATTACTAAGACGGAGTTGTACGAGTTCTGGGAACAGATAACAAACACAAGCTTTGATGCTAGGCTACAAACCTTCTTTGACATGTAAGTACCTTTAATTTGTCACTCTCTGGTTATTTAGACGTACAGGCCATTGGTTAGCTCTCAACTACTTGTGATATTCAACTCAAGATTAATGTATATATTAATTGTTGAAGAATTAATGGTTTTTGAAAATTCTCTATATAATGTGGAAATACCAAATGCAGGGTAGACAAGGATGCGGATGGACGAATTACAGAAGAAGAAGTCAAAGAGGTAACATATTATGAAAGTGTAAATAATATAATTCATAATTGTGTAGGGAACTTTTGGAATAGTCTGGATAAACTCTTTTTTTTTTTTTAAATTTTAATTTTTTTATTTAAATTTATTGACTATACTTATCCAATATATACATTTTAATCTACATTCACTTTGATTTTTAAAAAAGAAAAAAAAGTATACTTACTCCGGACTGATAATATATATATATATAGTAGGCCTGTTAATAAGTCAAATCAAAGCATGTCACGTTTGATTTGATATACTTAATCAATAATGATCATAGATCAATAATTTAATTCATCACTTAATGGATTATGACTTGGCTTGTGATTCACCTTAT
Organism: Aralia elata; assembly: GCA_034770075.1. NCBI lineage: Eukaryota > Viridiplantae > Streptophyta > Magnoliopsida > Apiales > Araliaceae > Aralia > Aralia elata. The sequence continues at coordinate 11,232,603 of CM068388.1, read as the reverse complement.
AAAAAAAAGTAGATCATGATTCAAATTAACCCATTTAAAATAAATAAATAAATTATTAACCTTTTTTTCTCTCTCTAAATTCTTTCCTACTCTCACCTTCTTTCTCTAAAACATTTTATTCATTTTCTGTTAAATATTTTATTCACTTTCTTGTACTAAATTTCGTCCATCTCTCTAGCTCACTTTCTATCTCTAAATTTTGTCTTCTCCTCTACTTTCTCTCTCTAACTTTTTCAATCATTTATGCATACAAGTTTTTCAATATGAATAATAATGCGTCAATAATAAACATTAATGCATAACTTGCATATTACATACAGGTAAAAAGTAATGAAATTTCTAACAATATAATCCTCATTTTTAACTGAAATCCTAATAATATCTTTGGACTAGAGGTCGTTTTTTTTTAAATTTTTTAATAACAAAAAATTAATTATGTTTTAGTATTTTGGTTTTTCTGCATGGGCAGCCATGATGATTACGTAGGTCGAGTTTTGAGGTTTGGGTCCAACATATAGCCTAATGGCACTATAGCTGTAGCCATTTATATTAAGTTTCAATTGAAATGTGGCGTGCTTAATATCTTAGTTGAACCAATTAACTTATAATTTTATATATATCTCAATTATTTTTTTATATATATGATATGAGATTGGTGGCTAAGCGAAATTTTTGAGAGAGAGAAAGTGACCTGTGAAATTTTTGAGAGAGAGAAAGTGATGAGGGAAAATAGTTTAGAGAAAAATAATAAGAAAAATAAGTCTTTTGGAGTAGTGGGTCAAATTAAATCTGATTCATGATTTAATTCATTAAATTTTTTGATCCAATGAATCAAGATCGTGAATGAATTAATGGATCAAAATAATGTAGAATTTTGATCCACTAAAATATATTGGAACAAATCAAATCAAGGTCATGATTTGTTCTATTGTTACGCGTTTGTTGAAATGGTGTGGTATGATGAAACACTTAGATATAGAAAATTTTTGATAATTTTTTTTATTAAAAAGTTAAAATAGTAGTATTTGATTATACGATTGTAATATTGCTTTTAAATAAATATTGACAAAATTATATAAAAGAGTGTCGTATAGACTAGTAATTCTGGTCTTATGCTAAAAGCTAGTACGTACTTCTAAACTAAAATCTATAATCAATAAAAATATTTTTGAAGGGTCACCAAACACTATAACATTTTCATATTTAATTAATAAGAACTTTTATTTCATCGCATCGCTACGCCAAACAAGCTCTTATATATGCACATCCTTCGCAACCTCTTTCACAAATGTTTTCTTTACTGGGTTTCACTATATATATATATATATATATATATATATATATATATATATGGATAATGATCTATAGTTAAAATTAGATGAGAGCTCTTATTATTCAAAGCAGATTCTACCGTTCATTCATTGATTCAAAAATTAGAATTACTCTCGTCTGCACAATAATTATGGAAAATGGATATATCATCCATACAACTATTGTGCGGATAGGGTCCGCTATCCGCATAACAATTATGAGAACGGTAATAATTTCAACTTTTAGATCAAATGAATACATGATAGGATATGCGTTAGATAATAGGGATTTTCATACAACTTTGACCATAGATCCTCCTCATGGGCGGATCTAACCTTGGGGCAGAGGAGTCAATTGACCCTACTGAATTTTTAAGAGTCCGTTTTTTATTTGTTTTTAATTTTATAAGGTGTTTAATAAAAATAAAAAATTTAGACTAAACGACTAAATGTCTCAAATTTCTACTAACACTAACACTCCACTCTTTTATAATGTTTAGTAACTTACATTGAACATAATATTTTTGCAGCTATTGAAACGAGACTATCATTGCAACAATTTCAAGCAATGAAGTATCAAAAAATGTTATTATAAATAATATTTTAGCAATATTATTTAGTTTTGTAATTTCTTTTAGAGGGCAGATGAGGTAAGAGACACCTCGCGCAATAACGTGAGGTGTCTCTTATAATAATAATATTTTGAAAAATTATAAAATATCATTTTGTACATAACATGGGAAGAAGTGTATTAAATTACATAAAACGACATCGGTTTTATATGATAACTCACACAATTATTTGCCATATCCCTCACATTTTTTTTGCCTTTATTTTATTATATATATTTTTTTGTAATTTTTTTAAAGAAACTGATCCCACTGAACTAAGGGACTGGATCCGTCTCTGTCACTCCCATATATATATACATATATATATATATATATATATATATATATGCAACTACATTTTCTAAAACCGCAATCAACATCCACATATTTATGCACTAATTTTTTCAGATAATTACGCTAAGTGCTAGTGCAAATAAGCTGTCAAAGATTCAAGAGAGAGCGGATGAATATGCAGCTCTGATAATGGAAGAACTTGATCCACATAACCACGGATACGTTGAGGTCAGTGTTTGTGGCACAATTCCTCTCAGCATCACATGTATACTACCTTTGTTCCAAAATAATAGTCCCCATTTGATTTCTTGACTTTTTCTTGACATATATGGATGATGTTCACCTCCATTACACTTTTTGTTAAATTTCTCTACTACAAATTTAAAAACAAAAACATTACATTTAGCAATATTATAATATTAGTCGCAAATAATTGTCATTAGTACTATCGTTAAAAGTAACTTTTGTGTTGTTATATATGTATTGATGAGGAGAAATTAGATGAAAAGTGTGATAGAGAGAATCCTAATCATAATGGATCTTACCAGGTCTAAAGAAAAGTCAAAAATTAAACGAGACTATCATTTTTGGGACAAAAGTACTAACATATGATGTAACGTGATTGAAACTACACATGCATGACAAAACAAGCAAAAAATAAGAAACTCATTGAAGCTAAAAATGTTTGATGTATTTCACAGATGTCTAGTGTTGAAATACTACTACTCCAAGCCCCAAGTCAATCAATCAACCTAGGAACAGATAGCCGAGTTCTAAGCCATTTAATAAGTGAGAAACTGGCTCCAAACACAGAGATGAACCTCTTCAAACGATGCTGCTGGAGAATTGCCTATTTTGTTCACGACAATTGGAAGCGAATTTGGGTGCTTGGCTTGTGGATTTCAATCTGTGTAGGCCTATTTACATGGAAATTTATTCAGTATAAGCATAGAGCAGTTTTTGATGTGATGGGTTATTGTGTGACAACTGCAAAGGGTGGCGCTGAGACATTGAAATTCAACATGGCTCTTATTCTCCTACCAGTTTGTAGAAACACAGTTACATGGCTGAGGAGTAGGACAAAGTTGGGACTTATTCTTCCCCTTGATGACACTGTCAATTTTCATAAGGTAAGGCTATATTTTGCAATTAATTATGTAGCTTAATTTAATTGGTTAGAAATAGTAACTATCTTGAGCTTATCTTAACAAAATTGAAGGCATGCATCTTTATCATTTTAGACTAATTAAAATGCAAAACTATTCATTCAGTTTATTCACTTGTGACATTTTCGTCCATGATCAGCTTAGGTATTAACCAAATGTACTCTCCCTTGAGTGCAAAATTGACCAAAAGATAAAATTTTGTGCTACTAATTATACCTCAGAAGGTACACATTTTTAATTGTACCTTGACAACGGAGTTTGCTAATTAGCCAAAATTAAGGACGGAAATGTCACACAGGCAGAAACACAGGACTAGACACTTTTGCAGTTCAAGTATCGTTCTAAGATTATCAATGCATTTTCAGTTTATTTGCCAATTCCAGGTTGCTATCTTTTATTTTCTTCAATTTTTTGTTACTAGACAACTCATGACGTTGATATCGATCTATCATGCATGTGTGCATCTAGCATGGGTAGATCTCATACAATAACTGTACTAACTGTACCGTTTTGTCTCATTGTTTTCTAAAAGATGCAATCACATTTTTTTTTAAATTATTTTTTTTATCTACTATAGAAATCCGATACTACTACTGATTAGTCTAATTTTTAATTATACATTTCATTTACCAAGTTTAGTGTTAACTAGATTAGACAACATTTATACGTTTTAATACAATAAAACGATGTTATTCGTAGCAAGCAGTTTTGTTGAGTAGAAGGCTCACATATAACCTATAACCTTAAACCCTACAAGGACATATACAAGGGTAGATGAAGATCTACAAATTATATTATCCCCAAATCAATTTCACTAGAACTAAAACCCCAATAAGCCATATTCATTGCAAATTAGAACTCAACTGATCACTTGGGGCTTATTAACATTTCCATCTTTTGTTCATGAATGAATTTCTCAGGTAATTGCTCTAGGAATTGCCATTGGAGTTGGGCTACATGTTGGTGCACATTTAACATGCGACTTCCCAAGGCTAATACATTGTACTGATGAGGAATATGAACCAATGAAGCCATATTTTGGCCATGAACATCCAGATAACTACTGGTGGTTTGTTAAAGGCACCGAGGGTTGGACCGGTATTGTGATGTTGCTGCTGATGGCCACATCCTACACGTTAGCGCAACCATGGTTCCGAAGAAACAGGCTTCACCTCCCAAAAATTGTTAAGAGGCTAACGGGGTTTAATGCATTTTGGTACTCCCATCACTTATTTGTTATTGTCTATGTGCTCTTAATCATCCATGGCACCTTCCTTTATCTCTCCAAGAAATGGTACAAGAAAACTGTAAGTACTTATAAAACCAATACAAGCATTTACCTTTACACTGTGTTTTTGAGTTTTTAAATGGACAAAAACAAAAGATATACTAATGTATTCTGTCCAATTCTTTGTTTCTGAGTTTTCTTAATTAACAAATTATGGAAGAAAATGATGGAAAAATTGGCTATTTTTTCTGGCCGAAGTTTTCATCCAAAGATAAAGATGGACGGATTTGGACGAAATAACATAAGTAATTTTTTTATAATTCTTATTATACTCTTATATATACAAATACAAGAAAATTGTTACTGGATAAAATACTAATCTATATGTAAAACTTAGGTTTTCTTTATATTCCTTTATAAACTCAGTAATAACTACAAAGAAAACCTATAAATTTTGCCTTCATTTTTTTTTCCTATCCTAATTTAAGTTTTACCATTCTTGTCTTTTACTTTCGAAACTCAGAAACATAGTATTATTTTTTTTTGTTCTTTTTAATTTTTTCTTTTCATAGAAGTTATCAAATTGTACTTAAAATTACTTTATAAATCGCCTCCTTTTATTGTGCCATACCTACACATATATATGCAGACATGGATGTATCTTGCCGTTCCGATGTTACTATATGCTTGTGAAAGATTACTTCGAGCATTTAGGTCCGGGCATGAAACTGTGGAAATTTCCAAGGTACACAATTAATTTAACGTTATGTTTGACAACTCAATATTAAGCTTTTGAATTGGAACTTGGAGCACATTGATAGTTACATGGAATTGAAAGGGTCCTTTTAACATGTGTCCTAAAGGGCACATGCTAAGCACACGAATCAAGAGAATATTCTCTTAATTTCTGCATTTGTACCAAATTCAAGAGAATATGCATACAGTTCAAGAGAATATTCTCTTGAACCGTGTGCTTAACATGTTCCTAAGAGCACATGTTAAGAAATTCCTTTTAGCAAATACTTTGGTACAACTGAAATGCTATTTGTGTCTTAACAATTTACTAATGGACTAATAATATATTTTCTTGAATTTTCATTTTCAGGTTGCTGTATACCCCGGAAATGTAATGTCATTGCAATTTTCTAAACCTCACAGGTTTAAATATACCAGTGGGCAATATATATTTGTCAACTGTTCAACTGTCTCTCCAGTTCAATGGTATTAATTAACTTGAAGAATATATGCTAAATCCTTCCATTTGAATTAATTAAACAGTAATGGATATATATAATGTGTGTAGGCATCCATTTTCAATTACCTCAGCTCCAGGAGACAATTATCTGAGCATCCATATTCGAACCCTGGGTGACTGGACATCGCAGCTCAAAGCGGTGTTTTCCAAGGTACTTAATTTGCATATTAAATTTGGTTTGTATTGGTGAATGTAATTTAATTTATTTTTGTTTAGGAAAATGATATATATTACGGGGGTTTATGTTGACTTTTTGATTGCTAATTACGTGCATAAATATTAGTGGTAATTTTTTTTAGAAAGATTTGTAATAAGTGGGGTCCTCCTATAATTCCTATCAATCTCATGTATTGATAAGTTTTGCAATTGTAATTCGACGTAAATTTATCGCAATACATAACAAGATTTTTTTGTTAATTGTAGCACAATCTTAATTTGTGGTCCTACATAAGTATACATGGAATAAACTAAAGCTTCTCAAAATTAATAAGCTAACTTTTATACTGTTAAAAATATAGACAAGTGTGATACGAAGTACGAATTAAGTAGGTTACATTATTTGTTGTCAATTGATTTTAAATTGAATGTTTCGACTTAATATCAAAAAAATCAATTTCATTCACTTAGAAGGCCCAATGGCCCACATGTACCGCACCACTCAATTAAAATTGTCCACGTGTTTTGTTAAATGTTAAAAATATAAAAACCCACTAATCAATTTGCAGATTTTTTATTTTTTATTTTTATTTTTATGTGTTGCATGTTTTTATATGTTTTAGCTTCAAAATCTTTAGATTTTTTCACCTATATTTTGTAGAATTGTGTAAAATACTTAGATGCGTCACATTTTGGTGCATATACATAGGTTTGTCAACCTCCGGCCAGTAATCAAAGCGGCCTCCTAAGGGCTGACATTGGACAAGGCCGTAGCATACCTAGGTACGTATTATTACTTTCTTTTCCACTCAATATTTGCATCCCAAAATCTCATAATCAATTGAAATTTAAAATACAATAAAGTTAGGGGCACGGGACGAAGTTACAAAAAAGAGTACGAATGCAATTTTTTTTAATATAGTTTGTATGGCCAAAAGTTGCGTATGTGCAAATATTGTATTGAACTAAAACATGTCGTTTTTCAACGAATGCAACTCTATGCTATATCAAACATATAGAAAAAAAGAAGAAGTTGCTGCATCCGTGCTATTTATCCATGATTTTTGTCCCGTGCTCAGTTGTTTTATCAAGCAAAATGGTGCTCACAAGTTCAATATATTAATCACCAGGTTACCAAAGCTCTTAATTGATGGCCCCTATGGAGCTCCAGCACAAGACTACAAACAATACGACATCCTCCTCCTCGTTGGGCTTGGCATAGGAGCCACCCCATTAATTAGCATTCTCAAAGACGTGATGAACAACATCAAACAACAAAAAGAAACAGAAGAAGGGGCAGTTGAAAGCTGCGTACAAGGCCACAAAACAAAGCATTTTGCCACGACAAGAGCATATTTTTATTGGGTTACTCGCGAACAAGGCTCATTTGAATGGTTTAAGGGGGTTATGAATGAAGTGTCCGAGAACGATAAAGAAGGAGTGATTGAGCTTCACAATTATTGCACTAGTGTGTATGAAGAAGGAGACGCGCGCTCAGCTCTAATCGTGATGCTTCAGTCTTTACAGCATGCTAAAAATGGGGTGGATATTGTGTCTGGAACATGCGTAAAGACGCATTTTGCTAGGCCTAATTGGCGTAACGTTTTCAAGCATGTTGCGGTTAATCATGCTAATAAAAGAGTTGGTAAGTAAATTTTAAATAAAGTGTTACTAAATGATGCTGCAATTTATTTGTATTTAAATTTTGTGAATTTAGCTAAAATGGTTATATATGACTTGTTTGGTTGCAGGAGTTTTCTACTGTGGTGCACCTAGTTTGGTTGCGGAGTTAAGGCACCTAGCCCATGAATTTTCCCGGAAAACATGTACGAAATTCGATTTTCATAAGGAGAACTTTTGATTACCTATTTTGGTTAATTATTATTGTCCTTTTTTTTTTTTATGGAATACATGTGATGTTTTGCATATTCTGGAGGTAGATTGAGATTGTAATTGTGATCTCATTCAATGTGTGATACTTCTACTATTATGTTTTAGATCTATTTATTCAAGTATAAAATAATATTAGAATGTAGTACAACAAAGCTGTTGAAAGGTTGGGAGCATAAAAACTACCCATTACTGATTCTATGAGATGGACTTGATGGAATTATTCATGAATATGTATTATATTTAGAAAATTGATACTTCTACATGAAAAAAAATAATATTTTTACGTAGATATCTCTTGCATGGATGTAAGACCTGCTTATTATTCATGTAAGAGAAATTATGTGAAAATATCATTTTTTTTCTTTCATGTAGAAATATTAGTTCCCTGTACATTGTGTCTCCGGTTGTAACATATTTACGGCAACATTTTCAATTTCGTCCACTGTTCGTTACTTCGTTACTGCATTTGGAGATGGGTATAAATGGGCATTCTTCTAGTTATTAATATTTTGACTCCCTTATTTCACTTCTTACTTCTGATGTCCTTTGCAACTTTTGATCATAAATAACGCAGCAGCATGGAAGCTGAATTCCCATCTTTTTTTTAGCAAAACAACAAAAGAAACTTTGTATTACTGAAGGAATCAAAAGAGAATTGGATTACAATACATCTGAATCTCTGACAGCACCAAATTGAGATAAAACAGGAAACTTCAAACTAGAACTTCAACAATAAATCATCAAAAAGATAAGAAAAAGAACCATAATACTTTTAACAAAAAAAAAAAACAAAAAAAACTCAGCACCAGATTGGTACTCCCGCTGCTTCGCACCACTCTCTAGCAAGTAGTAGCTTGATCCTTTCAACTGTAATCTTCCAGCAAATATATTTGTTATCGAACACGTATTGATTTCGAGCTAACCAAATGCACCACAAAGTTGCAGCTCCAATAATCTGGCCTGTCCTTTTATATTTCTTCCCAAAAAACTGCCATTGACGCACCAAAAGAGGCATAGAGCTTAACTAAGACCATTGAATACGACCAAAGATATATTCTGCACCAGAACCTCCAACACCATGGGCACACTAACAAAGTTTGACAGCTGGTTTCAAACTGAGCATTGCACCATAGACATCGAGCTTCATCTAGAGCCAATGGAAATTCCTCTACAGATCAAAAAATATTTTACAGGAATGCAATCTTGCACTGCTAACCATATAAAACTCTGGACTTTTGATGGAACACCCTTACACCAAACTGAATTGACCCATGGAACCCGACCTCCATCTTTCAAAACTTCCATTACTTGGCTGCATCTTTTAACTGTGCAAACACCACTCTTGTCTATACTGCAAAAAATTGTATCCCTCCAAATCTGAAAACAACTCTACTTTTTCTAGGATGGATAATAAACTACTCAAGTCATTTTCCTTGGGAAGTCGAATATCTATCGACGTACACCATTAACAAGCTGGTAGAACCCCATTAATTTACCTTCTTTATTCAACGATAGCTGATACAACCTTTGAAACTTTTCTTGAAGAATCCCATCTGCTAACCATTTATCCTTCCATAAGCTAATGCTTTTCCCATTCCCCACTTTCCATAGCCATTTTTCTTGTCCGATAACGCTCTCCAAACCTGGCTGAAGATGTAACTTTAATAAATCCTTCCAAACAATTGACCTTTTGTTTTGATTTGGCAAATTGTTAGCACCCATCAGGTTCGAATCTTTAACCCTGTTAGAATATTTTATTTGTTTATGTGACCTTACTATTTATATAATATGGGGCTTACATATTATATTAATTTAATCACTTAATTTATAAGTTTGATAATTAATTATGTGGCCTATAAAAAATATTATTGATAGTATTTGACATAATGGGCCCTAAGGTTTCATAATCTTGATGGACGATTTTGACCCTTAACTATTCTATAAATAAAACAATTAGAGTTTGGTCCCAATTGTCATCTCAAGAATTTTATACACACCTATACATCTATCCTAAGATTGAGAGAAACAATTGAAGACTTTCAACCTTAAGCGTAGTGGAAGCGTGATACATACAAGATGTCTTCTCTCAATTCATGTAAGTACCTAATATAATGATTAATCTATTTTATTTTATTCTATGAAATAACACGTTCCTATATAATTTATTTAACATTTGGTATCAAGAGCATTATTATGCTATTGTATAAAATAAATTAATTACGCTGTTATGCTAGAAAATTTAATTCCGCATAACCTCTTTATTGATATGATATAGAATTATTCATTATATTTCATGAAAAGGAATTTCTAAAAGTAATGTAAATCTGTTTCCGTTCGTTTATTGCGTTTATGTTTCTGCGTGCTGTATTGATCACGAATTCATCAAGTATTCTGCCAATCAACATATATAATGAATTATGATTCATTAGTACTTACTTTTGTTATCAAGTTTTCTATTGCATCATGTTAGTATTACTTTTAATATCTTGAATACATGACCTACTGAATATGATATTAAAGTAATAATATTGAATTTATTAAGCATTCTACTTGCATAATAGTATTCTGCTATCATGTATTTAAGTTAAAAATTAATGTGAATATAATCAATTTGTGTTCATAACTATATATATCTTAATTTAAGATTTTAGAATATGATGTGATATATTATTAGGGCTTTTAAGTTGTTACATGTAAATTATAAATACTGTTAATTTTCAGACTTGATTAATATGTTGTTTAAAGAAAATTAAGTTTGATCATAATAATTTACACGCATGCGTGTTTCTTATATTGTTAAAATTAATAATCAGCCCAACAGAGGGTTATTAATTGAAACAATTAAAGATTAAGAAAAGTCACATAATGTTACATTTAATAAATGAAGATTTTAATTTTACCCAATGGAAAAATTAGAATTAGAATTTATTAAATGGAATTTTATTGCATAAGTAACATGTTTATTTCGTTTCTGCCCAACAGTGATGCGTGGATAAATGTGTTGTACATTATTTTATAGGGTTGTTATTAGCATATTATTAATTGGACCAACGAAAGATTGATAATTATGCACCAACATGTCATTAAAATCTATTTTTGGGTGTTGTAAATATATTTTATGTAACTAACTGCTTTCCTTACGGTTGACTTTATTATGATTAATTATTAATTATTGTTGTACATTGTGGATTTCTTTTAGTTTTTTGTAAGCATGCTTATAAGCTTCATTATGTTTCAACATTGACTCCAACTAGTATTTCTAGGAATCTCTTTGGAATTGAAGCCTTGAATGAGACTAATTTTACTGCTTGGAAAGAGCAACTGAAAATTATTCTCGGCGTTATGGATTTGGACTATGCATTACGAGTGAATCTTCCTGCTCCACTTATAGCTACAAGCTCAATTGAGAAAAAGGCTATTTACGAAAAGTAGGAGCGATCCAACCACATGTCCTTTGTGATTATGAAAAACTTTATCACGACAGCCATTCGAGGAGCCATTCCTGACTCTTAGAATGCTAAAGAGTACTTAGCTTTAGTCGAGGAATAATTTAAGGGTTCTTCTAAAACTCATGCAAGTACCCTTATTTTGAAAATGCTCATTAGCAGGTATGATGGAGTTAGTGGAGTGCGCGAGCACATTATGATGATGAACGCCATAACCTTTAAATTAAAGGGTATGAACATGGAGATTTCTGAGGGTTTTCTTGTTCACTTCATTATGACTTCTCTTCCTGCATAGTTTGATCCATTTAAGATCAATTATAACACGTAGAAAGAAAAGTAGAAGATGAGCGAGTTAATCGCCATGTGCGTCCAAGAGCAAGAAAGGCTTAAGGTTGAAAAACATAATGTTGCTCATTTGACTACCACTGGATCCCATAAGAAAAAGGCTTATAAAATGGCAAGGTTTTAAGAATAATGATAAGACAATTTCTATCAAAACAAATAAGGCAAATTATTCAGATAACAACCTTGAGGTAGGTCCTAAATGTCACTTCTGTAAGAAGTAAGGACATATTCAGATTGAATGCCCTAAGTTCAGAGAATGACTTAAAAAGAAAGGTATGTCCTTCAATTATGTGACTTATGAATTCTTTCTAATTGATGTTCCAACTAATACATGGTGGCTCGACACTGGTGCTATAGTTCACATTACTAATTCATTGCAGGGATTCCTGACGCCGGGCGGGATAACGATTATCCTGCGGGCTAGGGTAACAATAAATTCACAGGCAACGGAAGCAAAAGAAAAAATCCTAAATACAGAGAAACTTCTCTAATGTGTAAATTATATTTATCAAAATCAAGTCTCCCTAAATTCAACCCACAAGCCGGGTTTTATAGCTAACTTACTTGGGCAACAAGAAAGAAAATACCCTAAAAAGGTACTACGTAACAGATTCCTAAAAAATACGGAAACAAAATCCTAAAGGATAACAAACTTCCTATATTTACGGTAACAATATAAAAGATTTACTTCCTAATAAAATTTTACTACCATAAAAGAATTAAACACTAATAATAATAATAAAGCCAATCCGATCCCGAACTCCTGAATGCCGACCCGAAGAGGGAACTCCCTCCCCGATCCCGAACGCTGACCCAAAAGGAATTCGAAGTCGAACCCAAAACCGAACCCCAGATCCGAAGGAACCGAAGGCTAATCCGAAGCTGATCTCCCGATCCCGAAGTTATCCGATCCCGATGCGCTGATTCATTAATTCAGGGCCTTTTACTGCCATCAATATGTTATCTATCCACTTAGTATCATCGGACAGAAATCCTCCTGCATCAGTCACCCCAGGTTGAAATGAACTCGTCCTCAAGTTCACAACATTATTATCGAACTCTACAAAATAAGGACTCATCGGATCTAGTGGCAGTCCAGTAGGAATCTCTTTGGACATCAAGTTAGAGAATTCTAACAACAATTTCTGCACAACTGCTGGTACTTGAGTGTTCCTATTTGCCGAACTGTTCTCACAAGGATTTATAGCATACGTCACGCTTTCACGATCGGCCTCCGATAGAAATCTAGTTATGGACAATAGGTTTGGGTTTCCGACTGCCCGAGCCGAACTACTTTCTTCCCATCGAGGTGCTAGTACAACCTTCTTCCCTTTAATACGAAGGGAGTACGTGTTCTTCCGACCATCATGCATAACTCTTCGGCCATATTGCCAAGGTCGGCCCAACAACACATGACACGCATCCATTGTCACTACATCGCACCAAGCGTTGTCAAAATACTCCTTGCCTATTGAAAAGGATACTAAACACTTTTTATCGACTGTTACTTCGTTGCCTTTGTTCAACCATGACAACTTATATGGTTTGAGATGCTGATCCGTTTTCAACTGTAGTTTCCTGACAGCCTCTTCGGACACTACGTTCTCACAACTGCCGCTGTTAATGATTAACTTGTAAACTTTATTTGCTACAGTGCAGGTTGTATGGAAGATATTCGTTCTCAACCAATCATCTTCGGAATCACCTTTGGGAGTCATACACTTTTACGAATGATCAAAGTATCTTAACTATCTCCATACGACACCCGTTCCTCTACATCATCATTATCATAATCGTCGTATTCAAGTTCTCCACGAAATTCTCCTTCATCTTCATATTCATCATATATATATTCATCTGCATATTCATCATATATAGGCTCCCCATACTCCTCCACTTTATCGGCTACTTCCTCAACTAACTGGTCTTCCAACTGCTCTTCAGTTTCGGATTGATCCATTTGAAAGCCCAGATCTCGACAATGATCTATTCGACCACATCGTTCCCATGGTTGCTCCCTATGGTGGTAATGGATATCAAAATCGAATTCAATATCATAAAATTCCTCATCACGATCAAGGTGCGAGAAATACTTCGGGACTTCCTCAGCCGGATACTATCCACGAGAGTAATACCCTTCCTCGTCATGATCAAGGTGTGGGACTTCCTCAGTCGGAACCTGTCCACGATAGTTATCAAGGTGCGGGACTTCCTCAGTCAGAACCTGTCCATGTCGACCCCGATTTTGCGCCTTGAGATGCCAGGTTAACTCTACAACTTGTCTCTGTAAATCCTAAATCATCACATCTCGAATGTTACGATCACGACGCTGGACTTCCTCAATCGAAACCTGCCCTCGACAACCACGACCACGACCATCAACCATTGAAATTGATGAAATCTAACCCAAGATGATGTTGAGCTTTGATACTAACTAACGCCGGGTGGGATAACGATTAACCTGCGGGCTAGGGTAACAATAAATTCACAAGCAACAAAAGCAAAAGAAAAAACCCTAAACAGAGAGAAACTTCTCTAATGTGTAAATTATATTTATCAAAATCAAGTCTCCCTAAATTCAACCCACAAGCCGGGTTTTATAGCTAACTTACTTGGGAAACAAGAAAAGAAATACCCTAAAAAGGTACTACGTAATAGATTCCTAAAAAATACGGAAACAAAATCCTAAAGGATAACAAACTTCCTATATTTACGGTAACAATATAAAAGATTTACTTCCTAATAAAATTCTACTACCATAAAAGAATTAAACACTAATAATAATAATAATAAAGCCAATCTGATCCTGAACTTCTGAATGCCGACCAGAAGAGGGAACTCGCTCCCCGATCCCGAACACCGACCCAAAAGGAATCCGAAGTCGAACCCAAAACCGAACCCCCGATCCGAAGGAACCGAAGGCTAACCCGAAGTTGATCTCCCGATCCCAAAGTTATCCGATCCCGATGCACTGATTCATTAATTTAGGGCCTTTTACTGCCATCAATATGCTATCTGTCCACTCAGTATCATCGGGCAGAAATCCTCCTACATCAATTCCTTTCAAAGACGACACTCCAAAAGGGGGAAAGAACCATTGGAGAGTCTATACAAGTTGAAGCTATATGAACTCTCCCTTTAGTTTTGGAGAGTGATTTCACCTTATATTTAAATGATACTCTTTATGTTCTCAATATGACACGAAATTTAATTTCTGTATCTAAACTTGACGTTGATGGTTTTTCGTTTACGTTGGGAATAATAAAATAATTATTTATAATTACTCTCATGTTATTGGTTCTGGCTCTTTAGAGAGAAACCTCTATAAGCTAAATCTAGATAATATCTTTGCTGAATCCTTATTAACCATGAATGTGACAGAAAGTACCTCGAAAAGTAGAAATAAGAGAAAACTAGATAATGAGAATTCTTCAAAATTGTGGTATCAACATTTAGGCCATATTTCAAAAGATAGAATGCAATGTCTTATAAAGGATAAAATTCTTCATTCACTAGATTTCTTTGATCTTGACCATTGTATTAAATGTATAAAAGGAAAATTTGTAAAAGGTAGTAAGAAAGGAGCCATTAAAAGTGGTGTACTTCTTGAGGTGATTCACACTGATATATGTGGACCATTTTCTCCTGGAATTGATGGACACAAATCTTTCATTATGTTCATTGATGACTATTCTCGTTATACTTATGTTTACCTGATTAATGAAAAATTTGAATCATTAAATATGCTTAAAAATTTCAAGGCTGAAGTTGAAACTCAACTTGACCAAAAAAATTAAAGTAGTGAGATCAGATAGAGGCGGAGAGTATTATGGTAAACACTCCAATACAGGTCATAGTCCTAGTTCATTTGCCTTATTTTGTCATGAAAATGGCATCATCACTCAGTATACAATGCCTGGTACACCACAGCAGAATGGTGTAGCTGAGAGGCGAAATCGTACCCTTATGGATATGGTACGTAGTATGTTATGCAATTCCAACTTACCTATGTTTTTGTAGACTAAGGCATTAAAGATAGCTGTTCATATTTTAAACCGAGTTCCTAGCAAATCTGTTCCTAATACTCCTTATGAAATTTGGACATGTAGAAAACCTAGTTTAAAATACTTACGGGTGTGGGGCTGTCTAGCCGAGGCTAAGATTTTCAATCCACAAATAAAGAAACTTGACTCTAAAATCATTAGTTGTCATTTCATTGGATATCCTGATATATATGGACCATTTTCTCCTGGAATTGATGGACACAAATCTTTCATTACGTTCATTGATGACTATTCTCATTATACTTATGTTTACCTGATTAATGAAAAATCTGAATCATTAAATATGCTTAAAAATTTCAAGGCTGAAGTTGAAAATCAACTTGACCGAAAAAATTAAAGTAGTGAGATCAGATAGAGGCGGAGAGTATTATGGTAAACACTCCAATACAGGTCATAGTCCTAGTTCATTTGCCTTATTTTGTCATGAAAATGGCATCATCACTTAGTATACAATGCCTGGTACACCACAGCAGAATGGTGTAGCTGAGAGGCGAAATCGTACCCTTATGGATATGGTACGTAGTATGTTATGCAATTCCAACTTACCTATGTTTTTGTAGACTAAGGCATTAAAGATAGCTGTTCATATTTTAAACCGAGTTCCTAGCAAATCTGTTCCTAATACTCCTTATGAAATTTGGACATGTAGAAAACCTAGTTTAAAATACTTACGGGTGTGGGGCTGTCTAGCCGAGGCTAAGATTTTCAATCCACAAATAAAGAAACTTGACTCTAAAATCATTAGTTGTCATTTCATTGGATATCCTGATATATATGGACCATTTTCTCCTGGAATTGATGGACACAAATCTTTCATTACGTTCATTGATGACTATTCTCGTTATACTTATGTTTACCTAATTAATGAAAAATCTGAATCATTAAATATGCTTAAAAATTTCAAGGCTGAAGTTAAAAATCAACTTGACCGAAAAAATTAAAGTAGTGAGATCAGATAGAGGCGGGGAGTATTATGGTAAACACTCCAATACAGGCCATAGTCCTGGTTCATTTGCCTTATTTTGTCATGAAAATGGCATCATCACTTAGTATACAATGCCTGGTACACCACAGCAGAATGGTGTAGCTGAGAGGCGAAATCGTACCCTTATGGATATGGTAAGTAGTATGTTATGCAATTACAACTTACCTATGTTTTTGTAGACTGAGGCATTAAAGATAGCTGTTCATATTTTAAACCGAGTTCCTAGCAAATCTGTCCCTAATACTCCTTATGAAATTTGGACAGGTAGAAAACCAGTTTAAAATACTTACGGGTGTAGGGCTGTCTAACCGAGGCTAAGATTTTCAATCTACAAATAAAGAAACTTGACTCTAAAACCATTAGTTGTCATTTTATTGGATATCCTGATAAATCTAAGGGCTTTCGTTTTTACTGTTCCTCACATACCACTAGAATTGTTGAGACTAGGTATGCAGAGTTTTTAGAGAATGGTGATTTAAGTGGGAGTCTTGAGCCTAAAAAGTTTGATCTTGAAGAAAGCAGGATTTATGTTCCTAATCCTGTAATTCAAGAGGGTGAGGCACAACAATCTCTTATTGAGGCGAATGATGCCCTTGAGATAGCTGAGCCACCACCTAGCGTTGACCCCACATTATTAAAAATCATATTCTTGAAATTGTGCAGCCTTTTACGTAAGTCCAAAAGACTTAGAAAGCTTGTTATTTTTGATGATTTTATAACCCATCTTAATTAGATTGACTATGATTCAAGTAAGATTAATGATCCTATCTCCTATAAAGAGGCCATTACGTATGAGTGCTCAATCAACTCAATAGCTTGAAGCCATGAATGATATTAATGGAGCTTAATAACATTTGGGATCTTGAAGAGTTACAAAAAGGTGTTAAACCTGTTGATTGCAAGTGGGTCTATAAGACAATTAAATCCTAAGGGAACGTTAAGAGGTATAAAGTTCGATTGGTTGCTAAGAGTTTCACTCAAAAGGAATGTGTGGATTATAATGAAACTTTCTCTTTAGTATTCAGGAAAAGTTCATTTATAATAGTCATAGCTTTAGTAGCTCATTATGATTTAGAATTACATCAAATGGATGTTAAAACTGAATTCCTTAATGGTAACTTGCATGAGAATGTCTATATGACACAACTAGAAGATTTTCTGTTTAAAGGCAAGGAACACATGATTTGTAAGCTAAAGAAATCCATCTATGGGTTAAAACAGGCTTTTCGACAATGGTATCTTAAGTTTCATGAGGTGATGAATAATTTTAATTTTAAGAAGAATATAGTAGATCAATGCATATACTTAAAGGTCAGTGAGAATAATTTTGTTATTCTTTTTTTTATGTTAATGATATAGTGCTTGCAAGTAATAACTTAGACATGTTGCATGAGACCAAACATTTCCTTTCTGGAAATTTTTATATTAGGGATCTCAGTGAAGCCTCTTATGTCATAGGTATTAAAATTCATCGAGATAGGTCTTGCGGAATATTAGGATTGTCCCAAAGAGTTTATATTGACAAAGTTCTTAACAAATACAATATACAAAATTGCTCCCCTACTGTCACCCCTGTTGTTAAGGGTGACAAATTTGGCTCATATCAATGCCCAAAGAATCAGTTAAAACGTGATCAAATTAATCTTATTCCCTATGCTTCTGTGGTTGGGAGTCTTATGTACGCTCAAGTTTGTACATGTCCAGATATAGCGTATGCAACTGGTATGCTTGGACGTCACCAGTCAAATCCAGGTTTGAATCACTGGAAAGCAGTTAAAAAAGTTTTATGTTACTTACAGGGTACTAAGAATTTTATGCTTACATTCAGGAAAACAGATAACCTTGAAGTTGTTGGTTATTCTGATTCTGATTTTGCTAATCTAAATCAGGGTACATAATTATGCTTTCAGGAGGCCCTATTTCATGGAGAAGTCATAAGCAGGAGTTAACTACCACTTTCACGATTATGGTGGAATATGTGGCTTGTTATAATGCCACTTGTCACGCCATATTATTGAGGAATCTTATTTTAGGACTTAAGGTTGTAGATTCTATTTTAAGGCCATTGAAAGTATTTTGTGATAATGATTATACTGTTAGTTTTTCCAACAACACCAGTTCGAGTGGTGCTGGACTGCACCTCGACACTAAGTACTTATTTGTTAGGAAAAGAGTTAAAGATCAAAACATTGTCATTAAGTATATTAGTACGCGTGATATATTAGCGGATCCATTTACGAAAGGCTTACCACCCAAACTCTTTTTAGAGCATGTTGTCGGCATGGGTTTAACTGGTAGTCTTAATTAATGAGTTACTTTGATGTAAGACAACATTTTTGAGCTCGTTGTTTTGAACTTCACATTACGTTTATGGTTTGCTATTTTTTTTATTGTGCACACATGAGAACTTATTTGCAAACAATTACGTTTTGGATCATATGAATGAGTTTAATTAATCTATTACCACTAATGTAAACTCTATTCATACCTGTTATACTTAATGTTAATCTTTGTTCTAATAAAAGTACTAATTGTGTAACTAATGAGGATTTTGTGTTAATAGTAACACAAAGATTGTATTAATTTGCATTGGTACTTTTATTTGAACAGGATGTAGATATTAAATTAATACTTGGCCAAATTAATGATTGTAAGCATTATGTTTTGTATATAAATAGTATTTCGGGCAAGTGGGAGAATGTTAGAATATTTTATTTCCTTATGTGGCCTCTACTATTTATGTAATTATTGGGCTTATATATTGTATTAATTTAATCACTTTATTTATGAGTTTGATAATTAATTATGTGGCCTATAAATAATATTACTGATAGTATTTGGCATAATGGGCCTTAGGGTTTTATAATTTTGATGGACGATTTTGACCTTTAGCTATTTTATAAATAAAACAATTAGGGTTTGGTCTCAATTGTCGTCTCAAGAACTTTATACACACCTATACATCCATCCTAAAATTGAGATAGATAATTGAAGACTTTCACCCTTAAGCACAACAAAAGCGTGATACATACAAAATGTCTTCTTTCAATTCATGTAAATACTTAATATAATGATTAATCTATTTTATTTTATTCTATGAAATTACACGTTCCTATATAATTTATTTAACAAACCCATCCATACTTTTCATAACCAATAAGTCTCCATAAGGAATAACTTTCATAGTTACTCAACATTGCCAAATTTTTTTCTCTAATAAAGATAATTCCCAGTCCTCCGTTTACTTTACTTCTACAGACTTTCACCCAACCGATTTGCACAATGTTCTGTTATTTTAAACACCTCCCCACAAAAACTTCCTTCTGATTTGCTCTAATTTACAAGCCACATGTGACGGAATTCTAAAGAAAGCTAAATAATGGAGAGGCTGGAAAGAACGTAACTGTATTGATCAAAACAATCCTCCCGCCTAAAGAGATCATCTTTCGTTTCCAACTTTCCAGGCACGCTTGAAACTTCTCTATTACTGGCTGTCATGCCCCCAAACTTCTAGGATTCACCCCAATGGGAATGCCCAAATAAATAGCTGGTAAATCTCCTAACATACATCCAAAAACTTTAGCCAATTTCATCCATCATCTTTTTGCATTCCAAAAGTGCAAAGTGATGACTTTTTATAATTAATCTTCAAGCCGGAGGCAACCTGAAAATTCCAGAGGATTTATCTATAATTCTCAATCTCCCCTCTTTCCCCTACCCCAAATATTATTGTGTCATCAACAAATTGAGCATGGGTAATGACCTCCTTCCCTTTGCCTATTTTGACCCCTGTAATACCTCCTTCCAATGTAGCTTTTGAAATCATCTTATGCAAAGCTTCACCCACAATAAGAAATAAAAAAGGAGACATTGGATCTCCTTGTCTTAGACCCTTTTTCATTCTGATTTCCTTTGTTAGAGAACCATTCACCAAAACAGAAATTTTTGCAGTTTGTAAACACTCCAAAATCCAACCACAAAAAACTTCTCCAAAACCCATTTGTTTCATGACCGATATAAGGAATCCCCACTCCACATTGTCCTACGCTTTTTCAAAATCCAGTTTTAACACAAAATTTCTTCTTGAATATTTATACAAACCATCAATAATTTCATTGGCCAACTGTGACGCCCCCAACTCCTTGTACTCACTACAGCAGACTTAGTGCTCACTATTTATCCACATTCATAATAACTAGCTACTAATATAAGCTAAGTTACACATATATCTTATTAATTGCATAATTTAGTCTTACAATCTCATGTCTTAATTACATTACATGAACTATTACATCAGTTCCAAAATATTACACTATTAATTATTTATTAACTAATACATTATTATTTATTTATCTTCTTCACTAACTTTGCCTTTCCCTTTGTCCTTTATGCCTAACCCCTCGAGTCCCTCTATTTTAGCTGTAAACATGAGATTTTGTAGGGGTAAGCAATGAATTTACTTAGCAAGTATAAATAGTTTATATAAAATAGGAATAACTGTGAATGAATCAATACTTAATGATTTAAATTAATATTATTTGCTAATCACAGAAATCAACGAAATATGTTTACACGTTGTCAAACTTCAAATCCTGAATATAATTAAACTTTAGAATCTCAAAACTCGTTATGTTCACAAGGGAAATTGAAAGTCATTGATTGGTCGTAGAGACCATGTCCTATCTTAAATATTCTTCAGTCGTGGACCGAGAACTCTCCAATAATGTTCAACAGTCACAAAGACTGCGAACTCTCCACAGAGTATATATCATCAGGTGATCAGCCTAACAATACTCGATGTTACGCATAACATCATCTTCACACTATATTTCTATAGCGTATGTCGATTAATTAACCGACCATAACACATTATCCCCTATTTCTATTTCTAAGGTTGTTCTACTTAGTCATAATATTAGAGTCCGCAAAGCAATTTGGATTGGATTTAATTTAAATATGTCCAATGAATCATGAACAATTCAAAAATTAATTGAAACAAATCAACTGAGTCTAGCCGAACAAATGGCGTAAACTTCTTTTATAAACAGCTCAGGAAGCAACAAGAGCTTTACGGAATAAATTATAATTCAATGAAGAACGAATTGTAAATGCACATAAGTGCGAAAACTTGCCTGTTTTGGGCGTACTTTCCTCATTTAAGTTAGTTTTTGTTACCAAACAGTAACCTACACTATCTATAAGGATTTATTTAATTAATTCATCTAATATTTTTAATAGTTACCATAAGTAACTATTTATAACTCCGTTTCGGTATTTTCGGGTATCGCAAATTTATCCTCGAGCACTTTCTTATACCATTTATAATCTCATTATAATATTTATTTATCACTCACATAACCTTACACATTCCATTTTAACAGAATTTAACCGGTAAAATATATTACACATTTTTCAGTTTTTCTTTAATTATTTATTTTTATAAATTTTTAGACTCCATTTTATCCATTAAACCACTTAAACCACTTAAACCATTTTATTATTTTTTCTCCTTCCGACCTTACCTTGGTACTTATATTTTAGATAGTTTTTAATTTTTCCAGATTTTTTCCCAGTATTATTAATATTTATTGCAAACCTATTTTTGTCCAAATTTATAAAATTCCTTAAAATTCGAATTAATTCCAAAAATTATGAATTTTGGACAATATTTTTCTTACATCACACTTCTATCCAAAATTTCATCTCAAACTGAGTCGGAGAACTCAAGTTATAACTGTTTTAATTTTAAAAATCCTGATTTTGTTTTGGTCATAACTCCTTCATTACAAATCTGTTTATGTTTATTTTTAGGTTAAAATATAGCTTACACTATTAGTTTTCATACCCCAAAAGTCTTGATTTTATTTTCCATGTTAACTGTCCAAAATTGTCTCTCAAAAAACTAGGTCAGAAAGTTGCTCAATCTGCCCTGTTTTGCTAAAAAATTCACCAAAAATAATTTACATAGAATTTAAGTCTCAAAGCTCTACAAAATTTTAGCTGACTTACAGAGATATTTATCCAACAAACCTTATTTAAAAATTCAAAATACAATAAAAGTTATGATCGTTACAAAATCAGGTTCTATTTTGGGGGTTTTGCACTATTTTCTGGAATTTCAACAAAGTTTGTTTTAATTTTCTTTTCTTGTTTCTTGTGGGGTTTTTAATTTCTTTTGCCATAGTTCATGTTATCACACCCTAACATGTTATTATTTACTCTTAGCATGTACAAATTCATATACATACATATTTTTCTCCATAAAAATATTTTCTAGGAAACTAGTTTAGGGTTTTATAAATAGTTTATACTCCCTATTTATTTTCTTTGTATTTTTTCCCTCCATGAATCATGGTATCACCACATATCTATTTTCAATATAAACTCAAGCATACATATGACCTAATTATTTTCATAAAAAAAGCTTTGTAAGGAATTTAAATTTCTAAATAGATTAGGGTTATACCTTTACTTGTTTAAGGTTTCCTTTTTCCCGTCTCTTGCTTTCCTTGCTTCTAACCTTAGATTTTCTTTCGCTCCTTCTCCTCCTAGCTGTCGTGGCCCTCTCTTTTTTCCTTACTTGGCCTTTTAATTTGTATTGGTAAAATGAAACAAGTGAAAGGAAGGTGATAGGTCTCCAAACCGTTTAGTTTATTTTGATGATAACAAATTAAGTGAATAGGTCAAAATGGGTAGAATCCTCTCCATAGCATTAAATTAAAATATTAAAATGATTTTATTTACCTCATTTACCTTGACCAAAATATTTTTTCAATTCCTTATTGAATTTATTTTTCTTAACCTTGATAATCTAATATCAAGTGTGAAAGAAATTAATTCATAAAGTAAAATTTTCTAAGGCAAGGAGATTTCTTATTTATTCACAAAATAATATTTATATATATCCGTATATCATATATGCATGGATACAAAATATATATATATATATATATGTATGCATACTGTGTGTGTTGTGCATATGTGCCCGTGTATATGCAAGTGGGCTAAATTGTGTGTGTTGTGTCGTGTGTGTTGGTGTGTGCAAAGTGGACTTAATGAAAAGTGTGCATGGGTGACCGTGTATGTGTGTGTACTGCCTTCATACTTTAGTATTGAATCAAAAAGGTTTAAACAAAACCTTATATAAGGTTTTTGTTAAAACTTTTTGAACTTGGGCCAAAGCTTAAAATATTTTAGCATTCCTTTCAAAGTCTGATCCGTGTGATTCAAAATGATCCAAGCTCTTCAAAATTTTCATCATGCAATCCAGACCATTAAATTCAAAATGAATTACCAAATTACCTTTTTGTCCCTAACTTCAAAATTCTATAAATAGGAAGCTTTTCTTCACTCTTCAAATTACCAATTTACAAAAGCAAAGAAAAGTTCTCACTCTCCTTGCCTACATTCTCTCTATAGAAGCTTTCACTCTTTCTTCTACTAAAGTTATAATTTTCTGAAGAATAGATAATTGGTCCAAGTATTTGAGATAAGTTATTTAAATTGATTAAATTGTTATATTTGTTTTATCTCATACTTGTTCAAATATAAACTGTCACACACACACACACACACACACACACATATATATATATCATCTATCAAATATCAAATAAAAAGTCAATACTTAGATACCTATATTCAAAAATATCTCTTAACAAAGAATATTATCTGGAGGGTCTTTGAAATCTTAAGTGGCCTTTTATTGATATAGATAATTTATATAAATATTGTAAAAAGTTTATATAATTATCAGATTGTGAAACCAAAATTTAGTCAGTACTTAGATACCTATATTCGGAGATATTTCTTAACAAAGAATATTATCTGGAGGGTCTTTGAAATCCTAAGTAGCCAAATTTTCACAACATAGATTAAATATATAAAAATATATATCTTTGAGTAAAATGAATTTATATGATATATCAAGTGTTATTTAATTGATTAAACTGTTATACTTGATAACTGTCATTACAAGTATTTTGCACACAAACTTATTTATTCATAAAATACTTGCTGCACTTAAGAGTTATTTAAACTCCTTTCAGAAACTCAAAAGGCATATATGTTTAATCCATAGAAACACATTCTTTATTTATAAAAAAAGGGAAAGTTTTTATAAAACCGCATTAATCTAATATCTGTTTACATAGAAGTGTTTCACACAAATATAAAAGTCTTGAGCTTTTATTTATCTGACTGTTAAACTGTTCATCTGCTTATTTAAGAAGCACTTTTTATCAAATCTGTTATAAAGGGAAAATGGTAGAGTTAGTTTATTTTATGTACATGTGAGAAAGACGAGTAATTCTTTGACCAAGACCAGAGTCTTAGAGAGGTCAGCTGGGAGTTGGGTCTCTAGTGAACTTGTAAGGAAAAGAAGAGATTGTTGTTTCAAGACCAGATCATAGAATAGAACTAAAGTCAAAAGAAAGGTGCAACTAGGCTTGAGGAGGGAACTGAGAGCTTACTGTCCAAGATAGTTAGTTGTTGATAGTTGTTAGTTTATCTTTAAAAGTTTGTAAAGGCTTCTCCACCTATTGAAGGAGTATTTATTACTGGAGTAATAGGATCTCAAGTCCTGGAGAGGAGCTTGAGATTGAACGTAGAAACATACCCGGAATGTATGTTGTGAACCAGACAAATCTATGTGCATTGTGTGATTGAATTTTTATTATCTTGCATATTAATTTCTGACACTACAAATTAATTTACTAAAAATTCAAAAAGGCCTAACATAAAATTTTAAACGGTAATAATCTATTCAACTCCCCTTCTAGATTATTATTGGACTTTCAGAAGGCTTGCTATATATATGTAGACATAGTTTTACAAGTTTGTAAATAAGTCCCTCAAGACTAGGGGTGGACATTTATTCCAGTTTTTTCGGTATTTGGCCAAACTGAACCAGTTCGAACTGGCCGGTTCGGGATAAATTGAAACTGGTTTAAAATCGATACTTTTAACTGGTATATACCGCTTATTCGGGACCAATATTAGGATGTTTTGCTTGTTCGGTATATCCCATAACGAACCAGTTATACCAGTTCATTTGTATAGGGGTATTATAGATCCTAATTGTAAATATGTATAGGAGTATTACAGACCCTCATAGTCTCACTTAGCTGCTCACTTCATCTCCCAAATCTCCCTTCATCTCTCATAATTTCGCACTCTCACTTCAATCTTTATCTCCCAAATCAAAAACTCTCTCACAGAGTCACAGTCTCCCTTCATCTCTCACATTTTCGCTCTCTGATTCTCCCGTCTGTCTCATATTCTCACTTCATCCCCCTCAAGGCCTCAAATCTCAGGTCTCCATCTCCATCTTCTTTCTTGAGGTCACCATCCCTCATAACCTCACCTCTTCACTCAGTTAGAGTCGTACATTCAGTCTCCATCTCCAATCTGCCGACTGCCGCCACTCAATCTGTCGCCATTGTTAGGTAAGATTAACACTTGATTTAGTTATTTCATTCTTCCCTTCACTCGTCTTTAAATATTTCTTTTATCTTTCTTCACTTGTTTTTATTTCTAGGGTTTGTTATAAAGCAATTTTGTTCTCAAAATTAGAAATTTTTTGTGTTAATTAATTGTTTGTTTATTTGTTAATTAATTGTTTGTTTACTTTTTTTTTCCTAAAATGTAATTTTGGTTTCTTAAAAGTTAACACCATGTAATTCATCTATTCATCAACTTAGAATCGGAAATCTCTATGCTTGGTCTTCTTTTTGTTGTGCAACTTGGGGGTTAAATGTTGTATCCGTATATATTAGTAAACCTTCACTAAATTATTAGTGAGACTTGGTAAATTACCAAGCAAGGTCCAAGTAATTGCCTTGTGAGTGACCCGATCACTTCTATAGTTTAGTTTTTCAACCATCAAATGTCGTTATAATTCATTAATATATATATATATATATACACACACATATATAATATGTGTATGTATTTAGGTATATATGTATGTTAGTGTTTAATAGTCAAAGTTAACTCTGGAGTTAGGCAATTGAAGGAATTAGTTGCATTTGTATAGACTTTCAATACCAACAAATGCAAGACTATATCAACTCAGATTTTACCTTAACAATTTGACACCCAACGCTTTTTATCAATATCAATTCCTGCTAGAGAAACACAAGTGGAAGTTTTTTTTTGGCTTGTCAATATCTATGTGACAGACTAACTCAGCGGGACGTTTGGATTTGTGGACCCCGAGTACTTAATTCATCATTACCTGGAGTTCTATAGCCACTTCAATCATTTTTGGCCTATCTTCACTATCATACTGGACATTTTTCAAGGCGAGTTGTAGGAAAGCCTGGAGTTGCTACTTCTCTTGCTTAACTAGATTTGTTTTCTTGCCTTAAGTCTCAAACTTTGTAGAAGCATTAGTTCTATCGAAAACACATATCAAGTATGGTTTGAACCAAGTTTGAAATATTTTTATGTACATATTGATCCATTTTTTGCAATATAATTTCTAGTTAATGTAGGGTGCTAACTTTGAGAATTGTGATAAACTTAGCTCACCTTAAGAATGATTCAGCTTAGGACTCTAACCAGGCTGGTTGGAAACCTTTAATTTGTATTTTTCTAAAAAAGGAACAACAATGATCTACTAATATCTATGCATATTTTTGCCTCTAATATTCTTCTAAAAGAATTAATGTTCTATTAGTAGTACCTATTAACTTTCTGGCCTTTAATTCTGAAAGTATTGCTCCCTGACCGAAGTATTATATGATTATAATAGGAAGTTAAAGATGAATACTTGGAATGGAGTAGGTATTTTGTTATATATAATTTTCTGGTGTTTATCCTTGGATTATATATATTTTTTTCTTGTTTCTTTCTTTTTTTTCTTTTCTTTTTTTTCTCTATCACAACTACGTTTGGGATAAAATGCATTATTGAGTTGAGTAGGAACTTGAAAGTGGAGTTCCAATAGGACATTTCTAAAGGTACATTGTTGATTTGATTTCGGAATGCTTGATTTGCTAAGTGGCATACTTCATTATTTGCTATCTAGAACTTGTGTATTTGTTGTCCAAGTGTACATAGCTCTTGTCATAAAACCTTTATATGAGTTGAAAGGTTGAAATAAACATTTTGCCTTTTGATTTTACGGTATTATCATGTCTATTGCTAGTTCATTCTCTCTTTTACTTCTTCACCAACTACATTTATATTATTTCTCTTTTGGACTTTCTTTCAGTTTTGCAGATCTTGACTACTCAAGTTATTAGTCATTTTGCAAAAATCTTTTCTTGTTCTAATGAAAGAATGTGTTGAAATTGAGAAAATTAAAAAAATACTTATTTGATCCTAGATGTGTCCACTAGGTGGAACTCCACTTATTCTATATGTTGAATGTGGTCATAGACTTCGAACGTGCTTTTAATAGGCTCGTAAGCACAGACCCTTTATTGAAATTGGAAATAGAATCGGGTGATGGGTGACCTAACATAGAAGATTAAGGAGTTGTGAGAAAATTAGTGGTATTCTTAAAGTATTTCATCGACATTACGGTGAAGGTTTCGAGTACATCTTATGTGACATCAAATAATTTTTTTCATGAATTTCTTGATCTTGACAATGCTGTGAATGAATTGTTAGATGAGAGTGACTATGGCATGAAAGAAATGGCGTTGAGGATGAGAGAAAAATTAGATAAATATTAGGGGACTGTTGAGAAGATGAATAAATTATTGTACATTGCGGTTGTTTTAGATCCTAAACATAAATTTGCATTTGTGAAATTTGCTTTTAATTACTGTGTGGGAGTGGGAGTGAAATGACAAATAAAATGATAAAATCGGTGCGTGATGCCATTGAAGAATTGTTTAAATGTTATAGTCTCAAATATGCATCCTAAAGTGCACAATCATCCCAAAATGCACAATCTAATGTGTTTAGTGAAAGTTTTGATGTGCATCGTTGAGAAAGGACAAGGAGGATAACGGAAAAATTTATAGAACACATTGCGGATGTACAAGGAGGGGATAATACCGAATTGAATAAGTATTTGCGTGATCATGTTGATTAAACGACTTTAAATTATAATATTTTAGGTTGGTTAAAAAATAATTCTCCTACATTTCTCATTCTCTCTCAAATGGCTAGGGAAGTATTGGCGGTTCCTATGTCAACCGTTGTTTCCGACTCGGCATTTAGCACCGGTGGTCGTGTGCTTGATCCATTTAGGAGTTCTTTAATTCCTAGAATGGTACAAACTCTTATTTGTGCTCAAGATTGAGTTCGTTCAAGCAAACAACCAATGTCCATAGAAGAGAACTTAGATTCACTTGAAACAATTGAGAAAGGTAATCCTTAATTTTAAATTATATAGTTTTCATCTATAATGTTTATATGTTAATGACTTTCTTTAACTAGTTTTTTTTTCCTTTTGATCTTCTTAGAATTTGCAGAAGTTTTGGATACGGATGACAGAATTTAATGGAGAAGTGAAGCTTGGTTTGGAGATTTGAAGAATTGGAGTTATGAAGCTGTTAAAAGACTTATTATTTATGTTTGTTAATTTAATATTTGAAATTAGACTTTTATAGTTATGTTTATTTGATTTTGTATTGTAATTGTGTAACAAAATTATGGTACTCAGTGGTACTTAATTTGGGCATGTCATGGTGGTGGAGGTGGTAATGGTACCGCTGCTGGCCTGCTGCTTCTCCTTATATTTGGTTATTGTTTCTATTTATATATGTTTATTGATGAGTTATTGTTGGTCTATATTATTCTCAGCTTGTAAGCTGCATGCTTATGTTTCGAGGTTGCACTTTAACATACATTTCGCATTTTACTTGTCAATTGAATATGATTAGTTTAGTTTGCAGTAATGGTGTTACATTATCTTTTCTTTATTTGATTGAGAAATTAAAGCTGGTGTTTTGATCAATTTGGGATAACTGTACACAGTTAGGCACTAATTATACTTGGTATTGCCAATTGTAGCTAGTATTTGGATAGATCTGTAGCTAATATTGTCTGTGATCTTGTCAAGGCTGGAATATAACTAACTTGATATGTATGTTGCAATGTTTGGCTAAAATTTTGCTTTTGTTACTGCCTTATGATATTAGTATAGAATATTATGTTCCATAATTTGATAATTCTTTTTTTAGTTCAGTTGGTTTGGCCTATGAAAATTGAAAACTATCTTTTTTTCTTAGAAAAAATAACAACCGGTATAATTGTATGTAAAAATTGGTACCTACCGAACCAGCTAACCAGTCCGGGATACTGGTCTAACCAGTACCGGTATCGATATGTAGTTTTGGATACTTTCATTAACCGATACGGTTCGGGCCGGTCCGGTTATTTACCGATGAACAGTCTTACTCAAAACCTTTATTTCCTAGTCAAACTATGTAATTTATTTTTATTATAATCATGCCCCATCATTAGTAAATTTAATTATAATTTACTTTAGTTAATTACCCTCTTTAGTTAATTAAGCAACTTAGTAAGTTAATTAGTTAATTAGTCAAAATCAAGTCAAGCTTTTAGATAAGTTTCAACAAAAAATAATAATCTTGGGAGGCTTCTCAAGGAATTCTCTTTCTCCTTATCCTCTTTCTTGGTCGACCTTGCTATATATATTGTATATTATTTTTTTTATTTTATTTTTTACTTGCATACTTATCCATTTGATAGATTTTTATTATGGAATTCTCTCTAGACTTCTTGTTAACCAATTTTGACTTTGCTTCCTTTATATATAATATATTATATATATGGGACCTATTCCACAAAACACGTTAGTTGGGGCACTATTCTAGCTAATAGATCTGTGGTTGTCCATTCAATGAATTGAGCGCTGAGATTAAATTTGGTCGGGGTCTGGCCGCACCTCCTACCTGCAGCCAGGCCAATTACCAAAGTGCCCCTAATTTTTTTTCCTTTTCACCCTGGTCGCACTTCCTTCCTACGGCCAGTAAAAAATGACAGTGTTTTGACTGGCCGTAGGAAGGAGGTGTGGCCAGGGTTAAAAGGAGGAGTAACCTCAGTTTGACCAACTTTTTAAGACTTACATCATTGCTAATATTTTACTCCATACACATCTTGTTGGGTCTCCAACTTTTAGGTTTATTTTGATGATAACAATAATTAATAAATAAGTTAATTAAAAGGGTAGAATCCTCTCCATATGATTTATATTATAATTGTTTTAATTATCTTATTTACTTTGACCAAAAATATTTTTCCAATCCTATTGAATTAATATTTTTTTACCTTGATAATTTAATATCAAGTGTTAAAGAGATTAATTCATAAAGTAACATTTCTTAAGGTAAGGAGAATTCCTATTATTCCTAAAATGATTTTTCTTCACTAAATATTATTAAAATAATATATGATATATAAGCTATTTTTGATTAAGAGCCAAAAGGAACAAATTTTTGTTTTATTCGAAAATAGTGCTTGGAGTATTTTATTAATGTTAGTATGTGAGGGAGCTTGGAAATGTTTAATAAATGCATCCATGTGATTGAAAAAGTGAAGAAAATCAACAATCCTAAAGCCTTTGATTTATCCGAAATAGTGAGGAAGGAATTGGAAATGTATTAAATGAGCATGTGCATGTTATTAAGTAAAAGAAGAAAAGTGAATGTGCTGGAGCTTTTCACTTTGTCTGAATATGTGCATTAAATATATGCATGAGCTGGAGGACTTAAAATCTTTTGCCTTGTCCAAAAGTACATATGCTGAGATTCTTTAAAGATTTGTTATGTGCTGTGAATTAGACAATGTGCTGACATTTTGTTAGTCACCTTTTTGCATGAACCAAAATTTGAAAAATGTTAGTGTGCAATTGTTTTGGGCAATCCGAGTGAAATTCCTTCAGTCCATCCGAGCCTCTCATTTTTCAAAGCAAATAATCTGAGCCATTGATCTTAAAATGAATTTCTAAATTATAAGTTTACCCTTGGCTCAAGAAATTCTATAAATAGGAAAGCTTCTCTTCATTTCTAACTTGCCAATTTCCAAGAAAAAAAAGCTTACTCTCTCCTTGCTTACATACTCTCTATCTAAAAGAAGTTTTCTCTCTCTTCTACTCAAAGTTCTGATCATTTAAAGAAGATAAAATTGGGCAAAAGTATTTGAGAAAGTTATTTGATTTATTTAATTGAATTATCTCTTACTTGTTTACTGTTATAGATATACAAATATAAATTGTTATACACACACACATACACACACACACACACACACACATATATATATATATATATATATATATTTCATCTATTTATATCAAATAAAAAGTCAGTACTTAAATACCGAGACTATAACGGAGATATTCCTCTTAAGTGAGGGAACTAGCCGAACGATGACTCAAAGTCTTAAGTGGCCTTTTATTAATATAGTGTATTTATATAAATATCGTAAAGTAGATCAGTACTTAGACACCGAGACTGTAGCGGGGATATTCTTCTTAAGTGAGGGAATTAGCTGAACGAGTGCTCAAAGTCGTAAGTGGTCTATCGAAATTATTTATATAAATATTAGTTGTGAAACTATAAATTTGGCCAGTACTTAGACACCGAGACTACAACGGAGATATTCCTCTTAAGTGAGGGAATTAGCCGAACGAGGGCTCAAAGTCCTAAGTGACCTTAGTTAACGTATTCACATCATAGATAAAATATATTATTATATATCTTTGAGTTAAACAAATTTATTTGTTATATCAAGTATTATTTAATTGATTAATTTATTATACTTGATATCTGTCATCACAAGTACTTGATCCTAAATTTATTTATTCATAAATACTTGTTGCATAATATAAAAGTTATTTAAACTTTTATACTACAAACTTCATTGAATATATTTGCTTAAAAGGTAGCATATAACTTATTATAAAAGTTATTTAAACTTTTATATCTGAAATCAAAGTTATATTTATTTAACATAGAAACACATTCTTTATTTATAAAGAAAAACTAAACCTTTATAAATTTGCACTAAGTTATATATATGCTTATTCAGAAGCATTTTTGATCTAAGCTTAAATTTATATATCAGCTTACTTAGAAGCATTTTCACATAAATATAAAAGTTATAAAAAATTTTATACCTGTGCAGAAATTTACATATTTGCTTATTCAAAAACACTCTTAATCTAAGCATTAATTCAAAATCTGCTTACACAGAAGCATACTCATACAAATATAAAAGTCTTTGAACTTTTATATTTATATTTGATCTTTAACTATTATTTATTTATTTGAGAAGCATAAAATATAAAAGTTATTTAAACTTTTATACTTCTGTACTGAATTTTATCTGCTTATCTTAGAAGTAAAACTTCTCTCAATTATTTGTAAAAGGGGAAAAAGGGTAGCGTTAATTTATTTTATGTACCTGTGAGAAAGACGAATAATTCTTTGACCAAGACCAGAGTCTTAGAGAGGTGTTGTCCGATTTATATAATGACAATTACGTGCAAGTATACACGGTCAATCAAGTAATAAAGAAGTAAGAAGGATGTCGAACCCAAAGGGAACAGTTACTAACAATTACTTTAATTATCAAATTTCTATCAAGTTATATCTATTTAAACAGTCGCCTCAATTGATTTGATTAAAAATAAATACTAAATTAATTAACAATTACTGATCACCAGATGATTAAGACTTAGGAATACAATTTCCCCAATTGCTATACAATAATCACATTATCTTATTCCCACTTAATTAATTCAATGAGTTGCCAACTAGGATTGCCTATCAATTTATTAACATCTTTCAATGATTAATAAAAAGACCTATTTCAGTTATTTTACTATTTTCATGCAAGACACTTAAAACAGATTCATTAAGCACAAACTTCTAACAAAGTTGCACATGGCATACAAGTACTTTCGTCTTATACACTATTATGTTATCCTTAACAAGAATCAACAAATTCATGCGTTATTATATTCAGATCTAATCTAAGATTTCCTCTTTCAATTCCATCAAAGATATCATATTAATTGTTGGCCAAACAATTATTTAACTGAGCTCAAAATATAATAATCAACTCTGCAGAATTAATCAAGCGTGAATAATGAAAATTGAATTAATGTTTTGCAAAAGGTTCCATTGTATTCCTAATTAAAAATTAGTTCATCATCGTGATTGAAACGAAAGGATTAAAATTAAATAACATCTCAAGTACGGCTAATGAAATTAAGAGAAGAAATAAAACTCTGTCGAGGAACTCCAATCTCTGTAACTTCAATCTCCGTCTTGTCGTGCTCTCCAATGAAATCTCCAAGTTCTAGTAGAAGTGACTCCCAATGAATTGCAGTCAAAAAGATAATTCTACTCCTACTTTTACTCCTAACTTGTATTATTCTCCAGGTTGTATATAAAATCCAATGTATAATCAAGTATTTATAAGCCCAAGAGAAACCCTAGTACATAAGGTAAGTTAAAATCCTTTTCTAAGTCAACTTCTGCATTATAGAAACCAAATCAACATTAAATTCGTCAGATCAGCGCGCCCCGCGCCACCTTCCTTTGTAAATTGGTGCACCCCGCGCTACGTATGCAGATTTTCAACCCAGTATGGCGCGGCCCGCGCCGGTCATTTTTCTGCTGCGACGTCCTTTGGTAAAACGGTCATAACTTTTGATCCGGGAAGAGTTACGGGATGTGCGACCTATAAAAACGAAGCTCTCGACGAGATCTACAACTTTCATTCTTTAAGAATTGAGAGATTAAGGCTGGATCAAGGTCAGAATTTGGTTGGAAGTGGATGCTATGCAAATTCAACATGAAAACTTCAACCTTTGATCTCTTTTCGATTCCAATTGTCCATTTTTGCCCTCCTTAGCCTTTCCAGATTCGTAGTGCAAATTCAACATGAAAACTTCAACCTTTGATCTCTTTTCGATTCCAATTGTCCATTTTTGCCCCTCCTTAGCCTTTCCTACAAAATAAACATAAACATATCAAAAGTAACATGAAAACACTAAAGAATAAACAATATTTCAAGATAAAGAATACCAGATTCGTAGGTATTAAACCCACTCATCAAGAGGTCAACTGGGAGTTGGGTCTCTAGTGTACTTGTGAGGTGAGGAAGAGGCTATCGTTTCAAGACCAGATCATAAAGTAGAATTGAACTCAAATGAAAGGTGCAACTAAGCTCGAGGAGGGAGCTGAGAGATTGCTGTCCAAGATAGTTAGTTATGTATTATTGGAAGTTTGTCTTTAAAACTTTGTAAAGACTTCTCCGCCTGTTGAAGGAGTATTTATTACTCGGAGTAATAGGATCTCAAGTCCTGGAGAGGAGCTTGAGACTGGACGTAGCAACATACCCGGGATATATATATGTTGTGAACCAGACAAATCTATGTGCATTGTGTGATATGTCTTGCATATTAATTTCTAACACTGCAAATTAGTTAACTAAATATTTTAAAGAGGCTAAAGTTTTAATCAGTAATAATCTATTCAACCCCCCTTCTAGATTATTATTGGACTTTCACATCTATTTGCTAAACAGCTACCCAATAAAGCTTTGGAGAGTAGTTGCTTTGCTGAGATTTGAAGAAATCAGTTGTGAAGGAGATTAATTTTTGGTAAATATTCATCAATAGCTTTCATACATGCTACAAAGATATTTTTATCTAGTTCTTCTGAATCTCTTGCTAGTTTAGATTGTACAAATGCATCTAAGTATGTCAATGATGCTGAAAGTAATAAATAAGTAATGGTCCCTTATGTTGGTCAATTGTTCTCAAAGTTGGAAGAAGCTGAAAAATTATATATTTCTTATGCACACAAAAATGGATTTGAGATTAGGATTGCTATGAGTCATACACATGCTCGCAGTAATGATTTGTCGTCCTGGTTATATGTATGTAAAAAATTTGGTATGCCAACTACTGTAAAAAGTTCAGTAGATGATGAATGTGATAACGATAAAACAAGAAGACAAAGAGACTCGATAGAAAGAACAATATGCAAAGCTAGAATGTATGTTATCTACAATAAGAAAGAAGACAATTGACATATTTCGACCATTGAGTTGGTTCATAATCATCATTTAGTGACACCTACCAAAGTAGATTTGATTGAGACACATAAGAATATTACGCCGGTAGCAAAACAATAAATTAACACCTTAAATAAGGCGGATATTGGACCTAGTAGGATGATTAATGTTTTGAGCACAATTGGTGGAGGGATGCAGAACGTAGGTTTTAGTGACATGGATGTTCGTAATGTAGTTAAGGATTTAAGGCGTGACTTGAAGGATGAAAATGATGCACAGGCTGCAGTCACTTATTTGAAAAAATTTGAATCTGGCAGTGCAAGCAAATTCTTTTTTCATGTCAAACCAGACGAAGATAATCGCATAGCTTGTATTTTATGGGTAGACGCCCGATCAAAGTTTATGTAT
Source organism: Aralia elata (assembly GCA_034770075.1). Lineage (NCBI taxonomy): Eukaryota > Viridiplantae > Streptophyta > Magnoliopsida > Apiales > Araliaceae > Aralia > Aralia elata. The sequence goes on along the minus strand of CM068388.1, from coordinate 11,196,428 downwards.
CAACGTTTCAGAGACGTGGTTACATTTGACACAACGTATAGGACAAATAGGTATAATATGCCATTTGTTCCATTTACCGGGGTTAACCACCATTATCAGTCTATTTTTATTTGGATTTGCATTGTTAAGGGATGAGACAGAAGACACTTTCGTTTGGGTCTTAGAGACATGGCTCGAAGCCATGCATTACAAGTCTCCTATAACCATCATCACTGACCAAGATAAAGTCATGAACAATGCTATTGTTAGGGTACTCCCATCCACTCATCATGTATTGTGTTCTTAGCATATTAGCAATAAATTTCTAGAGAAATTGCATCTTGTTTATGTAGAACACCTATCGTTCAAAGATGATTTTAATAATTGTGTGTATAATTCATTCTCCATCGGCGAGTTTGAAGAACGTTGGGAAATAGTGATGAGGGATTATGATTTGTATCAAAATAAATAGCTCATAAGTTTATATGATGTGAAGGAGAAATGGATAGGTACATATACAAAGAGGTAATTTTCCACGAGAATGACAACCAGTAGAAGCGAATGCATGAATCATTTTTGTTGTTAAATATGTGCATGCATTAATAGATATGAAAGAATTTATAGTCAAGTGTTTTCTGGCTATTGAGAAACAATTCATAAGAGAGAGAAAGGTCGACTACGTAATAAAACATCGGAAACGTAGTTTGGTATGTGGATTATCTTTGGAAGTGCATGCCGCGAAATTTTATACAAAAGAAATGTTTAGACGTTTCCAAAAAGAGCTTGTGGATTCTCTAAAGTACAACATTAACAAAGGCAGTGAGCTGTGCGTTATTGATACAAAAGTATATGCAGTCTATAGGGCAGATGCAATTGAAAATAGTCGGAGATATCGACAAGTTGTCAACAATCGTCAGCTAGGGTCGATAACATGTACTTGCCAAATGTTTTCACATTCTGGTCACATTTGCAAGCACATTCTGAGATTTTTCAGCTTCAAGAGTATTTCAAAAATACCTGATGACATGATCGTTCCTCGATGGACAAGAGATATTAATAGGAGTAATGGTGAAGAAGTAATGGTTTCTCTAATTGGTGTTGACTCTAATAAAAATCAAACAATACGTTACAATTATTTGATGAGTGATTTTCAAGAGTTAGCGACTAAAGCTGCTTGCTCAGTCCGAGGTCACAAGACTGTACTAAAACTAGATGCACGAAAAAAAAACCTTGTTGATCAATATGACCCGGATGAGAATATTACCGACGTACCAGACAATGATACTGGCGTGGACATATATGCACCTCAAGAGATGAGATTGAAGGATGATATATGATGAAGAACAAGAGGAAGAAGAAGAAAAAGAACAAGAGTTTTTGCCACTAATTGCTTCTTAAACAAAGGGCCCTAAAAAACAATCGAGATTCAAAAGTGCTATTGAATAAGTAGTGGATAGTAAGCCTTATCGAAAATGTGCTATATGTGGATTCGAAACCAACCATGACGAGCGCAATCATTAGAGGGTGTTAGGAATTCCTGAACCTAAAAATAATTATGGTTGACTACATGATGTAATCTTTATGCAGTTATTATTGTAGATGTTTATGGAGATGTAATTTACTATTGCTTTGAAATATTTGTGTTTGATCGCCATGTTTATGGATATGTAATTTGATTTTATTTTTAAATATTTTTGTAGTCAAGTTTTTTATGATGTAATTAACTTGGTCATAATCATTATATATAGGGAGAAATTGGCATGCCCAGGCTATTCTCCCTGTATGCTGGCCGCAAGTCCTACCTGCGACCAACATATAGGGGAATATATGCATTAGGGCCTGGCCGCCTGCGGCCAGCGTACAGGGAATTGGCCTCACCCCATGTTGTTCAATACAACCCAGATCTGTTCAATACCAAAGTTTTCAACAACAATACCAACAATATACCAACATCAACAAGCTTTGATTAAACCAATAATACCAACATCACCAAGCTCATAACATAAATTATACCATCATCCATTGAAATTAAAATAACATACATTGAATTGAAATAATTTGCTTTGATTAAAATTATAATACCATCTTTTACAATTAAAAAGTAATTGGTTTACATTGACCATACATATGAACATCTAACTGATTTATGCCCTGGGTATATCTCTAGCCTGATATTTGAACAATTCATACGCTATCCTATAACTAAACATCGATAAATCCTCAGCTGACCATCTTTCAGTCGTCAGGTCAAGGTTGGCCCGCACGAGTTAGTCGACGTACTTGCAAACGAAGACGCCGCAATCACATGTGTTCTCCTGCACGGACCGACCCTTTGTTGTATAGACCTTTGGGGATGTACGATGCCAACCACCTAACGGGTTACCCATTAACAAAATCAATAGTATCAGTTATACCTAAAATAAAAGGAACCTCATAAGTACGTAAATATGAAATGATGCATTGAATTGAAAAATAAAAAATAATAAACTACACATACCACGACATCGACGTACTCTCTATACATATCAATTAGTTTGATGTATAGTGTGTCATTATAGAGGGGGTTGAGGATAGAAATCTTCTAATCTTTGACGACAAAGACTAACAGTATGCAATGATGGTTGCTAGGTGAACAGAGAGGCATAAAGACATAATCGCACTTATGCAATGGCAGTCCCATTGAAGGTTCAATATATGATTGGCTGAATTGGGCTCTGTGATTTGGGTCTCGTTTAGACAACGCACCTTTCCCCAAATGTATGAAATAAGAGGGCATGAATCCAAATTTGGCCCACCTCGGTATCCCCTTGTGCCGATATTTTTTTCGCGATCCCGTAGAAGACATGTATATGCGTCCATCACATGCTCATATATCCACATTCCAGGTTGCAAAGAAGTAATATCTTCATGATTCAATGTGTAACACCACTGGGGGTGCTCGATGGGAAACATCTGTGGATTGGCAAGAGTTGGGAAGAAGAAGTTCTCGTTGATCATTTGGATCTTTTGCCCCTAAAGTCTCTTTGGTATAGACCCTTTCGGTCCATATTCAATCTGTAAGGGGACTTCTGGAACCTCATCCCCAATGAAAGTAGATGCATCCTCGTGTGTAAGCTGAGTAAGCGAAGGCAATTCAGACTAGGTGCTAGGGACGTAGACGTTCTGCATGGCCGAAGAGGTGGGCATCTCTATCCCTTAACCCCCCATATACTCCTCCCCCGTATACTCTTCTCCCCCACCCCTTATATTTTATTCGTACATTACATACAAGTGGTCCTAACCCTCTTTCATGAGTTCGTATTCTATAGGAAAGTCTTTGTTGAGCTTAAAGACTTTGTCTAGAAGGGATTTTATGCTCTCAATCTATGCAAAAAATTCATAAAAATAAAAAGATAAAAAAATACATTAGCATTAAAGAATACTAAGATTATATCAATTAAATACTTTATAAAAATTAACTTTCTTACCATGTTAACCATGCGATGTTGATTATATACAGACCGAGGCTCATAAGAAGTGTTAGGATCTCCTTCACGTCGAGGGCAGTGCATATGTCGTCGGGTAATCTTATTGTACAATGTGAAGTACTTATCCTGGGGATAGTTTTTGCAGCAACAATTGTTTGTCCCTCGAAATGGTCTATATACATCTCCCATTGATTAACGTATCCCCTTCTCAATTCCATGTAATCCTCCGGTTTGAATTTTTGTTCTATGGGTTCTCTAAGAAAATCATGTCTTTCGACCGGGGACGGAATACCTTGTACATACCTGTATTGCCTCATGACCTGGTCAGGCATTTGATATTTTACAACATCGAAATGAATCAATAGGACTCGATCGGATCCTATCATTCTATCCTCATGGTTATACCTACTCCAATCATCATCCCATCGCTGGTACGGCCACCATACTACCTCCCATCTAAGTTGTCTATCAAATTCGTCCGGGTAGAAAGATAGATGGTGATGGGAATTCCCCCGCCTATCAAGATATTTATGTTTGGCGGAGTATGCCCTGGTTGTTGCCTTAAGGAGCAAAAATAAAAAAATCTGGCCTAAGGTTAGGCCTTTCAACCAGAAAACGCTCGTATGACCAAATTTGTAATAAGGTCACATAACCATTGACATATTTAGTACCTTTTTTAAAAGCTGAGTACAAACTCCGATATAAATATATCAAACATGCAACACCCCATGCATACGTGACAATCTTATTTGAATCACATACAAAAAATATATACCTAGGGTGTACACTATTTATTGACCTAGTAGGAAATAAAATCACCCCGCATATCCAAAGGACGCCTTTGTATAACGCCCAACCATATCCTTATTTACATTTTTTGGGCACTTAGAGATATTTTTGTGCAACCAAACTAGGAAAATATCACGTCTTTTTCTAACAGTATTCAATTCCCCAGTCATGTCATCCCCAAAAATTTTCGTGAAATATCTCAATGGGGCATCAAATGCCGGACAAGTTAAAGGATTTCTTAGCGAAAAATAAAATGGACATCCTCCAATATTGTTATTTTCCCATACTTCATATGAAAGGTATTAGTCTCCAGACGCCATCTCTCAATTAGGGCAGACACAAGACTGGCATCCGTTTTAGTAATTATTGTCGGATGACTAAACACCCAAAACCCCCACCCCTTTAATAGTTTTTTTTAAGTTTGGTCAGTTCCCGTTTATCATATATAATTGCAGTCGTTTGGGTCGATGATAGTGTACCCCTATCAACCCCATTCTATAAATCTTCCGAAACATGTTGTTCTTGGTCATAAAGGACACTAGGGTCAATGGGTCTAGGCAGCCAACTGTCCATTTTTACCTAACAATACCAATAACAACAATACAAATATCTCAATAATAACATCTATAATTCTATTAATACATACTACCCATATTGATACCTAATTTGTATGCATACATACCACCCATATTATTGTTTCATACATATAATTTTACTAATATTTTATAAATTAACAAAATTTCTTACAAAAAATACCAACAACAACAATAACACTAATATTTTATGTCTAAAAATATTTCATTATCATACAGTTGTTACCCAATCTGCATACATGCATACTACCCAAGAAATATTTCATATATGTAATTCTACTACTATTTTATGAATTAACAAAAATTTATAAAAAAAAATCGTTAAGAATATTCTTACTAGTATTTGAAGTAAATTAATCAGAGAGAAATTGATTATTGATGTACTAGTATGCTACCCAAGAAATCAGTTGTCAAACTTTGTCTTTTCCTTCTCTCTAATTATGTAGCAAACGATAGATATGGAGGAAAGAGATTAGATCTGAACTTAAGTTGACTGGTCATAACTTCTTCGTGCGGCCAATCAAAATGGTGTCATTTTGGCAAAAAAAAAATTCCTTTTCACCCTGGCCGCATCTCCTTCCTGCCCGCGGGAAGGAGGTGAAAAGGACAAAAAATTTAGGGGCAGTTTGGTAATTGTCCTGACCGCAAGGAGTTGCACTGGCCGTAGATAAGAGGTGCGGTCGGACCCTGACCAAATTTAATCTCAACATTCAATTCATTGAATAGACGGCCACAAATATATTAGATGGAATAGTGTCCCTAGCTAACGTGTGTTATAGAATAAGTCCCTACATATATATATATACACACACACACGCTCTATAATGTTTAAAATTATAATTTAAATTTTAATAATATTTCTATTTATAATTGTAAAATTTATTATAAGGGTTTGGAATATTACACCAACATCATCCCATTAATCAATTATCTACCCTCAATAAACACAGTTTGATTCAATGAAATAACTTTAGAAATTAATTTCTTCAGCCTATTCGCCAATGTTTTCGCCATGCCATGATTTTATAAAATGAATTAATTAGACTTAGCCCCGCATGTCATTCAATGAAACAACTTTCCTCTTTGGAATCAGCACAACGAAGGAAGAACTGAGATTTTACCATTATTATGAAACTGAGTCATCCACTCAAATACTTCGTCTTCCATGAATCCCCAAGCTCTTTTGATGAAATTGAAGTTAAAACTCTTGATTTTTGTCGCCACATGATCTCTTGCTCCTTCTTTTTTTGCCATAATTCATCAATCAATACACTTTTCTCTACTTCTTTGGGAGTCCAGTTCCTATAGTTTAACTGAATATCTAGCTCCTCCAACTCGTCAAGGTACTTGGAGCCAATTGTCTGCAAACAACAAACCTATAAGGTTTTGGACCCTAATTTTGCATTACATTTCCTGATAAAACAAGCTAACAATGATCCCAGAGAACTCCACCATTACAATTCACCTTAGCTTCAAAACCCGCAACCACTCAGTCATTCTTTAGACACAAAGACTCTATCAATTCTACTTCTCTGACCATTGTGCCCAAACTGTGTAAAATCCTTTAATTCTTTCTTCCTTTGTTCTTGTTGTGTTGAAATCCCCAGCAACCACTATGGGTATCTTCCATCCCATCAAAAAGTCGCCTAATTGAGACCAAACTCCCTCTTCTCTTTAATTTCCCGAGGTGCATAAACATTCACAAGAAGTAATTTTTGTTGTTTTTGTGCCCAAACATCCAATATCTAAAAACTATAAAAATCTATAATATTAAACTTCAATGTGTCCTACATAGTGTTGGGTGTGTGGGGTCCAAACCCATTAGATTATCCTATTTAAATTAGGAGTATTTTTAATTTGGTATGTATGTTTTTCAAAATTGAGAAGGAATTGAAAATCAAGTTTTGGTCAGGTGCTTAAAACCGCGTGTGGCGTTTAAGTAAATTCTTACAGGAATTGGTTTTGATTTGGAATAGGAAGATATCCGTATGGGGCTAAGGTTGAAAGGAATATGGATTCCTTTCTTTTTTGAAGCCAAATTGAAAATTGATTCATGGTGGGTTCATTCTGAAACTAATTTTGCTATATGAATCAGGGAGTATGTATATATATATATATATATATATATATATATATATATATATATATATATATATATATATATATATATAGGTTCCCACTCGTGGCAATCGGTTGCCACGAACACTATTCCAGCAACCATAATTCTAATCCTTGATCTCGATATTGAATGACCCAGATTAAATGCAATTTTTTCCTTACCACTAGAGCTTCTAGCGATAGTAACATGCCTTTTAGCAGCACGGGTAATTACCTAAAAGCCCCTCGCTCCCACGTGCAACACTTTGCATAAATAAACCAATTGCCACTACAAAAGCTGTAGCAGTAGGGAACAAAAAAAACGAAGATGGAAGGGAGTATTGTCACTACAAGCTGTAGCGGCAGGGGAACAAAAAAAAAACAACCAAGGCATGGAAGAATACATAACATATTGCGGAACGGACCTGAAAATTAAGAGGTTTACATGAAGGTTTATTCACGAGTATCATCATCTTATTCCAGCTAATTAATTGCTCGAAGAATTTAATTAATTCGGAGGTTCTGGGTGGTGAGGTAATTTGAGTTTTCACTCAAATTAATGTATGCTTGTATTATTTCAATTTTGTGATATTTCAAGTTTTTAGTTATAAAACTTAGAAGGACTATTTATACTTACAGTTGATTATAGTGAAATTTTCGGAGCTCAGTCCGTGATTTTTACCTCTTAGTTTTAGAGGGTTTTTCACGTAAAATTTGGTGTCTTGTGTTTGGTTTATTTTTTATACTATTATTTTATGTAGTTTTTATTTATTTGGTAAAATTGCATTACTTGTTTGGCGTGGTTTGTTATTTAATTTATCAAAGACGGTTCTAGTTGGAGATGTTTTTCCAACACAGAGAAATTAGACCCTCTGAATTGCCCACTGCCTCCGAAGCGACCCACTTTACTTGCTTCATCATTATTTTCCCCAAAGAGCTCTAACTTTGCTCTCCTCAACTGCTTTCAATTTAGTTTCTTGTATCATTACAAAGTTTGCTTTTTCTCTTGCAATTACACTCTTGAGCATTTGTGATTTACTATTTTTACCTACTCCTCTTGTATTCAAAGTGACCACAATCACCATGCATGCATGCCCACTCGTTACCCAACTGACTTCTCTAATTTTCCGTTACCTTTTGATTTTGACCCAAATCAATATCTTGAATAAACATCCTGAATTTCTCTCTCAACTGTGCAGTCATATCCTTCGATCGTCTTTGTTGACACAGACAATTTGTGGCTGATTTGAACTGCTCTTTTGATTTCGTCCTCTAATCCTAATACTTGTGATTATCCTAACATAACATAAAAGGGTAAATTTCACTTCACCACTTGAAGTTTTACCATTTCTCACATGATCACCTGTCATTTAAAAAATTACACTTAAATACCTGAGATTTTGAGGTGAAGTGAAAAACAGGTTTCTGTCTTAACACCGTTAACCTTAGAATATAAAGACATGTCATTTCTATTAATTTTTTCTTTTTTTTTTCTTCTTCAACCTTCAACAACTTTGTTAGTACCCAATCTGATTCTCTTACAAATTCATCCAAATTCAGACTAAACATAGACCCAAAGTTGTTGAAAATCTTTTGGACTAGCAAACAACCATATTATTAATAAACATCATCAAAATCATCACTAGAACTCAATTTTCTAGGATTTTTCTAAGTTTCGCGAACTGAGATGATTTTTGAGTTTGGGGACTTATTTAATAATGTTTTGGGGCTGTTAATCTATTGATGATGCTCGTATTTGATCAAGTATCAATGCCCAAATGTTAGTTCACTTCGATTGATTTATTTGATAGGGTTTTACTTGATTTTATAGGGATATTTTTATTTTTTGCGAATTGGGATATTTTTATGATTTGAGACTGATTTTATGATATTTTGGGACTATTAATTCATTAAGGATGGTCGTATTTGGTCAAAGAACAATGTTCAGATATTAATACACTTCGATTCATGGATTTGATATGGGTTTCATTCGATTTTATAGCAATTTTTTATGTTTCGTGAATTGAGATAATTTTTATGATTTGGGACTGATTTGATGATGCTTTGGGGTTATTAATCTATTGATGATGGTCGTATTTGGTCAAAGAACAATGCCCAGAGATTAATACATTTCAATTCATGGATTTGATAAGGGTTTCACTTGATTTTATAGGGATTTTTCATGTTTCGCGAATTGAGATGATTTTTATGATTTGATGATTTGATGATGTTTTGGGGCTATTAATCGGTTAGAATGTTCATATTTGATCGAGGAACAATGGGCATTTTAGACATTCTTTTCAACCGATTTGACCATTATAACCATGCCTCATGCTCCCCTGGCAAGTTAAAACACGCATAGTCTATTTGGAAGGAAAAAATAATAGTTTCACTTCACCTCAAAACTTTAGGTATTTAAGTGTAGCTTTTTAAATGACAGATGATCATGTGAGAAAATAATAAAACTTCAGGTGTTAAAGTGAAATTTACCCACATAAAACTTCATAGACCCAAATTAAAGCATCCCATTAGCATATCAAACTTTTGAGGCCCCATGCACCCGCATACTATTACTATTGTTATATATTACACATCCTCTTCACAAAATATTTTGCTAGTTCCACAGTTCTCCTTAGATTCTCTATTACTATTGGGAAATATGAAGAGTTCATAACAAAGACCTTAATACAATTATTGACCCAACTTGACTCAAAAATTTTAAGTGATACATCTTAGAGCTTTTTATTAAACCTTCCAACTTTACACTCTACTACCAATATACTCCTGGGTCAGCTCAGATATTACATTAACATTAGCCATACAAAATATATCACTAAACAGCATTAACTTTTCATGCTTAGTGAGTTTGACTCCATTAAAATCAATAATTGCTACATACTAAACAGCAGAAAGTAGTAGTAGCAAGCCAAGGCCATAAAATCCTTAGTATTAATCTTTTGAACATTATGAATCATACAAAGCTGCATATGATTAACAATTGTTGTCAGCTATCTAAAGTGGGGTGCTAATTCATATACACACGTGTCAGCTTTGTAGGCAATGCTTAATTAATTTCTTTAATTATTCCCATTAGGTTCTTATAATTAATTAAGATATGCTACTTTGTAACAAAATTATGGTTACAGCACACGAACCAAAAGAAAAGGCAAACTCTTTATCATTCTTTTAATTTTAGTGATAGGTAGTTGTCGAAATACAAAATTGCTTACTGCATATGCTTTTTATCATTTCGATATCATTTTCTTATTTTTTTTCCCAATAAGTTAATTATTGATGTATCCGGTGGTCCTTACTCCTTACGTATAGGTGATTTTATTTTATTTTTGAAACACCCCCACTTTGAAGGAATTTTAATATGCATAAATGAATTTCATATTAATATCAAAAATTTCTTAATTAATATGAGTAAACTCACACACTATGAGCTAGCTAGTGAGAATATTGGATCCAGATCCTCTGTGAGGATTTCTCTATGAGGTTTTTGTTGTGGGGTTGACAACACATTAAAAAGGAGATCCAATGGCTCACAACTCCTTTTCTTGTCTGTGTATCAAAACGACGTCGTTTTGATAGGAATTTTTTTTTACAAGTTGACAGAAAATTGGAAGCCACCAAACGCCGTTTACTTCGTTTGTTTGCTTCATTTTTCTGTTTTCTTCTCCTTTCCTTCTTTGTTTCGTTTCTTGTTCTTCCCAGAGCACGCCAAGATTTAGGATTAGCCATATTTTAATTGGTTTTCTTTTTCCTTTATTGAAATTTTTCCCAGATTGTTTACCCCAATTTTTTCTTCTTTAATTTTTTTCAATTGGCTTAAAGAATCACAATGGAAACTCAATTTTTTTAATAGGATAAAAATTGTCCGTTGGATTTATTTTTTTGAAGAGCAAAGAATAATATTATTAGCCTTTGACAAAGCCATTGTGAGCAAAGAATAATATCTTTGTCAAAGGCTAATAATATTATTCTTTGCTCTTCAAAAAAATAAATCCAACGGACAATTTTTATCCTATTAAAAAAATTGAGTTTCTATTGTGATTCTTTAAGCTAATTGAAAAAATTAAAGAAGAAAAAATTGGGTAAACAATCTGGAGAAAAATTGAATAAAGGGAAGAAATAAAAACCAATTGAAATTTGACTAATCCTAAATCTTGGCGTGCTCTGGGAAGAATAAGAAACGAAACAAAGAAGGAAAGGAGAAGAAAACAGAAAAACGAAGCAAACAAACGAAGTAAACGGCGTTTGGTGGCTTCCAATTTTCTATCAATTTGTAAAAACAATTCCTATCAAAACGACGTCGTTTTGATACACAGACAATGAAAGGAGTTGTGAGCCATTAGATCTCTTTTTTAATGTGTTGTCAACCCCACAGCAAAACCCTCACAAGATCCTAATAAGGATAAGACCAAGTCAAAACAGAATGCCAAGGAATAAATTCAAAAGTGTGTTGCATCGGTTGGGATTGTATAAGATAAGATCACCTTGCAATAAAAATAACTTTGTGTTTGTGTATATATATCTAGTTCAGATAGGTAGCCTATATCATACTTTTACTACTTTATTAATGTAACAACATTTTTCTCTCCATCGCTTTTCTTATGCTTTCTATCATGGTATTAGAGCTTACGGATGTTCGATCTATCTTCTTTTTTATTCCTTATTATCATTGATATTCTTCTCATTTATTATTTTTTCTTTGCTCCATCTGCAACCTATATTACTTATACTTTATAATGGCAACACAAGGTGCCTCCAGTTCCATTTCTACTACTGAATATCAAACAGTTCATTAGACTCCAACCATCCATTATATTTACATCCATCAGACCATCCAGGTTTGATATTAGTGTCTCAGATTCTAACCGGCACTAATTTTAATCAATGGAAAAGATCTATGACGTTGGCACTATCTGCGAAGAACAAGCTTGGGATGGTAAATGGCACACTAAAATCTCCCTCTGCAGATTCACCTCATTCTCTACCTTGGCAAAGATGCAATGAAATGGTAATCTCTTGGCTTTTAAGTTCTATCTCTCTAGAAATTGTTTCAAGTATTGTATATGTTCCTACTGCACATGAGATTTGGAATGACCTGCATGCTAGGTTTACTCAAAATAATGGTCCAAGATTGAAATTAGAAAAGATATTGCATCTTTACCTCAAGGTAACTTGTCCATAACTGCATATTTTACAAAGTTCAAGTCTTTATGGGATGAATTGACAAGTCTAACTCATGCACCAAAGTGTACTTGTAATTGTACTTGTGGAGCAATTAAACTTCAAGAGGAAAGTGATAAATCCATGAAGCTAACTCAGTTTTTGATGGGACTTAATGATTCATTTACTGTTGTTAGAGGCCAAATTCTTATGATGCAACCTCTTCCAGATTTAAACCAAGCATTCTCATTGCTTCAACAAGAAGAAAAGCAAAGAGAGTGTGGAAACACTCAAAATCAGTCTTTTATTACATCTGAATCCGCTGCATTATTGAGTAAAATTTTTGGAAATCTCAACAAATCTCACAAGGGTGGTCAATTTTCTATCAATCAGTTTGATGCTAACAAGAACAATGAGATTAAGAAAGGCAATATGAAGTGTGATTATTGCAATAGAAAAAATCACACTAAAGATAAATGCTTTCTTCTAAATGGATATCCTGAGTGGCATAGGTTGTACAAGGGAAACTCTCCAAATTCGAAAACTGTGGCGCAAGTGACGCAAACTCAACCGCAACAGGAACCACAACAAATGCATATCCCTCATGCTCCTTATAGTTTTGGGCAGATGAATGGAATGTTGCCTAATGTTAATCTAAATAGTGCTTCTAGCACTGTGAACATGCCAGTTACTAGAGCAAATACAGACACTTTTGGAGCATGATAACAATTTCAGCAGTTTACATCAATGATGAATCCAGGCATGCCTTCATTTTCTAATATGGTTGGTCCTCTTGACATACCACAAGCAGGTATATCTCCAACTTTCATTAAATCTGCTAGCACTATTTGTTTATCCAATCATAGTTGTGTTTTTGATTGGATAATTGACTCAGGAGCCACACAGATCATATCATATCATCTTATTCTACTTTAGAAAATCCTAGTATCGTGAATTCAACAATCTTCCTTCCAAATGGAAACACATCAATCATCACACACAAGGGCACAATTAGATTATCTTCTACTTTAATTCTATATGATGTTTTGTGTGTTCCAGATTTTAAGTTTAATCTCATTTCTGTTAGCAAATTAACAAAAGACTCACATTATTGTTTGTCTTTCCTTCCAAACACTTGTATTTTTTAGGACCTTGTGTTAAAGACAGTGAAAGGGATTGGTAGATTGCAGAACAATTTGTATAAACTAGAGTTACCTGATCAACGTACTGTTGCAATGTACTCGCATCAAATCTCAAATGAAAAACTTTGGCATGCTAGGCTTGGTCACATACCTAAGTCTGTTTTACATTCCATTCCTACCTTATCTTTTGTTAAAAATTGTACTTCACTGAATTCTTGTGATATTTGTCTTATGGCAAGACAAATTAGAAAATCTTTTCCATTGAGTACAACTACTTCTACTAGGCTTTTTGAATTGATACATTGTGATGTATGGGGTCCTTATAAGCATAAAATACATCATAATTGCACTTTGTTTTTGACTATTATTGATGATTTTTCCAAATGTACTTGGGCATACTTGATGAATACCAAGTCACAAGTCTTTTCTATTCTTCAATCATTTCTTGCTTATGTTTCTAATCAATTCAATACTATTGTGAAAACCATTAGAACAGACAATGGTAGAGAATTTTTTAACAAAGATTTGGGACCTTTACTTGCTATCAATGGAATTTCTCAACAAAGTAGTTGTGTTGCTACCCCTCAACAAAATGGGGTAGCTGAAAGAAAACATAGACACTTACTTGAAATGGCTAGAGCTTTGAGATTCCAAGCTCACCTTCCAATTCAATTTTGGGGAGATTGTCTTTTGACAGCTACCTATCTTATCAATAAAATGCCACTCTCTTCTCTCCATGGAAAATCACCTCATGAGATTTTGTTACAAAGACCTCCTACATATATATGAACATTTAAAAGTTTTTGGTTGTCTTTGTTACGCTTTCATACTTCCAAAACCTATAGATAAATTTGCCGCTAGAGCTATCAAATGTGTCTTCTTAGGTTATCCATTTGGTCAAAAAGGCTATAGGGTTTGTAATCTGGAAACTAAAAGAACATTTATTAGTAGAGATGTTATTTTTTATGAGCATATTTTTCCATTTGCTACGGAGTTTAATCACTTGACTTCTAATTCCTCTTTGTTTCCGGTCTCTAATACTTTTGTTGATGATTTGAATAAATGTCCTATCTTATATATTCCCATTGTTCCATCCAATACACTGCATCAATCTTCATCTATACCTGATATACCATCATCACCATCATCTTAGCCCATTCTTCCATCTAAATCTCAAAGAATAAGATCTTTGCCAACTAAGTTTCAAGATTATACAGGATTGCCTGCAAATTTACCAAATACACTACCTGTCACTGTCTCTCAACATTCAGGTTCTACCTCTCTCAACTCAAGTACAAGGTACCCTTTGTCTTGTTATTTGTCATATTCTCATTTATCTCTAACTTATCAAACTTTTCTTATGGCAACTTCTACTATTTATGAACCTCATTCCTATTCAAAGGTTGTGAAAGATCCTAAATGGTGTCAAGCAATGCTTGCTGAAATTCAAGCTCTAGAAGCCAATCATACATGGACTCTAACATCATTACCTGCTCATAAGAATGCTATTGGTTGTAAATGGGTGTACAAAGTGAAGTATAAAGCAGATGGCTCCGTAGATAGGTACAAGGCAAGGTTAGTTGCCAAAGGTTTCAATCAAGTTGAAGGACTTGATTACTTTGAAACTTTTTCCCCCGTTGCAAAGATGACAACAGTGAGGGTGTTTCTTACTTTGGCTGCTTCAAAGGGTTGGAGTTTATTTTAGTTAGATGTCACTAATGCTTTTCTTCATGGGGATCTTAATGAAGAGGTGTATATGGAGCTTCCACCTGGCTTTCAAGTTCATTCTACAGATCCGAATCACAAACCAGTGTCCAAGCTATTGAAATCACTATATGGTTTGAAACAGGCTCCTAGACAGTGGTTTTCAAAATTTTTCACTACTTTAATAGCATTCGGATTTAAGCAATCAAATAGTGATCATTCTCTTTTTACTCTCACCACATCTACATCATTTACAACATTACTAGTATATGTGGATGACATACTATTAACTGGCACAAATCATACTTCAATATCCACAGTCAAAAATTATTTATGTACTCAATTCAAAATAAAGATTTGGGTGCATTGAAGTATTTTTTAGGCCTGGAAATAACTCGATCACAGCGAGGCATCTACTTACATCAAAGAAAGTATGCTCTTGACATACTCAAAGACACTGGTTTAACTGGAGCTAAACCAAGTCTCATCCCAATTGAACACCATCATAATCTAGCTGATGACTCTGGAGATCCTCTTCATGATCCGAGTTCTTACAGGAGATTAATTGGGAGATTGATTTATCTTACTATCATAAGACCTGGCATCTCATATGCAGTTCATATCTTGAGTCAATTTTTGGCTAAACCAACAACTTTTCATATGGAAGCTGCTACAAAACTGGTAAGATACATCAAATGAGCACCTGGCCAAGGCTTACTTCTTCCATCATTTTCAACTCTTCAACTGAAAGCCTTTTGTGATGCTGACTGGGGCACATGTCCCATGACTAGAAGATCTCTTTCAGGACAGTGTGTGATGCTTGGTCCATCTATTATCTCATGGAAATGCAAAAGGCAATCAACTGTTTCAAGATCAAGTGCAGAGGCAGAGTATAGATCAATGGCTAATGTCACATGTGAGGTAACATGGTTGTTGGCTTTACTAAAAGATTTTGGTCTCTCCAATTTGACTCCAGTACCTTTGTATTGTGATAATAAGGCAACACTCCACATTGCTGCGAATCCTGTTTTTCATAAAAGAACCAAACACATCGAGATTGATTGTCACTTAGTTAGAGACAAAATTCAAGAGGGAGTTATTGCACCAGCTCACTTATCCACCAAAATTCAACCTGCAGATCTATTTACTAAGCCATTAACCTCAGAACATTTGCATGGTTTGTTGTTCAAGTTGGGAGTGTTTAATCTTTTTACTACTTCCAACTTGAGGGGGGATGATAAGGATAAGACCAAGTCAAAACAAAATGCCAAGGAATAAATTCAAAAGTGTGTTGCATCAGTTGAGATTGTATAAGATAAGATCACCTTGCAGCAAAAATAACTTTGTATTTGTGTATATATATCTAGTTCAGATAGGTAGCCTATATCATACTTTTACTACTTTATTAATGTAACAACATTTTTCTCTCCATCATTTTTCTTATGCTTTCTATTAGATCCTCATAGAGAAATCCTGATTGAGGATCTGGATCCGAGAATATTAGCCTAACAATAAGGATAAAGGACAAAATACAAACTCTGGTGATAATCGAAATCGAGACATAATATCTAGAACCTAATTTTAATCATCAAACTAAGACTTTATTAACTTAAGGGAATATATTTTTGAACTTGTTGATATATATTTTTGTAAGGTATTTCTCATATCAATAGTAATAAATTCCACAATCATATATATGAAAGAAAACTAGTCAAAATATTAACTTTTACTTTTGAAATTGACACTTAATTTCTTATAAATATGCCAGTCAGACAATCGGAGAAGCGAGAAGGAGACGTAAATGGGGGTATGTAATTATTGCGTATACAGTATGGTCTCTTTGAGAAACTAAGAACCTTTGAATTTGTCAACAGAAAATTATATGCTGGATGGAAATTGTGATCAGGGTATGTTGGGTCCTGGGTTCGGGGTGCCCGACCCGGATGGTAGACCCGACCCGGTATGGAGGATCCGAACTTATTTTAGGATTTTAGTTGGGATGAAGTGATCCAGTTAAGGAAATTACTTTCTAACTGGGTTGACTTATATATTGACTGGAGCATTTATTATGATTTGGTTGATGGAGACATATGTTTTATTCTGTCAAGTGGGTCCAGGCGTGATGATGACATAAGGAGGTATATATACAAGGCTTCCCTCTCGAATTCGAAGGTAATGCAAAACTAAACACTAAATTGCAAACCTCCATTGTTATCAAAACCTTGATACAGCCTGTACTAATTCTCACGCCTGAGCTATCCCCCGGTGGCAAAACCACCCGGAACTCTGAGTGTGGTATCGTTATTGTGCAGGATTAGCGCATTTTTAGTGACTGAAGTGTGCAGACGAATCTTGGCGTTAATATTGGCGCTAGAAGGAGGGCCTTTAGTGTTAGTTCACAGTCACTGTCAAAGCTAGAAAATAGATATGGTGAATACAGCCCATAATGGAGGTGAAGGATCAGCTGATTCCCATACACCAACTCGTAGGTCGGTCCTTGACCGGCTCAGGTCTTCGGCTAGGGAGAGGTTGGGGCCAAGGGGCCGGCCTAAGGTGCCTTTACAAGTCCAATCTGCCTCGGTTCGTCGTCGTCTATTTCACGCTAACCAACAGACGCCTGAACCGTCGACTCACATGGCTGCCAACCCGCCTCGAACCCTTGTCTGTTCGGGCAGTAATGCCGATCATGGGGATAAACGACAATGGATCCTGACCCAGCGTAGGGCCAAGGACCAGGAAGTAATAGAGGCCTTACGCCAGCAACAACGAGAAATAGCTGAGCATTTGGCTAGGTTGGAAGGACAGGAGGAGGTTTCTTCGAGCCGCCCCCTTGCCCGACAGTACACTGATCGGAACCAGTCCAGGACTAATCGTTCGGATGGTTCCCAACCAGTTCGGAGCAGGCGACAGAGCCGCTCCCCAGTTCGGAGCAGGCGACAGAGCCGCTCCCCAGTTCGGAGCAGGCGACAGAGCCGTTCGGAGAACGTGAGCAGGCTATTTAGTCGCTCCCCCATCCGCAGCAGGCGTCAAAGCCCTTTGCGCCCGATGAGCAGGCATCAGAGTCGCTCCCCCGATCGCAGAGGGCACATAAGCCGCTCACAGGACCGAAGCCGGCCCAGGAGCCGCACTCCGGACCAGAACAGGCGGTTAGGCCGTTTTCGGTACGGTAATGATAATGAAGGAGGGGGATCTGGATCGGGTGGCAGGCTTCGGTCGCCGCCCCGAAGGAGCGAAACCGATCCCGTTGTTATACGATTGGCTGAGTTAGAAGAAAAACTAGTCGCGGTGGTTCAGGCCAGGGAGTTGCCGAACGTATCAAATTCACCTTTCACTAGGGAGATCGAGCAGGTCAAAGCAGACAAGACCAAGAAAATGCCTCCCCTAGACTCTTATGATGGTACTGGCGATCCCTATGATCATACTCACGGCTATAACCAAGTGATGAATTATTATGATCACCCGGATGCTGCCAAGTGCCACATGTTCGTCACTACTTTGAAGCTTGCAGCACGGGAATGGATGGCGTCCCTTCCCCCGAACTCTATTGGATCGTGGCAAGACCTAAGTGATAAGTTTCATGCGCGATTTGGGAGCAATAAGAAGAGAGGAAAGCTAACCACTGCTCTGACACAAGTAAAACAGAGATCGGGTGAAAGTTTGGGTGAGTATGTGAAGAGATTCCGCGATATGGCTGGTACTGTGACTAGTTTGAATGTGCAGCAAGCAGTCGGGTTCTTCACAACAGGTCTGGATGCCACGAAGTCGAAAGACTTGTGGAAAGATCTCATTCTTAATCCACCAACGGATTTAGCTGAAACCTATGGTCGAGCTGAAGGACTTATCACCATAGAAGAAGCCTACAAAAGCTTAAATCCTCAAGCCCGGAATGAGGATAATTCAAAACCGAAAGATAGGAATTACATTCCTCGGCCCAGCGGCCAACCGAAAGGCAACTTCTATGGTGGATCTGGGTCGGGAAATGGCCAGGGAGGGGCTAATTCAGGAGGTGGTAGACCGCCTTTCCCGAAGAAGAATGTGAATAAGGTATATACCCCTCTCACTAAAGATCGGGCAAGGATTCTTGAAGAGATTAGGAATCAACCCTCATTTGAATCCTGTCCGACCGCAACCCGATCCCACCGGGGCAACCCTGGCCGTTATTGTGAATATCATCAGACGTCCGGTCATGATACGGAGGATTGCTATAACCTAAAGGATTTGATAGAGAAGAAAATCCAAAACGGTGAACTGGTGCAGTATGTAGTAGGTCGGCAAGATTCTACTTCGGAGGGCCGAAGAGGGCCAAACCGAGAAAGACGTCCTGAGGCACCACCCCCATCAAACCCTCCAAGAAATTGTGTTGATGTCATCACTGGAGGAATGTTCGGGAGGAAAGTTGGGAAAAAGAGGAGGGGCCTGATGGATGCCGTGTTGTCGGTTTCGGAACGACCTTCGGTTAGAGATCGCCCGTTTCCCAATACGGTGATATCATTTACCGAGGAGGATTACCCCTCGGAACCGATTGATCCGCATGAAGGGGCGCTAGCCATCACAGCCCAGGTCGGATCTATGGATATGAAGCGAATAATGATCGATAATGGATCTTCGGTCGACATATTGTTTACTCATGCATACAATAGGTTAGACCTGGGGGGTGCAAAGATGGAAGTGGGTCAAGAATCTCCGTTGTATGGCTTCAGTAACGATCCTGTTCGCGTGGCCGGAACCGTGGAGCTACCGGTTATCTTTGGGACGGCACCAAGGCAGGTAAAAGTCATAGTCAGATTTTTTGCGGTCCAGATAGATTCGGCCTACAACGCCATTTTGGGTAGACCCACTTTGGCAGCACTTCAGGCGGTTACCTCCATAGGTCACTTCAAGATCAAGTTCCCGACTTCGGAGGGGGTCGGCGAGGTAAAGGGTGATCTGGACATGGCACGTAGATGTTACCGGAATTCACTGATATCCTCGGCGGTTGGGGTCAGCAAGCAGAAACAAACAATGGCTATAGAGGTGGAGCCGTTCACTGAGGGAAATTCCGAACCATTAGCGTTGCCCGCCGAAGAGACAGAAGAAGTAGAACTGATTGTTGGAAAGAGTGATAAGCTGATCAAGATAGGTTCGGGACTGGTGGAGCCATTTCGGACTAATCTAATCGAGCTGCTTCGGGTATATGCGGACATTTTTGCATGGGAGCCTTCTGACATGCCCGGAGTCGATAAATCGGTGGCAGTTCATAAACTGTGTATTGACCCTTCTAAGAAGCCTATCCGTCAGAAGAGGAGGATCTTCGCCCCTGATAGGCAAAAGATCATTGACGATGAGATTGCCAAGCTGCTAAAGGCGGATTTCATTTATGGAATTGATTACCCGGAGTGGTTAGCAAATGTGGTGCTGGTGCGGAAGCAGAATGGCAAATGGAGAGTCTGCATAGATTACACCGATCTGAATAAGGCTTGCCCGAAGGATTTTTACCCTCTTCCGCACATCGACCAGCTGATTGATGCAACTTCAGGGTTCGACATGTTTAGCTTCATGGATGCCTTCTCTGGATATCACCAGATCTCCATGGACAAGAAGGACATGCCAAAGACGACGTTCATTACGCATCGAGCAATATACGCTTACAAGAAAATGAGGTTCGGATTGCTGAATGCGGGAGCTACATATCAGAGAATGATGAACTATGTGTTCGCCAAGTTATTAGGTCAAAGCATGGAGGTGTATGTGGATGACATGATTGTCAAAAGCATGGGAGTTCGGAACCACCTGGACGACCTTGAAAGCTGCTTCGAGACAGTAAGAAAGTACAACCTTCGGCTGAACCCAACCAAATGTACTTTTGGCCTTGGTTCGGGTAAATTTCTGGGGTATCTGCTCAGCAAGAGGGGGATTGAAGCTAACCCAGAAAAGATTAAGGCCATTTTAGACATGAAGTCTCCCCAATCTTTTAAGGAAGTTCAGCGATTGACCGGTAGAATTGCTGCGCTTCGGAGATTCATGTCAAAATCGGCGGAATGGTGTCTACCCTTCTTTAACACTTTGAAAGGACCAAAGAATGAAAAGACCTTCCAATGGACTTCAGAGTGTGAAGATGCGTTCCAAGGAATCAAAAGGTATCTCTCTTCAGCTCCGCTTTTGGTAAATCCCATTCCCTCAGAACCCCTGTACTTGTATCTGGCGGCGGG
Organism: Aralia elata; assembly: GCA_034770075.1. Lineage (NCBI taxonomy): Eukaryota > Viridiplantae > Streptophyta > Magnoliopsida > Apiales > Araliaceae > Aralia > Aralia elata. The sequence continues at coordinate 11,175,294 of CM068388.1, read as the reverse complement.
CTATTGGCAGTAGGGGCGGTATTAGTTCGGGAAGTAGGGGGCAGGCAGTGCCCCGTCTACTATGTCAGCCATGTGCTTCGGGATGCCGAAACCAGATATCCCAACTTGGAAAAATTTGCCTATGCACTCGTGATAGCTAGCAGGAAGCTAAGGCATTACTTCCAAGGAAGATTGGTGGTAGTGTATACTGATCAGCCTCTGAAGAAGGTCATGAACAAACCGGATTTGTCGGGACGCCTGTCTGCTTGGGCGATGGAGTTGACTCAGTTTATCATAGAATACCATCCTCGGACTGCCATTAAGGGTCAGGCATTGGCCGACTTCATTGTGGAATGCTTGTTTACCGAACCCGATGCAAATGATAACGCACTGATGGTGAGTTCGGTATCGGGCGCTCTGGCAGATCGTACGTCGTGGACGCTGTATGTGGATGGCTCTTCGACTTCGGACGTTAGTGGAGCAGGGGTCATCTTGGTTAGCCCGGAGGGGTTTAAGGTCCAACAGGCCATTCTCTTTGAGTTTAAGGCGACCAACAACGAGGCCGAATATGAAGCCATTTTGGCCGGATTGCGGTTGGCGAGAAGTTTGGAAGTGAAGCACTTGGTTATCTTCAGTGATTCCCAGTTAGTGGTTAAACAGATAGTGAGAGAGTATGAAGCCCGAAGGGATAGGATGACGAAGTACTTGGCTGCAGTTAAAGACCGACTGCATTATTTTGAATCGTATAGCGTACAAGGAGTTGGTCGGGAAGATAACACCATAGCCGATGCCTTGGCAAAATTGGCGACAACAGAAACTGCTTCTTTTAGTGGGTCGGTGTACCTGGAAGTTCTGGGCGACTCAAGTATTCGAAGGTCAGAAGTGTTCCCAATAGAAAGGATGGACTGTTGGCTCACACCGTATATTTCCTATCTGGCGGATGGCGTCCTTCCTTCGGATCGGTTAGAAGCCAAGAAAGTTAAACATCGAAGTTCGTTCTTCATCTTAATCGATGGAGACTTATACCGAAGGGCGTTTTCTTCACCGTTGCAGAAGTGTTTGACCCCTTCCGAAGCGGATTATGCACTTCGGGAGGTCCATGAAGGTATATGTGGAGATCATATGGGCGCTAAGGCACTAGCGTATAAGATTCTGAGACAGGGCTACTATTGGCCAACCGTCTTCCAAGAAGCTAAGGAATACGTTAAGAAGTGTCCTAAGTGCCAACTGAATGGAACTATCCCTCACCAACCTCCCGAAGAGTTGTACTCAGTCTTATCACCCATTCCGTTTGCTGTGTGGGGAATTGATATTCTGGGACCATTGCCAAAGGCTAAGGGGCAGGTTAGTTTTGTTATTGTGGCGATCGACTATATGACGAAGTGGGTAGAAGCTAAACCTCTCAAAGCGATCACAGAGCAGGAATGTCTTAAATTTCTTAAGGAATTTGTTGTATATCGCTTCGGTATTCCAATAGTGATAGTATCGGACAATGGGAGGCAGTTTGTAGGTGCAAAGTTTGAAGAATTTCTCACAGATCTGGGAATTCAGCACAGGAAGACTTCGGTGGCCCATCCTCAGTCAAACGGCCAGGTAGAAGTCACTAATAGAACTCTTCTCAATGGAATTAAAAGGAGGTTGGATGAAGCCAAAGGAAGATGGCCCGAGGAGTTGCTTAGTGTGTTATGGGCATATCGGACAACAACCCGAACGACGACAGGAGATTCTCCTTTTCGTCTCGCTTATGGGACCGATGCCCTTGTTCCTGTTGAGATCGAATCCCCTTCACTTCAGGTCAGTCAATATAAGGAGTTGTATAATGACGAAGGACTTCGCCTCAACCTGGATTTGTTAGATGAGGTTAGAGAGTCAGCTTTGATAAAGTTGGCGGCTTATCAGAGGAGGACAGCCAAACACTACAACAAAGGGGTGAAAGTTAGAAGGTTTGAAGTTGGTGATATGGTACTTCGAGAGGCTGCAGCATCAACTCCCCAAAATTCAGGCAAACTTATGCCGAACTGGGAGGGACCATATGAAGTTATTGAAGTACCCAAGCCAGGAACTTACCGGCTTCGGACTATGGATGGTTCGGATATTAAGAATACATGGCATGCTGGGAGACTTAGGAGATATTACCAGTAAGTCATAGTCATTTCTTTTTACCGATTATGTAAATATTTATGTCTATTGAAATGAAATGATATCAGACTACATAGTTGAAAGATATTGAATAATTTCATTAATGTTCATTGGAGTTACAAGTTGTACCATTTACATTTGAAAAAGAAAAAGCGAGTAAAATAGAAAATAATCCTATTGGGTCGGAGGAGGTAGTTCTTCTGGTTCTTCTTCATCGTCCGAAGAGTCAAGGATAGAGGTATCTAACCCTGCAGCCGTCATCTTCTCCTTGATCTTCTCTTTGTGGCTTTGGTACCCTTCGGAGAACTGCATGATGACCTTATTGGCCAGTTCAGGAGATGCTTTATACTCCTCTATTATTTGGAGCTTCGTTTCTTCGGTCAAGGAAGGCCCCTGGTTCTTTAGTTCGGCGTGCTCTTCTTCCAATGAATTCAGGGTGCGGATCAGGTCGGTCATTTTGGAGTGTGTCTGCTCCATTTGTTCCTCGAGGGCCGCAATGGCTTCCTTCTGGTCGGCATCGTTTTCTTTCAGCAAGACTCGCTCTTCCATTTGTCGGTCAATCTGCTTCTCATGCTCCACGATCTCCGCCTGAAGGATCTCGACCCGATTCCGAAGTTGATAACTCTCCCGACTGGCTTCGGTGAGTTTATCCTTTGTTCCGGCGTGAAGTTCCCTTTCTTTCTCAAGATCAGACTTCAGAGTCTGAACATTATCCTTTAGGGCTTCGTTCGCTGCCTCGATTTCCCTGTTCCTTTCTGTTAATTTAAGCAGGGATGGGAGAGATCGGGCGAACACTGCGCTGGACTGTAAAGAATGTGTGTTAGTTGGGTGGATCAAGTAGCAAAGTAACTTTCTACAACAATAACGAAAGCAGAATTACCTGGAATTGAAGCCTGATGAAATCTTCAAGGAATTGATCTAGGTTATGATTTCTGAACTGCTCGTTATCGGCTGGCATGACGAAGCGTTCCAGAAGATCATAAGGAAAGGGATCCGAGGGGTTTTGGGGCCAGAGGGTTCGTGGTTTGGATTGGTTGCTGGAAGAAGGAGCCGAAGTTCGGGGCTCGGATGAACTGGCTCCGCCTGGATGAATTTTGACTTGATGTGTGGGCGCGGTTGGAAGTGCCGAGCTGGTCGAAGACTCTTTACGAGGCCTCTTTGCCAAAGGCTCCAGTACTTCGTCCTCAGTCTCTTCCTCGTCGATAATTCCCAGCGTATTGGGGTCGGGAATCACCACGGGAGTCTTCAATGGCTTGGGCGGCGCTTTCTTCTTGAGTTGTTTTTTCTTCATCAAGGCCATCTTTTCCGACCTGCTCATCTCCAAAGTGTTCTTCTTGAGGACTTGAGCCATTGGGATGGCTGTGATCGGGCGGGCGGCTATTGGCACTTGATTTAATGGCTCTTCATCTAGAGTCTCTTCGGGATCGACAAGACTTGGTTCGGTAAGTCGGGGTACGGTTCGGCCGACTTCAGTAGGGGCGGTTGGCTTGATGAGAGTCACTGAAATGTGAAGATTGTTAAACGTCAGACCTAGTTAAAAGAAATTATTCGCAGGGAAGATAAGAATTGAGGTTTGGATTTGGTTCTTACATCCATGGTCGTACAGCCAGGTATGATTGCCGAGGAGCTCGAAGTCCCACTCCTCGTCGGGCATCCTGTTGATGAATTGTTTGAACTCATCCATGCGATCGGCTGGAAACGCCTCGACATTATTAGTGTTTTTGGCGAAGCCGATCCAATCCGATATCAAGCTGGTATCGGGCCCCTTGATGTAGAACCACTGGGAATGCCATCCTTTATTGCTGGTCGGGGTCTTCATAAAAGATCGTTTCTGAGCCCCTTTGACAGGCAGCTTGCTGATCTGCCGAAACCCTGACTCGCGAGATCGGATCACGGTGAACAGGGCGAAGAAAAAATCCAGGGTCGGCTCGACCTGGCAATCATGGCAGAAGGCGATGAAGCATACCAGATGGATAAAGGAATTTGGGACTAGCTGGGCGAGCCCGACCCCGACAACGCTAAGAAATGTGAGCATGAAGGGGTTAAGGGGAAATCTGAGCCCATATTTTAGGGTTTAAACGGATATGGCGGTCCAGCCATTGGGGCGCTGGTACATCCTCTCGTTGAGGTCGGCTGTGCGTACCTGGTATGATATGGGGATCTGGTACAGCTCTCGGATGGCTGCGAGATCCTTGGTTTGGACAGAGGATCTGGTGTTAATGTGGGTAAAGGACTTATCTGAAGAATAGTCCTCTATCATCTTTATGTTCTGGAGTTCGGCTTCGGTTCGAGGTGAGGGAGTCGAGAAGGGATTGCTAGGGAAATCTGAGCTGGTGATGGGATCTACAGATGAGGTGCTGAGGCCCAAGGAGGTGGAGCTGGTTCCAACGGCGGTGGTGATGATGGTGGGGATGGCACTGGTAGTAACTGTGGTGGCTTCTGTTGTTACCGCTACGATGGGAGTTATGATTTCGTTAGCAGTAGAGGCTAAGGCACTAGTTTTCGATGGGTTAGAAGAACTTGAGGCGTCGTTGGTTGCCATTGATGAACAGAAGAGCGAGATGCAGGGATCAATTGGTCGCAAGGAGGTGGAGGCAGCGATGGAAGTTGCAGAGAAGAAATTGGGGAATTTGAAATTTAGGGATAAAAGTGGCGGTTGATTTTGGAAGGGGTTTGCCTTTATTGAGGACGACCCTTGAGATCCGGTCCATTTTCCCATTAACGGCACTATTTCAATAAATGTGGTGGGACCGTTATTGGCACGTGGCGACTGGGAGTCTTAATGGCTGTGATGATTTAAGGCGGTTATATATTAAGGGGGCGTTTGGTTCATTAATTGGAAATCAAGGTTCATTCTTTATACTCTTTTATTATAATTTCTTTTTATAATTAAAAGAGTAGGGGGCAATGTTGGGTCCTGGGTTCGGGGTGCCCGACCCGGATGGTAGACCCGACCCGGTATGGAGGATCCGAACTTATTTTAGGATTTTAGTTGGGATGAAGTGATCCAGTTAAGGAAATTACTTTCTAACTGGGTTGACTTATATATTGACTGGAGCATTTATTATGATTTGGTTGATGGAGACATATGCTTTATTCTGTCAAGTGGGTCCAGGCGTGATGATGACATAAGGAGGTATATATACAAGGCTTCCCTCTCGAATTCGAAGGTAATGCAAAACTAAACACTAAATTGCAAACCTCCATTGTTATCAAAACCTTGATACAGCCTGTACTAATTCTCACGCCTGAGCTATCCCCCGGTGGCAAAACCACCCGGAACTCTGAGTGTGGTATCGTTATTGTGCAGGATTAGCGCATTTTTAGTGACTGAAGTGTGCAGACGAATCTTAGCGTTAACAGGGTAAAATTTAGATCTTTTACTTGGGGTCTAGCTATTGGTTTGGTTAAGCGATGTAATGCTCATATAACTGGTTAGAGGAACCATGGCTTTGTATATAGGTGTGACCAGTATTTGGTTTGGTGTCCTTTATGTATATATCTAAACCCTTTAGATATGTTTGGTTTTCTTTGGTATTAATAAAATTAATTTTACCGATCAAAAAAAAAGAAAAAGCTGCATATTATTTTTACCGATCAAAATTTTAAAAATTAATTTTTTTTTTTACTTTATTTCGTCTATTCTACTCTTTTCTTAATATGTATAAAAAATGTACTTTGTTAATTCTTCTGAGTACGGAGAGAGTATGATATAATGTTCAATTTTCATTAAAAAATTTATCTTTACTTGTACAATTGATCTGTGTAGTATGAGAATTTTATTAAAAAAATTTAAACATATAACTATATGCACAATAAATAAAATGTCATTTTCTGTGAACTTTCCCCTATTAATTACAGAAGAGAGGGATCCCTCAAAATATCAAGCTAAACGCATCCTCAAAGCCTTCTCTATGGCTAACATTCAAAGTGCTAGATATTCAAGCACCATAGATATTTCCATTCTCTAACATTTCATTTTCTTTAGTTTATATGAAATTTAAAAAAAGAGAAAAAAAGAAAAAGAAAAGATGATGATAATTAAAGCGACACGTGTCCATATAAATTAAAGCAGAATGCAACACCCCAATCCAATTCTCGACCCTACAAGATTTTCCTCCTCCCTTCTCTCTTTGTCGCTTTGTTTGCTAGTTTTAAAAAGGGGAAAGAAAAAGAGGAGAAATTAGGCCTATAAACAATCTTATAAGGCTTTCTCTTTAAACCCTAATTCCTTCCACAGTGCAGGGCTGTGGCTGAACTCTTATATATATATATATATGTATATATATATATATATATATATCTTCCCTCCCTCCCTCCCTTCCTCCCTCTTTTAACCTTTCATTTCTCTCTCTACCAACTCAAAAACTTCCTTCTAAATTCTTTCTCCAATGTCAACAGCTCAAGTACAAGAAGAATCATCAGAACCCCTCAGATATAAGGTATTTTTATTTCTCCCATTAATTTTCGTGTTAAATCCTAAATTCATTAATTAATTACCTCTTTTCCCTCTTCTCTTTGTTAATTTCATCAGACATGGATCTTGAAAGTTTCCGTTCACTGTCAAGGCTGCAAAAAGAAAGTCCACAAAATCCTTACCAACATTCCAGGTACTTGTAGTTCTTTTTAGTTAGTTTACAATAATTTTTACTAAATTAAACAAATTTGGATCGATCTTAAATTTTAAAATTTTAAATTGACTCACAAATAAAAGTTTATCTATTTATAATTGCTTTCATGTTTCTGTTTCAGGTGTTTATAGTGCAGATATAGAAATCAGACAACAAAAAGTAATCGTAAGAGGTGACGTAGAGGCCGAGACTTTACTCAATAAACTGATAAAGTCCGGCAAGAATGCCGAGTTATGGCCGGAAAATCCTGATCAAAAACAGAAGATTAAGCCGACGAAACCCAAGAACAAAGAGAAACAGAATGACCCACAACCCAATAAAGAAGCTGGCCCTGGGAGTGTAAATGGTGACAAAGAAATCAAACCACCGGCAAAAGCTGAAAAATCCCAAGATTCTACTAAGAGTGTAGACGCTACTGGTCGCGGAGCCGGGGACGGTGGACTTCCGGCGAAGCCGGGTGCGGATACTAAAGTGGGTGAAGTTGTTGGTAAGGTTTCCGGCGCTGGACAAGTGGGAAAAGAGTCAAAATCCGAACGGAAGTTACCGGAAACCGGGTCGGCCAGTAACCAGTCCTCGCCGCCGGTGGTTGTGAAAAAGGCCGATGAAAGTGAAATTGGTGGTGAAAAAAGCGGCGGTGGTGGGGAGAATGGCAATGGTGGTAAAAAGAAGAAAAAGAAAGGGCAAAGTAGTAATAAGACAGTGAGTGATGAACCACCGTCTGTTTCTCCGCCGGCAAGCACTACATCAGTTCATCATAATGGTGGCCCGCCAACATCACTTCATCATAATGGTGGCCCGCCACCAGTTTCAATTCCAGCCAATCACAATCTTCCACGTCATCAAGAAGATCAGTACCAACCACCAGTTCACTATTACACGCCACCGCATCCTGTATACGGAGTGAGCTACAATATGGCGCATCCAAGTAGTAGCTATACGGCGTCGTATTATGCGGCACAGCCACCACACTCATATGCATACTCGCATCCCGGGTCGGGTACAGAACCTCCATATCCGTACTTGCATCCGGGCTCAGGAATGGAACATCAGCCGCGTGATTTCGATTCGTATCCCCGACAGCCGTTGGATTCTTTTGAGATGTTCAGTGATGAAAATCCAAATGGGTGCTCCATTTCTTGATCCGGGTTGGAGACGGGTTATATATGGGATTGGGTATAGGGAGCTTATACTACTTGTATAAGTGTATGGGTATTACCCTTGTAATGTATGTATGAAAATTGTGGAATTTTTTTATTAGTGGGTGGGTGCTTTTTGTTTAGGTTTTTTAGTAATTTTAATCATTTTGGTTGCCTACAAAGTTGGTTGGCCTTGTAATGCTTAGTTGTTTGCAAAGCCCTAATGGCTAATATATACATATATATTAGTATATGTATATTGGCTTAGTAAGTGGCAAATGACGAGGTTTAGAACATGTTATGGTCTTGAGTCGGACCCAATAGACTATAAATAATATAATTTTAATTAAGTGCGGAGAATAAATAAAGTTAATGAATTCCTTTTTGAATACAAAATATTGTTTAATACAAGAATCACAAAATCAACTCTTTGCACGTTGAAGATCCATATATTTATGAAATATAATATCCATAATTCTTACCTAGTTAATTAGGTATAAATCTTGATTGACAAATCTCCTAATTTTATTATTTTATGGAAGATTTTTTTCTTTTGCTTTTTCAGTCGACTAAACATAATGTAATGATAAATAATTAGTTATAGCTCTCTCTGTTTTAAAATATAAGAGTACTTATTTTCATATTTTATAAAAATAAATAATTTAATATTTTTAAGAGAAAATAAAATGATATATTGGTATACTATTTTGTCATTTTATAGAATCAACTAAAACTGAATATTATTATTCGTCTTGATAAAACATGAATAAAGAAAATAAAAATTTTGAGTGGTCAAATGAAAACAAACATGTCAATTTTAAAGGTGTCAATGTTGTGCTGCTTCACTTTGGTTTGCAAAAGCCTTGTCATACTTTGTTGATTTTTTATAGGGTTGGAATAATACTTGATGGCCCTCGAAATCTCTTCCTCTTTCTGATGTGTAAAGTGGTTTTGGATGGCAAATGAGTAACAATAAGATTTTTTATTTTACCTTAAAATTTGATAAGATTTTTAGTTTAAAGCAATTTCTTCCTTTCATGAAAAGTTGCAAAACTAGCTAGGGTTGCATGATACACTGTTTGTAAGATTGTAAAAGGAGAGAAATAAAGGGGGAAGGAGAGAGATTTGAATTAAAGTCTCTTGTTTGTAAGTTTTTTAATGAGAAAAAAAAAATGAGAGAAATTTAAACAAATTTTTTTTTTAAAAAAATAAAAAATTCTCCCAAAGTTTAAGAAATTTTGGAGGAAATTTACTACTAACTTATTTGACATATTAAAATAACAAAAATATTCTTACAATGGTTTTCAAATATGATCTCATCTCTTTTAAGTTAAATTTTTTAAAAAATATCCTTATAATAGTTTTTAAATATAATCTCATCTCTTTTAAGTTACTTTTTTAAAAAAAAAATTATAAATACAAGAAAAGAAAGTAAATTTATTTTCTCTCCAAACTCACAAATACAATGATAGTCTCGACTCTCTGCATGCTACAAGACACCCCCGGCCATTTCTTATTTTTTCCCCTTCTTTTGGAAACTGATATTCATTTTTTGAAAACTGATATTTCGTTTGAAAACATGATATTTTCACAAGATTTTTTTAAAATTAACAATAAATCGGCCTCACTTATAAGTGAAAAAATATTTTATTGATTATCATATTTTCATATGAAAATATTAATTTTTTTTGTTTTTATTTCTTATTAATTTTATAATCAAAGCGAGTGAACTGGGGATAGAACCAAGCACCCAATTGGTAGGTCTCAGAGCGCAGTAAGACTACGGGAGCTCCACTATGTGATAAATTAAAAGGCAAAGTTAGTACGATTTAGCATGCATCTTCTCTTTACAGTCTGCCCCTTGAGAAGTGCATCACTTTTTAGTACGATTTGGATTTACTATTATTTTGGATAAAAATAATATAATCTTATTTTTTTAATCCGAATATAAAATTTATTCTTTTTATAAAATCCTCAAATTTATTATTTTTAAGAATTCTCAAATGTTCAGCAGTTTCGTATAAGGAATTGCTTAATTAACAACTTATATAGTATCCATATTTTTTTAAATTAGTTTGAAATATTTTTGAATTCAAAAGAATCAAAACTAATAGTTAATTAAATTTTAGGCAATAAATTTATGAAAATTTTAAGCTAAATATTTTAAAAGTACTAGTAATTACAAAGATTTATTATATTTAAAAGTTAAATAAATCACATTAATTATAAATTTAAATATATTTACAAAATTCAAACATGATCTTATATTTTGAAAGTACATATTTTTTTTGAATTTTGTATAATTAAGAAATATTCTCTATGTTCTAAAATTACTAAAATTATTGATACAGTTCTAAAATGACAATTTTTTTAAAAAAAAAAAAAATTCAGCCAATCTTTAACATTAACTAAAACTGTAGTAGTGGCAACATAATAATCCTCAATTTACATACGATATCAATAATGACATGTTAGTTCATGTGACTTTATAAAAAAAACTATATATATTTAATTTTAAAACGAATTATCAAATATATTAATTTTTAAATGGAGGGAGTACTCATCCTTGTTCACTACATCTACTCCATGTTGTTAGGATATAAGCCCAAGTGGTCCAATCTACATCATATCGGACCACAGGTCCAAGAATTATCGGACTTGACCGGTTCGGAGAAGCGTGTTTGAGAAGTTAAGGGTGCATTTCTTGTCCGAAAGCGTCACATAATTGTATCTTAAACAGTGTGAAAGTCAGGAGATGAGACTTCTTTTGCCATACTCATGCTTTGATACTTGATTGGACAATCCAAAGAGGACAAAAATGGTGGGACTATAAAGAGAGAGGTCTAAAAGGGTATAATGAGGTGAAATATTTTTTACACTTCAGAACAAAATATATTGATCACTTAATTCTCGTCCCAGAGCTAAGTTATCGTAATCACATAGAAACCGTCTAGTGTCCAGTGTTCATCTGCTTTGACAAACAGGTAGCCTCACCAAACTAAATTTTTTTTTTTTTTTTTTTTATAAATTTAGCCCCCAGGTTTGTAGATCTTCAATCTTAATTTGTCCTTATTCACCAAGTCCTTATAAAATGTCACTAGACTAGAGTTAAATTACCAAAATCCCTTTACTAGATTGAAGCCTTGAATGTGAAGGAATTATATATATGGGTCCCCCACAGACAAGCACATTTCAGCCTTTTTCAGGTGATCATTCCCTCCTCTTAATTATGGGGTCATTACACATCACAATTGCTGTCTCTATTCACTTTTTGAAAATTCCAGAAAGCTCTCTTTACTGACTTTTTATTCTCTTATTGATTAGACACTTTGCTTTATAGCCTCATTTTGACATTCCAAGCTTCAAATTCAAGATAACCTAGACATCATATTGTTAGTTGATTATAATTATATTTTTCTATTGATTACTATTATTAATTGTTAATAATGAGCTTTAAACTATACCTCGCCCATAAAAGAAAAGAGAAAAAGAAAAGTAGTCACTCATAATCCCTTAAGGAGATAAACCTTCATTATTGTCTTTTCCTTTTTCTTAACAAAATGAGTTTTTTTTTTTCAAATTCCCACACTAGTTCCTTTCTATAACTTGAAATTGGTATATATTTAATGAGTACTGCTACATTTACAAATTTTTTTTTATAAAAATTAGGCTTATAAAATACGTGTCAAAATTTAATTCGTAGATAATTTATTATATATGGATAGGTCTAATAATTATAACTAACGAAAATTATATATCCACATCATTTTGTATCTTTTATTTAAAATTATTCTTTTGTGATCATAATATTATTGATATTTTATTTCTTTCTACCAAGTTATATTATGGCTTAGGAAAAAGGGTGGACTTGCACGCACATGAGATTGGCCAAAGAGTTAAGTTAGCCCAAGTTTAACTCTTGAATTTCCGGTCGAAAAACCTTAATATTCGTGCAGAGGGGTTGAATAGTTTAATTTTTGATGTTATATTTTGAACATTTCTCTCCATCCCTTTTATGCCATACATTTGAATTGCTCAAAAGATGTCTATCCATTTGTGTGTAGGAGGGGGAGAGATATGAAACTGTTAATCAAAATTGTAGTAAAAAACATGATAGGATGATTTATGTCCGTCGCTAAAGACTTGTTCGTTAACGGACGAGTCCATTCCTGAATCGGCCTTATATATATATATATATATATATATAGAGAGAGAGAGAGAGAGAGAGAGAGAAAGAGAGAAGCTTTCTCCGACGGACCGGTCCGTTAACGGACCGGCTATGACGACGATTTTTTAGGCTATGGCGACGGTTCGTACCGTCGTCATAGCACTGCATAGGCTATGACAACGGTTCATACCGTCGTTATAGCCAAAAAACCCGTCGCCATAGCCGGTCCGTTAACGGATCGGTCCGCTGGAGAAATTTTCCATATATATATATTAGCTTCAATATTAAACTATTATTTATTTCTATTTTAATTGTACTTATTACTACTTAGTAATAATATTGTAAGTTACATATTAGTAATAAATTTATAATTAAATGGAATTTCAAAAGTCTTACAAGTATATATCTTGTTCCAAAATAAAATAAGACTACACCTTATGATCACCATAAAGCAACTAGTAGTCATATTTTATTCAAATGAAACAAATAAAATTAATTTTTTTTCAAATAATTTGTATCTTATCAAATACCTCACTCTAGGCTTGATAACCACACATCAAATGATTCCTACTTGAATCAAATGAATAATTACTCCCTTATTTCCACATAGAGGAAAAGTAAATTACACTTTATACCAACTTAAATTATGTCTACTAATGAGTTTTATCAAGCTCACAAATAACAGAAGATAAGTCTACGGTGTATAAAATAAGGTGTAATTTTTAACATAAACAATATACCTAGAAAGAAGGAAATGATTTATTGGGCAACATTATGATGAAAAATAATTTACAAAGAGAAGATATAAATAAATTCACAATTATATACTCCATTAGTATGATGAAAAAAATTCACAAAAAGGAAAATATACATTCATAATTATACTCTCTCTACTTTAGAGATTATATATATATATATATATATATATATATATATATAGTTTTAAAATTAAAGATGCGTTGACGGAAAAAGGACTAATTTACTTCTTGGAGGAAGTATTTACTAGCAGGTGAGTGATAATGTTTGGAATTTATTAGATGGATTACTTCGGTTCCTTTTTAATTGGCGTTTTTAGAGAAAATACAAAGATTAAGACATACAATTAATGTTTTATTTAATTGATTAAAATGAATATGAAATCTCAATATTATCCTTCAAAATTTATTAAAAAAGATGAAAGATAGACAAATTAATATTTAATATAGAGATAAGATGATAAATTAAATCATTAATATTTTTTTTTAAATTTACAAACAATAAATAAATAGAAAACATATTTTACTCTCTAAAAACACAGATAAAAAGGAACGAGTATCATCCAAGTTTGAATTATTGTCAAATCAGGCAGGATAAGGGTAACAATTACTTCTGGCCACTAACTCTGGCTCATGTATTATTGGGTTAATCATTGGACCTTATGATGGATGGCTAAGTTAATGGAGTATTTGAGGGCCCCAGCTGAATCTCCCTTTGTTGGTTGGAATGAGTATTCTGATTTTACGTCCTACCACTCTCGCGCAAGGAGACAATACTCGTATGGCCTACGAAAGGGGCTCGAAAGCATGCATAACTATTTCTTCTTGGCCCACACGAGACACATAAATGTAATCCAATATCTTAAATTATCAATTGTTTAGATTAATTTCTGACTCGAATTAATAGCATAGGTTTTTTAAAAAAAAAACAAAAAAAAAACAGTAATATTTTCTAAGTGACTTCTTGTGTTTAACATTTCCTTCCTTATTCTTCTTTGTATGGGTATATTCTATTTTTGAAGCTTTTACATGAGTAGGTAGTTACTATTAGATGCATTCCTTATTTAAGTAACCAAAATATATATTTATTTATTTAATTTTTTGAAAACCCTAATTTTTAAGAAATATAATATAATTTCATAATTAAGTACATCATTAAAAATCAAACAAACTTCACATAAAAGGACACAAGTTTTTTATAATGGAAGAAATAAACTCATTTAAATGAGAATCGAACCTAAGACCTAAATGTCATAGTACCTAAGTTGTGACGCCCCCAAAATAGGTCCACACAACCCATTTTGAGTCGCCAATAACATTCTACAAAAGTACAAATACCAAATACGAATTTTCCCATTTACAACTAATATTTGTCGTGCAAAATACGACCACACACATACTGTGACTTTTCATACAAATATCGTACCGTATGGTACCACAGTATCCAAACCCAAATTATTACAATGTCGTAAAAAGACGACAACACATATTTAAAGTCTCTAGTACAATCATTATTAAACTATGCCATAACTTGATAAGGACAACCACTAACTCGGACCATCACTCCACTCCCCGGCTAGTCCCAGCTACATTTTCCTTTCCTGAGAAGAACAATGGAACAAAACTGAAAAGGGTGAGCTCAAATAACCCAGTAAGAAATATCATGACTAAAATAATGAAGAATAAAATTTATCTTTAGTCTACAACAGAATTAAATCAGAGATTTAAAGATATTTTAATTGTTCAACAACAACAATTGCAGCGGAACAAACCATCCATTAGAAGAGTCAAGTAGATTATAATATCTACCATCTTCTATAAATTAAAGGATCACCACCAATATTTTATCCCTGTAACACCGATCAACAATTCCTGTTTATGAACATCCAAATCAACAGTTTATATTCAACAGCCTCTCTTTGCACTACGTGCCAAAGATATTAATTTGTAACATCACCGGTCATGATCATGCCAAACGCCAGTTCATCTTTGCACTACCGGCCAAAGAGAACTTTCACCATACGCCTTTGTTTGTAACACAAAAAGTCATGATTATACCAATACACAGTTTGGTCAAAATCATGTCACGCCAGTTCATCTTTGCACTACGGGCCAAAGAGAACTATCACCACAATTTAAGTATGAGGATGAGGATGATGACAATGATACAGTGAGATTAAGGATAAGAAAATCTTTATAATTTAATCAGTATCAAAGATTGACCAAATTGCCAACACGATAATCAAATTGTGGAGTCAAATTCAAGAATGATATTCAAGAAATTATTTCATGCTTCAACTATAACGTATAAATTGAAATAGAAAGATTCAAGTGAAAAGATATTAGATGAAGCACAAACTATTAAGGATATTCTACTAATTTTCAGGGATTTTCTCCATTTAAAAATAAAGTTTTGGAAACAAACAAGGATTTCTTATCATAAATGGAGAAATGTGAAAGAAAAAGATATCCCTTAAAGAGTACAAAAGAAATGATAAGTTATATGAGTATAACAGAATATATGAAACTGCAAATGGATTTTCACCTGTCATGCGATAATTCGCGTAGACAGATTATTTCCACAACAGATTAATAAGTAATGAATACGACGGGTTATTCACCAGGTATGCGTCAATCCGCACGAATAGGTTATACCCACAGATTAATAAGGAATGAATACAGAAGGGTATTCACCAGGTACGACACTCATACTTACAGGTTATTCCCATAGAATAATAAGGGTTGAATACAAAAGGATATTCACCAGGCATGCGTCATACCGCACGACCAAGTTATCCCCACAAATTAATACAGAATGAATAACAACCTTTATGAGTATAATATCACTTACGAACATGAAAGCAAATGATATTATATATGAGTATGAAAGAAATGATATTCCCTACCTTTGTTAACTGGATGTTACTTTCTATGAAGTTTACTAACTTCGGATAATACTAGTATTCTCACAAATACTCACAATAGCCTAGCACACTAAGAGAACTTCAGAAATTTAGAGAGAGTGAGGAAGTATAAGCAATGAAGGTGTGAAAATTTCTTAAGCAAACTCTCTCTATTTATAGGAAAATCAAGGTGAGGGCATTTTGGTCTTTTCCCCATATTCTTTTAATATCATCCATCCATTTTTTTCTTCCATTAATATCATCCATCCATTTTTTCTTCCATTAATATCATCCATCCATTTATTCAAAAAGATTAATCCATTATCAAAAGATAATTCCATTATCAAAAGATAAAACCATAAAAATAACTCCATTATCACAATAAATCCATTTTTCTGTATTATTGTGTTAAATGTATTAATATCACAGATAACATATACTCGCAATACTGATAACCAGATTATTCCCAGGAAAGAGGGGGCCTTCCATAAAAAATGGCGCGCAATTAAATAACCCCTTTCCTTGACATAATTTCTAGACATTGTCGATAATGCTAAAATATCCTATCAAATGATATAAGTTACAGTGTCGTGACAAATAGTAAAATATATTATGCAGATGCTAATTAACAATTATTGAATCAAGATACTATGCAATTGCTACTTTATCAATTATTGAATCAATAATATAAAACACTGTGCAACATCGTGAGCTACTGTGGAATACCGTGTGCTACTGTGGAATAACGCGTTTTACTGTTCTTTTTATCACCGGGTATTTTAACAGTTATCGGTTAAAGTTTTGCCGCCAATTTCTATCACTTTCTATATCCGACAGTTAACCCGTTGTGGGGCCCACTATCATTGACAATATTGCCATTTCGGCGCCGTCGTACGGTACCGAATATAATATTCCCCGACAGAAAGAATATTTCCCGACAAAAGGAATATTCCCCGACATACTATTTATCAGATAATTTGCATATAACACCCTTAACTATCATTTATAACAATTAAGCATTTCACTATTTAGAAAAATAATCATAAAGAAAATAATAAATTTTTATTTCATAAATTCGGGGTCTTACAATCTCCCCTCCTTATGAAATTTTGTCCTCGAAATTGACGTACGTACCTGGCAATTCGAAAAGGTGAGGATACTTTGCTCTCATCTCGGATTCTAACTCCCAGGTCATTTCCTCAACATCATGGTTTCTCCATAAAACTTTAACTTGAGGTATAACCTTTGAGCGTAGAATCTGCTCCTTCTTATCCAAGACCTTGACAGGTATCTCTTCGTATGTCAAATCCTCTGCTATCTCGTCTGGTTCTAACTCAATAATGTGGTTTGGATCTTTCACATATTTACGTAGCATGGATATGTGAAAAACATTATGAACACGAGACATGCTTGGCGGTAAGGCGAGTCTGTAGGCCACAGTTCCTACTCGATCGAGGATTTCAAATGGACCGATAAATCGAGGGTTAAGCTTTCCTCTCTTTCCGAATCGCGCAACACCTTTCCACGGAGCAACACGTAAAAATACATGATCTCCGACATTGAATTCCTCGTCTCTTCGATGAAGATCAGCATAACTCTTTTGTCGATCTTGAGCTGTTTGTATACGTTGTCGGATCATTTGGATCTTTTCCGTAGTCATACGTATCAACTCGGGTCCCAACAATTTTGCCTCACCTACTTCATCCCAACATGCTGGAGATCGACACCTTCGTTCATACAACGCCTCGAAGGGAGCCATGCCTATACTTGCTTGATAACTGTTGTTGTAAGAGAATTCCACCAATGGCAAGTATTTGTCCCAACTTCCTTTGAAGTCTAGTACGCAGAGTCTTAATAGATCTTCGAGAGTTTGAATAGTCCTTTCCGATTGTCCGTCTGTCTGGGGATGGTATGCAAAACTGAATCGTAATTCAGTGCCCATAGCTTTTTGCAAGCTGACCCAAAATCGTGAAGTGAATCTAGGATCTCGATCAGAAACTATGGATACTGGCATGCCATGCAATCTCATAATCTCGCTAATATATAAATTAGCTAGACGCTCGAGTGAATAGTTTTCTCGTATAGGCAAGAAATGAGCAGACTTGGTCAATCTATCTATAATGACCCAAATTGCGTCTAAGCCTTGAGAAACTTTGGGAAGACCTGTTACAAAATCCATGTTGATGTGTTCTCACTTCCATTCTGGAATCTCAAGTGGTTGCAATGGACCCCTTGGTACTTGATGCTCCGCCTTGACACGTTGACAAGTTAAACATCTTGCGATAAACTCTGCAATTTCTCTCTTCATATTGTTCCACCAAAATGTATGTCGAAGATCACGATACATTTTGGTACTTCCAGGGTGGATTGCAAACGGTGTGTTGTGCGCCTCCATCATGATTTTGTATTTCAAGTCAGGGTCGTTAGGAACACACAGTCTAGAGTTGATTCGCAATATTCCTTCTTCGTCGACTCTTGCTTCTGGAATAGCACCTTCTTGCACCTTCTTTTTCATATTCATCAACTCTGGGTCTGTAACTTGAGCAGCTTTAATTTTGTCGATTAAAGCTGGTTCTACTTGTATATATGCGATCTTCACGTGGGTTCCTGGAGTCTTTAACTCTATCTCCATCTTTTGTAAATCATCCAAAATAGGCCTTTGAGATGTCAATAACGCACTCGTACTTGCATATGATCTTCTACTAAATGCATCAGCTACTACGTTCGCCTTTCCAGGATGGTACTGGATGGTATGATCGTAATCTTTCAACAGCTCGAGCCAACGCCGTTGTCGCATGTTGAGTTCCTTCTGGGTGAAGAAATATTTGAGACTTTTGTGGTCTGTATAGATCTCCACTTTCTCCCCATACAAGTAATGTCTCCAAATCTTCAACGCGAAAACAACTGCTGCCAACTCTAGATCATGAGTAGGATAATTCCTCTCATATTCCTTGAGTTGCCGAGACGCATAGGCTATAACCTTCCCATGTTGCATGAGAACACAACCTAGTCCTTTGTTTGAAGCGTCGCTGTAGATGATAAATCCTTCCGATCCTGAAGGTATTGCCAATACAGGTGCTGAAATGAGCCTTCTTTTGAGTTCTTGAAAACTCTTCTCGCATTCTTCGCTCCATTTGAATATTGTGCTTTTCCGAGTCAGTTGAGTTAATGGAACGGCTATTCGAGAAAATCCTTCTACGAATCTCCGATAATAACCAGCTAGACCTAGAAAGCTTCGTACTTCGGTTACTGACTTGAGTTGTTCCCAATTTGATACTGCTTCAATCTTTGTCGGGTCAACCGAGATTCCTTCTTTAGAAACCAAGTGACCAAGGAATGCAACTTCCTCAAGCCAGAATTCACATTTCTTCAACTTAGCATATAACTTGTTTTCACGAAGTTTTTGGAGTATCAGCCTCAAGTGTTGCTCATGATCCTCACGACTTTTAGAATATATGAGAATGTCATCAATGAAGACAACCACGAAATGATCCAAATATTCTTTGAATATCCGGTTCATCATATCCATGAAAGCAGCAGGAGCATTAGTCAATCCAAAAGACATGACCAGAAATTCATAATGCCCGTACCGAGTTCTAAAGGCAGTCTTTGGAATGTCATCAGCTTTAACTTTCAACTGATGATATCCAGAACGAAGATCGATCTTTGAAAAGAATTGAGCACCTTGTAACTGGTCAAACAGGTCATCAATGCGAGGTAACGGGTACCTATTTTTAATGGTGACATGGTTTAACTCCCGATAGTCAATGCAAAGTCTCATACTCCCGTCTTTCTTCTTTACGAATAAAACAGGAGCACCCCAAGGCGATGTACTCGGACGTATGAAACCGCTGTCTAACAACTCCTGTAGTTGGACCTTTAACTCTTGAAGTTCAATAGGGGCCATTCGATATGGGGTTTTGGAAATAGGTTTCGTACCGGGTTCAAGGTCGATACAAAATTCAATTTCACGGTCTGGGGGTAGGCCAGGAAGTTCTTCAGGAAATACGTCAGGGAACTCATTAACAACAGAAATATTTTTCAAATCTGACGTACTTTTATTTAAATCCGTTACATGGGCTAAGAAGGCTTGACATCCGTTTTTCAATAAACGAATGGCTTTGTGACTAGAAATGATGGTTATTGATTTCAATGGTTTAGTTGTTTGAATTCGCATAATAGGTTGATTAGGAATATGAAAACTAATAACCTTACGAAAGCAATCAATTTTAGCATGATGAGCAGTTAACCAATCAATTCCTAATATCACATCAAATTCATGCATGTTCAAGGAGATAAGATCAACAGGCAATGTGAGGGTGCCGATTTGAACAAAGCAAGATTTATAGACCGTAGATGTAACGAATGTTTGCGCTAATGGTGTTTCGACAGATAAGTCAAAATCTAATTTTTCAGGAGTCAAATTCAGGCGTTGAGCACATGTTGGTGAAATAAAAGAGTGGGTAGAACCAGTATCTAATAAGGCATAGACTTCATAAGAGTTAATAAGTAGTTTACCCGTTATAACCTCGTTCGAATTCTGCGCTTTTTGTGACGTCACAACAAAAGCTCTCCCTTGAACTACAGACTTTGACTTATCCGTGACCGCCTTCGGTGTCATCATCGCAGCTGGACTTGACTTTGCTGCATGACAAAAACGAGCTATATGGCCTTCCTTTCCACAATTGTAACATACTTGGGATGGCGCTTGTGTACAATTTGGACTGATGTGTCCTTCCTTCCCACACCTGAAACATCTAACAGGTGGTCGTTCTCCTTCCTTCAAAACTGGTACTGGTGATGGTGTTGACGTTGGTGCCTTTCCATGGTTGTTGTTAAATCTCCTCTTCTTGGAATTGTTGCCACTTGACTCACTCCTTCTGTTATCCGGGCCAGGATTACCACCGAAGTGGTTACCATTTCCGGTGTTGTGATTCCCTCCTCGCTGATTATCATTATTTCGATAATTGCTTCCACCATTACGATTATTACCGTGATTTTGCTCTCGTGGTTGGGTGTTGCTTCCTGGTTGTAGTAGTCCTCTTTCCTGCTCCACTACTTGAGCCCTATCCACAGCATCTGCGTATATACAAATTTTATGAGAAACGAGATATTGGCAAATCTCTGGTTTCAAACCTCGTAGGAACATTTGTGTCATCCGTTTCTCAGTGTCCACCAAATGGGATGCAAAACGCGACAGCTCGGCGAACTTGGCTTCGTACTGTGACACCGTCATGTTGTTCTGTTCCAGTTTGATGAATTCTACCTCCTTCATATGACGAATACTTTCCGGGAAATACTTCTCATTAAATAATTCCTGGAACTGGACCCAAGACATCTCGAGTGCCGAACGATGGGTACGTTTCACAGATTCCCACCAATGATCTGCTTCTCCTCGCAACATGAATGTGGCAAAGGGAACCTTTTGGTCGTCCGTGCAACGCAGTACATCAAATATCTTCGTTAATTGTTTAAGCCACGACTCTGCCTTGAGTGGATCTGGCTTGCCGAAAAATTCAGGTGGTCCCAATTCTTTGAACTGCTTGGCAGTGACCATCCGTACATTATCAGCGTTTCTGCCAGTATTATAGACAGGAGCTCTTCTCGCCTGGTTCTGCATGTATTGCATGAAGTTCCTAAAAAATTCATCATTCATCCGGTTGTTAGCATCATGATTAACATCACGGTGTTCTGAGTTTGCACCCGTATTATTTGTGGCTTCCTGGTTTTCAGCCACAATAGTCTCATAGTGAATCTCTTGGTTTTCAGATGCCATTCTGAAATGTGATCACAAAACAAAGATTAGTTAAAGAAATAGACATGCAACATCTTGTCCCTATAACCAAACCAATTGCTTAAATAACCAAAAATAGCTTAGGTAGGACACACTAGCAAAGGATTTTACTCGTCTCTCCCCTCCTAGTTCTAATCCCAGATCTCTACCAGAGATCATATCCCTAAGCTCTGATACCAACTGTGACGCCCCCAAAATAGGTCCACACAACCCATTTTGAGTCGCCAATAACATTCTACAAAAGTACAAATACCAAATACGAATTTTCCCATTTACAACTAATATTTGTCGTGCAAAATACGACCACACACATACTGTGACTTTTCATACAAATATCGTACCGTATGGTACCACAGTATCCAAACCCAAATTATTACAATGCCGTAAAAAGACGACAACACATGTTTTAAGTCTCTAGTACAATCATTATTAAACTATGCCATAACTTGATAAGGACAACCACTAACTCGGACCATCACTCCACTCCCCGGCTAGTCCCAGCTACATTTTCCTTTCCTGAGAAGAACAATGGAACAAAACTGAAAAGGGTGAGCTCAAATAACCCAGTAAGAAATATCATGACTAAAATAATGAAGAATAAAATTTATCTTTAGTCTACAACAGAATTAAATCAGAGATTTAAAGATATTTTAATTGTTCAACAACAACAATTGCAGCGGAACAAACCATCCATTAGAAGAGTCAAGTAGATTATAATATCTACCATCTTCTATAAATTAAAGGATCACCACCAATATTTTATCCCTGTAACACCAATCAACAATTCCTGTTTATGAACATCCAAATCAACAATTTATATTCAACAGCCTCTCTTTGCACTACGTGCCAAAGATATTAATTTGTAACAGCACCGGTAATGATCATGCCAAACGCTAGTTCATCTTTGCACTACCGGCCAAAGAGAACTTTCACCATACGCCTTTGTTTGTAACACAAAAAGTCATGATTATACCAATACACAGTTTGGTCAAAATCATGTCACGCCAGTTCATCTTTGCACTACGGGCCAAAGAGAACTATCACCACAATTTAAGTATGAGGATGAGGATGATGACAATGATACAGTGAGATTAAGGATAAGAAAATCTTTATAATTTAATCAGTATCAAAGATTGACCAAATTGCCAACACGATAATCAAATTGTGGAGTCAAATTCAAGAATGATATTCAAGAAATTATTTCATGCTTCAACTATAACGTATAAATTGAAATAGAAAGATTCAAGTGAAAAGATATTAGATGAAGCACAAACTATTAAGGATATTCTACTAATTTTCAGGGATTTTCTCCATTTAAAAATAAGGTTTTGGAAACAAACAAGGATTTCTTATCATAAATGGAGAAATGTGAAAGAAAAAGATATCCCTTAAAGAGTACAAAAGAAATGATAAGTTATATGAGTATAACAGAATATATGAAACTACAAATAGATTTTCACCTGTCATGCGATAATTCGCGTAGACAGATTATTTCCACAACAGATTAATAAGTAATGAATACGACGGGTTATTCACCAGGTATGCGTCAATCCGCACGAACAGGTTATACCCACAGATTAATAAGGAATGAATACAGAAGGGTATTCACCAGGTACGACACTCGTACTTACAGGTTATTCCCATAGAATAGTAAGGGTTGAATACAAAAGGATATTCACCAGGCATGCGTCATACCGCACGGCCAGGTTATCCCCACAAATTAATACAAATGAATAACAACCTTTATGAGTATAATATCACTTACGAACATGAAAGCAAATGATATTATATATGAGTATGAAAGAAATGATATTCCCTACCTTTGTTAACTGGATGTTACTTTCTATGAAGTTTACTAACTTCGGATAATACTAGTATTCTCACAAATACTCACAATAGCCTAGCACACTAAGAGAACTTCAGAAATTTAGAGAGAGTGAGGAAGTATAAGCAATGAAGGTGTGAAAATTTCTTAAGCAAACTCTCTCTATTTATAGGAAAATCAAGGTGAGGGCATTTTGGTCTTTTCCCCATATTCTTTTAATATCATCCATCCATTTTTTTCTTCCATTAATATCATCCATCCATTTTTTCTTCCATTAATATCATCCATCCATTTTTTCTTCCATTAATATCATCCATCCATTTATTCAAAAATATTAATCTATTATCAAAAGATAATTCCATTATCAAAAGATAAAACCATAAAAATAACTCCATTATCACAATAAATCCATTTTTCTGTATTATTGTGTTAAATGTATTAATATCACAGATAGCATATACTCGCAATACTGATAACCAGATTATTCCCAGGAAAGAGGGGGCCTTCCATAAAAAATGGCGCGCAATTAAATAACCCCTTTTCTTGACAGAATTTCTAGACATTGTCGATAATGCTAAAATATCCTATCAAATGATATAAGTTACAATGTCGTGACAAATAGTAAAATATATTATGCAGATGCTAATTAACAATTATTGAATCAAGATACTATGCAATTGCTACTTTATCAATTATTGAATCAATAATATAAAACACTGTGCAACATCGTGAGCTACTGTGGAATACCGTGTGCTACTGTGGAATAACGCGTTTTACTGTTCTTTTTATCACCGGGTATTTTAATAGTTATCGGTTAAAGTTTTGCCGCCAATTTCTATCACTTTCTATATCCGACAGTTAACCCGTTGTGGGGCCCACTATCATTGACAATATTGCCATTTCGGCGCCGTCGTACGGTACCGAATATAATATTCCCCGACAGAAAGAATATTTCCCGACAAAAGGAATATTCCCCGATATACTATTTATCAGATAATTTGCATATAACACCCTTAACTATCATTTATAACAATTAAGCATTTCACTATTTAGAAAAATAATCATAAAGAAAATAAATTTTTATTTCATAAATTCGGGGTCTTACATAAGTTTACCCATAACATATATTTATTGATTATGTTTCATTCTTTTCTTTTTTGTCTTCATGAAATTCGCAGTTATTATCTACTACTACCCCCATTCTAAAATTATGGATACATTTTAATTTTTTAAAGTATTTCTAAAATTAAAAATTGATATGAAGTTATTTAGTTTTAATATAAACAAATATAACAATTGTAAACTAACTATAAAGTACTACTAATTATTATTTTTGTTGTTTCTAAAACTTGAACAAAATTATATAAATTTTGAATTTTAAGATTTTGTAAATTGACTCTAAAAAATTAAAATATATATTTAATTTTGGAACGGAGAGAGTATTAAGAATCACGGGGTACACGTGCAATATCCTACAAATCGCATTTTAGCTGAAGTTTTAGTCTATCAGCTAGACTAAGAAGAATTTTAGGGGAAAGAAGAGAGAAGAAAGGATATTGAAAATTATTTTTGTTTGATATTCAATAATCTGTTCAGTACAAAGGTTAGCCTCTTATAGGTTTAAATTGCTCTCCCTAATAAATCATAGCCTTCCACCCTTCCTTACTATTATTTTAATACTAGCCCTTCATTTTCACATATTATTTACACTGACCCTTTAACCCCGTCCGAGGCAAGGATTTGATAGGTATAAATTAATTATTCCCTCCGTCTTAAATTAATTGCATTTTTAGGATTTTTTAAAGTCAAATTGACTTTTTTTAAAACTAATCTTTTTACTATTTTTGCTAACATATAGGTGAAGATATTATAACCAAAAGAAAGTATATACAATTTATTACTAATTTCAATTTTTATAATTTTAAAAATATATTTATATATGCTTAATTATTAATTTTAAAAATAGTCAATTTGACTTAAAAAAGTCATAGAAAAGCAATTAATTTGAGACAGAGGGAGTATTTTATATTTTTATTTAGTAAAATAAAAATATGTTTGGTCATTTATTCTTTCTTTTTGAAGGACAATGAGTGGCTAATTCATCTCAAATTGGTGGTAATCGTAAAATTAATATAATTTCAATTTTATGTCATATTGATCAAGAGGAACCGTTTTATCAATTAAGTGTGATAAATAAGTATATCAATTTTTATTTAATACTCATGATATATACTAATCGTAATCGACAATACTATATGTAATAATTTTTATCGGATGAAATTTATTGTAGCCGGAGGAAATTTATTGCTACCTTAAAAGGTTTACTAAACCAACGATTACTCTCATTTTGTCTCTTTCATCTGTAAGTCAAAAATACTAAACTCATATTTAAGTAACACAAATAATACTTTTTACATGATGTTAGACTACAATAATAATTAAACAACATTACAACATGGAATTCAAATGATCACATATATACCTTTAAGGGAGCTTATAACACAACTTACCTTGAGACATATTTTGATAATATTCCCGACTTCATACGTTTTTTTTATTCGTGCATTATGATGTTGTGCAGAAGAACAAATATTTGACTCACTTTGTGAAATCATATTTATGTCTTACAAACCAAAAATAGATAACTACTAAAACATTTTTCACTGGCAGCTATGTTTCGGTGTAAGCTTGTCGAATCACCTTGCGTTGAGCATCATTTCTGTGAGGCAGAATAGATACGATCAATCCCTCATTTGTTCCCCAATTGCAACAGCACCGGTCAGAAAATTGGGAAATTTTAATATTGATAAACACAAAATCTATGAAGCCATTAAAAGGAAACATACAAATAAAAACATTGCTATAGAAAAAATAAAAATTCTACGCGGACATGATAATTGGACATGAGCTCTTTACAATTTCACCTATTTGTATTTTGACCCTCCATTTCTTATTTAATTTTTTTGAATCTCTATTTTATAAAACTTTACTCATTTTTGAAAAAAATAAAAGTTTCTAATATTTTTTCCTTAATTATTATTATTTTTTTAAAAATATTTTATTTTAAAATATAATTATTATTTTAAAAAAATAATTTATTTTAAAATATTAAAAATATTTATTTTATTTTAAAATATTAAAAATTGGGTTGAGTCAAAATGGGTCTGGTTGGGGTCAAATCGAGTAGAAGAAACGGAAACGCAAAAAAATATCACTTTAACGACCTAAGTGACGAAAAATGAACTTTAGAGACAACTTTGAAAGTGGGTGACAACTTGGAGGGACAGAAGTGTCATTCAGCCAAAATAATAACACCAAAATTCTTTTAAAAGAATTATGCATTCATTTTTGGTGAATGAATTGTTATCCCAAAGGAGAGTTTTCTAATCCATTTATAGGATTCCAAACACCCTTTGAAAATGCTCTTTTTTAATTTGAAAAGATATGAACCAAGCACACCCTTTCTAAGAGTCACATTAGTTCAAACTTGTGACCCAAATCGAACTATTGCACCGGTTCAATGTTACACCCGTTCAAATTCGCAATCATACCGGTTCAAACTAGTGACTCGAGTTGAACCATTGTACCGGTTCAACATTACAACAATTCATATTAGTAATTACATCTTTACCATTGAACCAATACATCTGTTAGTTATTAAAACAATATAATATATTTATTATATAACAACAGATTTTAAAAATATCCAACAATATATATTGGATATTAGCTGGAAAAGACACCGCTAATACATATTGAATAGAGCTTTACGAAGTTACAATCTTTCTAGCAAAATTATAAGTGCCTTGATTTTAGTATTATTACTAGAAATCATAATGTTCAGTTGTAATCCATTTTCGTCTCTAATTTCATATCCTGTAAAAGGGGCTTCGGAGTAAAATAGGGGTTTCCTTTAATATTGGACGATGAGAGTTTAAGGGGAGTTTAAGGTGCAAAGGTTTTCAATGGAGTAGTGGTACTCAAAGGGAGCATGAAGTACTCAAGGGATGAGTTTTCCTCAAGGGGGAGCTGTGTGCTCAGGAAATTTTCTGAATTCTATAGTACATAGAATTGATATGGCTGAATGACACTTATCACCCTCCAAGTTATCACCCACTTTCAATGTCGTCCTTAAAGTACATTTTTCGTCAATTGGACCCTTAAAGTGGGATTTTTTGGCGTTTCCGTTCCTTTTACCCCATTTTACCCCCACCCGACCCATTTTGACTGAAACTGACCCAGTTTGACACAACCCAATTTCATCAATTAATTGTTTTTAAAAAAAAACTAAAAAGTTTTAAAATTATTTTAAAAATAATTATTAGTTAAAAATTCTTTTAAAAATAATATTTTATTTTAAAATATTAAAAATTATTATTTTTAATATTTTTAAAAAATATTATTATTTTAAAATTAATTATTATTTTTAAAATAATATTTTATTCTAAAATATTAAAAATACTTATTATTTTAAATATTTTTAAAAATAATTATTATTTTCAGGAAAAAAATATTAAAAACTTTTATTTTTTCATAAAATGAGTAAAGTTTCATAAAATATAGATTCAAAATATTTATTTAAAAATAATTATTTTTAATATTTTAAAATAAAATATTATTTTTAGAATAATTTTAAAATAATAATTATTTTTATATTTAAAAATGAAATATTATTTTTAAAAAGTTTTAAAAATAATTATTATTTTCAGAAGAAAAAAAATTAAAAACTTTTATTTTTTTCAAAAATGAGTAAACTTTCATAAAATATAGATTCAAAAAAATTAAAGTTTAAATTTTTTTAATTCTTAATTATTTTTATGAAAGTTTACACATCTTTTAAAAAATAAATATTTCTAGTTTTGTTTTATGAAAATAAAAAAAATTTTATTTACTTTTTTTGAATCTATATTTTATGATTTGTAAAACAAATTAAAAATTTCTATTTTTTCTAAAAATAAAGTTTAATTTTTTTGAATCTATATTATATAAAACTTTACTATTTTTTTTAAAAATGATAAATTTTCTAATTTTTTTTCCTGAAAAAAAATATAATTTTTAAATTTTATTTATTTATTTATTTTTTTAAAAAATTGAATCAGTTTTTTTATTTATCTTTTACTGTTTTTTGTATTTTACATATAAAATGAAAAAAAAATCTACTTTTTTTAAAAATAAAGTTTTGTTTTTAATTTTTTTGAATCTATATTTTTTTTCCTGAAAATAAGAATTATTTTAAAAAATATTTAAAATAATAATAATTTTTAAGATTTTAAAATGAAATATTATTTTTATAATTATTTTTAATATTTTAAAATAAAATATTATTTTAGTTTTTTTAAAAAAAATAATTAGTGAAATTGGGTCGGGTCAAAATGGATCGGATTGGGTCAAAATTTGGTGAAAATGAGTCGGGTTTGGGTTAAATCGAGTAAAAGGAACGGAAACGCAAAAAAATGTTACTTTAAGGGTCCAATTGACGAAAAATGTACTTTAGGGACGACATTGAAAGTGGGTGATATCTTGGAGGGTGATATGTGCCATTCAGCCGAATTGATATTATTGTAATTGATTTACTAATATTAAAGGAAACTTGTTGAGTATCAATTGATACCTGACCTTTGATGTAGACTCATATAGTAGGACTAAAGGGTCAAACCGAGTATAAATCTTAATGTGCATGTGCGTTTGATATATACATTACATATTCTGTTAATTTAATTATGTTTATCACTTATTTCCTACATTAGAAAAACTTGAAAATATTACTGCACGACTAGTTAGTTTTATTCTGAAGTTAGACAGAAAAATTACAACAATAACTCAAAATAGCCAGTCAAATTAGATGTCTGGATTACACATGTGGAGAAAATTTTAAACTTGACATAGTTTGTTGATCCACACACAGACCCTTATTCATTCCTCCCTTCTAGGTGTGCACATACATAATTTCAATTTTAAATCATGATAAAATTTAACATTTTTACCTTTTAAATCGGGAATATATTCTTAAAACTTCTTTAGCGAATACTGGATAGTCGCGGAATATATTTGAATAACAAATAAACAAAGGGATCAGCAAAAAAACTGACATATAGAAGAATAAGGGATTAAACAAAATCCAAACTACAAATAGTGAGTTAAACAAAGGTGCGATCAATACATCAAAGATTAGAATAATACACCTACTATACGTGAAAAAGATTCATAACCAAAGTTGATTCCATTCAACAATTTGTTATAACATTTAACAAATTCTATTTTACATTATCAGTTTGCCAAAAAGTCTCGGTTAACATTTTACTACAGTTGTTTCTCATCAATAAAAAAAGATATGCGGCTGAAAAGGAAAACAGAGCCACATTATAAACCACCTTGAAGTAAAAGAACTACATGAAAATTAACAATTTACATGATTATTTGAGATGTAAATCAAACCAATAATCTTAATTTGGTACTTCCACTTAAAAATTCTTTAAAAAATTCTTTATTTCACTTAAAGCCCAGCTCCACAATGAACTTGATGTAAAGTTCAACTGGACTAATTTAGGTTCTATAGTGTGATGCAAGTAGTGATGGCTGGCCAAAACAAGATGTATAGTACCTAGTGGGTATACGCTATGGACTGTACCAGTCTCTTTCGTTAGCAAGGATCACCTGCCTCAGACTGCACCAAAAATTCCCAAATTTGTTCCTAAAGGAAGAAAACAGGCCTTGATCTAAGGTTCATGTCAATATGGTTGTTGCTGATTGAAGATCAAAACCCCTCCAACTTGTAAGAAGAAGAAATACTTCATTAGAATCGTAACCGAAGGAAAATAGACTTTATGGTAGCATATATATTGAATAGACAAATTGTAACCGAAGGAAAAGAATCATTAAAGGAGGGACAAAATATGGATATTAATTTTCATGGAGAAAATTTATAGCGGCCAATAACATCCGCCAAAAGGAATTTATTGCGGACTTAAAAGAACTACCAAATTTCCCCCATTTTTCCTCTTTATATGTAGTACATCTTCAATATCAACAATAATATACAACATTATCTCCTTCTAGTTGCTATCATCGGTACAGTTGCATTTACCATTTACACAAAAAGAACTCTAAATGAACTTAAAAGTGTAGAAAAATTGGAGAAGAAGCCTCTGTGACTGCTAAAATGGAAAAGCTTCTGCTTGAAAGACCCATGCATCTGGATTTTTCATCGTTGTTGTCATAGCTTGAATGTGAGGTAGATTGGGTGTAAATAATTGGACGTCATGAGGGGTTTGTTTTAGTGATGCAGTGGCAAATTGCAGTTTAGAATCGGATTTAGAATAAAATTTAAATTTATTATTATTATTTTTATTTTAATAGTTTCCAACTTACAGGAAAAGCTGATTAGTAATTTTATTATCCTTTGCAAAGTAGAATATGACAGTTATTTATTATTCTTTTGAAAGTAAATTAAGAGAGTTATTTATTATCCTTTTCAAAGTATATGCAGGAGAGTACCTAGGTTTACAAATATATGTTGTTTTGAGACTTTTTATTCATTCAATTCATAATAAGAATGTTATCTAATCCTCACATTTGTGTTAATACGTTAAACTAACCAAGTTATCACTGCGTCATTTCGATCCCTTTATTGTAACTAGAGAAAAAGAAAACACATGAAATATATGTATTTGTTATATCAAAGCTCGAAATGAGTTAGGGATACAAGTCTATTTCATGTTCTCCATCTTCTCTCTCTCTTTCTCATGTATACTATTATATAAACAGATAAATGAGAGTAATCGTTGATTTAGTAGGCCTTTTAGGTTGTAATAAATTTTCTTTGTCACAAAGATTTTCTCTAGTAAAAATTATTACATAAAGTAATGTCGGTCACGATTAGTATATATTATGGGTATTAAATATGCACACATGATGAAATAAAAATTGATATACTTATTTATCACAGTTAAATAATATACGGTTACATATTAAATATGACATACATATGAAACTATATTAGTTTTACAATACCCACCAAATTCGTGTCTTACACGGATTAAAGGGCCAGTGCACACAACCACACAAAAGAATGAAACAAACATGGTTGTCTTGTAGTTGATCTTACAGCCATAGTTACCGGAATATTTGTTAAATTAAATGGTATTTGTTACAAGGTTGTTTTGTCTAAATATCACAAAAGGAGTTCAAGTTTGCTTATTAGAAAGCAAAGGATCAAGTAAATGACTTAAGTAGTGAACAACTCCGCTTCTCTATGAATGACTTTTCATATTTTTGGCAGGGAGGATAAAGCTTTTACGTGCTGTTGATGCCAAAATTTCTAGAGAAACTGCAGATGACATAATTCCTTGTTAACAAGAATCACATTATACTCAATCCTTTTGTTTCCCAAAAAAAAAGTTCAATACGACATATGACCAATTTGTAAAATCATAACATTCAAATTGTGTTTTATATTTATTTTAAGTTTTAAAACAACAATTTATAATTAGTAATATTTTTTGAGAATTGATATTTCCACAAGCTAATGTGATATTTACACAAGTGGGTCCAATTTTAACTAAACCAACCCTTTGTGCAGTAGACTAACTATATAAGTTTGTTCTTATATCCAATTTGCCCTTATTTAGTAAAAGTTGAATTCTAATTTATTTTAACTATTGCTCAAAAGTCTATTCATATTCTCTTGTCCAACTTTTTCTCTATGTATATCAATCTTCGCTCCTACCGCCATTATTCATCTACAAATAGTCAAGCGAAAGTGAAAGAAGTAATTTGAGGTAAAATCAAAAAATCATATGTGAATTCTACTCTTAATTTTTCTCTTTTTATTCTTGTTTGCTTCTTTTTTTTTAATCTGGATAATCTTCTACTAATGAGTAAATCTTTTTCTTCATCAATCCTTTTTTTTGCTATGAACCCTAGTTTTTCAATTGTTTTTTATTTTCACCATTAGCATAAAAATATATAATTAATAACAAAATTCAGATTAGACGTGGTAATTTTCATGAAAGATGCTACATTGATGCATCTAGTCATGTGACCATTATTTGATGTATTTGTCAGTATTTTTGTAATTTTTTTGGTATCAAAAACTTAATTTATGTATAATATATTTTTGACATATTAATAATTATTTTATATTGGTTGAAGAATTATATGCCATGTATTCGCATATTTGTCTTACAAAAGTGTTTTTTTATACTAAGGTATTTAGGTGTTTGAACTAGAATGAATTATGGAGCAAATGAAATCTTCAAAGAAAATTCAACGTACAATGACAACATAAATGATAGCAATGTAAAGAATAATAAAAGCATAAATGACAGTAATGCAGTGTACGAAGAGAACATTGCTACACAAGGTGAAACATTACAACTTCCGGGGATAGAATTTGAAAATCGAGAAGATCTCATCGGTTTGGTTCAAACATTTGTTTTGATGCAAGGTTATGCAACATCGATTAAAAAAAAATCAGCGAATGATAGTTTTGTGATTATTGGTTGTGATAGAGGAGGTACTTATCGGAACAAGTTAAAACTTCAGATGGAAAATTGGAAAAGAAAAACATCATCTCAGTTAATAGATTGTCCTTTTGAAGTTTATGGTAGAAAAAGGATTGGGCGTTTATGGGTGCTTGAGGTAAAAAATGCATGTCATAATCATGAGCCTACATTTGATATGTCGGGTCATTCTACTTGTTCAAACGCATTAAAGAAATGACAAAGTCTGGAATTTCTCCACGCCAAATTCTTTCTTCACTTAGACAAGGTAATCCCAATCTCAAAGCAGTTTCTCGAACAATGTATAATGCAAAACCTAAGATATGTAGAGATAATTTGGGTGGTCGTACAATGCTTAAAGCTTTACTTGAAGAACTTGACGCTGATGGTTTTACTGAAAGTAATATGCCCTCAAGCCAATTATATTTGATGTATTAAGCATTTACTTTGTAATCTTATTCAAATATTAATAATAGAATAAAAGGCATATTTTATCCATGTTAATTGGTTGAATTAATAAATGTGATAAATCCATAGTTTTCGAGCAATGCTTTTAGAATCATGATGAGATCATGCTAGTGAGATCTAAATTCAAGAAAGCTCAAAACTAAAATGTTCCTAATCGTTGGATCACTAATATTGGGATTACTGATCCGGATAGATTAGTACATACTATGCTTGATCTTTAGAAGATAATGATTGATCTCATAATCATTTGTGTGAAGACACTAAAGCAAGTATGTAGGTGCTTATTAGAGAATAAGTTTCACTGAACGTGACTCGCTTAAAGAACCCTAATGGGAGTTTTATTCACCTGTCAATAGGGAAGTTCTTAAGTGATAGTTGTACAAGTGATCCTTGGACTTGAGATCATCATAGTACCTTGTGTATGTTAAGTTATACTTTGTCATATTCCTTAATACCTTAGGGTATGTCATAGGGTATGTACGGGTATAATAAAGTATACACGGAGGTAGGTGAATGATCGACAAAGGATCTACCACTTCTGATAAAGGGAGAGAATGTCCTATGCGATTTGATAAATGACAGCTCAAAAAATCCCTGGCCAGGGTTGAATGAAAATTAGAAAGGAGTTTCTAATTTACATTAATCGGAGTTGTGCATTTTTTAATCGAAATGCATATGATTAAATAAAATAAGACTTGTCAGTAATTCCATGTCTTATATTTAATTGGGACATTGTATGGCAGAAGGATTGAATTGTACGGTAACTACTGCTGAATAGGTTCTATGTGATTAAACGTTGATTTCATATTATACGGATAGTCATGATACATTATCGTAAGGTGTCCCTCATGATGTAGAATAAATATTTATTTATATATGAATTAAAGGAGTTTAATTTATTATAAATAATATTAGAATAGTTCTAATTTATTTATTCTACGACCGACATAATATTGAACCTTAAGGGTCACACCGCAAAAGAATAATTTTGTATTGGAAATAATTGGCTAAATAATAATAAATTAAGTATTTAATTTATTATTTGAATAAATTGAAATGCTTAATATTTATAATGATATATTTGGAGAAATATTGAATTATAAATTAATGAGGGAAATCTTATTATTATTATTATTTAATTCTTAATTAGATTGAGAATTAAATTAAATGAAAATGCAAATTAAATAAAATGGTAGTATACTTGCTTAATGTTGATTAAGCAAGTAACACATGTTAATTGCTTAAATGAATAACATGTGAGTTAGGAGAAAATGTATACTTACATTTTGTGTAAGTATTATTTTTGTAAGTATCCTAATAAGATTAGGGTTTCCTAATTAACCTAGATATTCATTAGCCTCCATCTTAAGAGTTAAGAGAGAAATATTGTTCTTGTTATTCTTAAGAGTTAGGAATAAAATTAATGGGATTAGCCATCCAAGATTTCTAGGAAATCAAAATATTGTTTCTTGTTTAATTGTTCTTGGTGGATTACCTCTAGAGTGCTACATACACTTTGTAGCTAGTGTTTAATCCAAGGAACAAAGATTGGAGGAGCTTGAAGAAATCAACAAAGGATTGTAGATTGGAAGAGCTTGAAGAAATCAAGAGAGGAGTAGATCTTGATAAGGTTCAAGAGTTGAATCATCAAAGGTATTATCTCTTGTTAATCTTCATCAATTAATAGTTATGCATAAGGTGATTCATGGATAAGTTGCAAAAATTTTAATTTCCATTTTCCGTTGCGTATTACAATTAGATTGTGATTTTGCAAACTTACAGTGGTATCAAGAGCCATCCTTATGCGTACTATTAATTGTGTCAATCATATATATATGTTGATATGTGTTTAGAATAATTTTTTTTTGGTATAATTGTTAGTATGAAATTATGTTTTTTGGAAAAACATCAAAATCAAAAAAAAAAAAAAAATTGTTCATGCCGGACACTGTTCACGTCGGAACTGTTCACCGGCACTGTTCATTGGGCAGCGGACACTGTTCACCGGGCAGCGGAACTGTTCACCGGGCAGCCCGAACACTGTTCACCGGGCAGCCCGGGCACTGTTCACAAAAAAAAAATTTGATTTTCCAATTTTAAAATTTCAATGTTGAAAAATAAAGATGTTTATTTTAGACTTGAAATTGGTTTAAAATAAAGGAGTTTATTTTAATTAATATTGGATTTCAATTTTGAACAAAGATTCTAAATTTTTATAAAGGAGTTTATATTAATTTGGAATAGATTAAAATAAAGGAGTTTATTTTAATTGGATTTTGGATTTCTACTAGTCAATTGCCCATTAAATGATATCAATATATATTGAATGGTTTATTATTCATGAGATGAATGGTATTTATATATGTTGATATATATAGGGGATGATTAAGGACTATTGACCAATGTGATTGGATTTAATTTGAATGGATGTTTGAATGAATGGTTTTATTCATAATGGGGTCTGCGTACCTCGCCTATCTAAATTTCTAAATGTAATTTCTATCTCTCTCCTATGTACTTTCCCTTGACTGTTGATCAAGGTTTCTATTTTGTTAAAATGAATGTAATAGGATTTAATAGAGTTACTAGAGAAATTGGAACCGAAGAGCAAGAGCATTGAAGACCCATTTGTAATGAAGCCTGGGTTGAATGTAATAGTTATATTCAAATTTATTCTTGCACCCTAGGTTTGACCTGTTGATTTACTCGGTGGCTCGAGTGAATCAAATTAGATTAAGTCTATAATCATCCCATATAGAATATAGTATTCTATGAATGCATGCTTATAATATATATATTAAATATATTATTATTCATGTTGATGAATGTTTAATATGACGCGTATATATATATATATGTATATATATATATATATATATACTTGCATGCGCGCTAAACAAGATGAGACCATTAATAACAAAACCCTCATTACAAAATATTAAGTTGAATACGTTTAAAGGTATTTCAAAAATATCAAACGTAGTCTTCTAGCATGATAAAGCAATAGAGTATTAATTATTTAATATTAGTTTGTTGTGCACACACAAGACTTCTATTAAATTTTTAAGATGTTGGCTTTATTACATTAAAAATGTTTTATAAGGAATTGAATAATACCAGTTTTGTTGTGCACACATAAGGACTATATTTTTCTATTCGCTTATATGGAAATGCTATGTGAAACTTAACTTGGATTATTTTAGTTCGGATGTGCACACACTTGACTATTATAATCTAAGAGGCAAAATACAAGGAGTTACATAGTTGATGTAATTGACAAGAGTTGTCTACCCTTTGAATAAATATATGGTTTGTTGTGCACACATAAGGCTGCATATTTATGTCAATAGGATCCTTACTCACTAAACAGATTTTTGAAAATTTGTCGAACTATATATGGAGGGTCATATAGTTTGTATAAAATAGTGGGAGACACTCTTTTAATAAAGTCCTATATTAAATTGGTGATTAATAAAATGAATATATGCTAATGTTGTTTAAATAAAAATTCATTTATAGATTTTTACAAATGGCCCATTCACTATCACTGCGGAGCATATTGGATGCTAATAAACTAACCGGACCGAACTACACGGATTGGTTACGGAATTTGAGAATTGTTCTCACCGCTGAAAAATTATCTTATGTCCTTAATTCGCCTGTTCCTGCAACTGTTGCAGAAACTGCTTCTGAGGAAGAGATTGCTACTTTTAAAAAGTGGCAAGATGATGCTATGGTAGCTTAATGCATCATGCTCGCATCCATGAGTAACGAGTTACAACGTCAACATGAGAAAATGGATGCACCTGCTATATTGCTTCACCTGCAAGAGTTGTATGGTGAACAAAGTAGGTCTGCAAGATATGAGATATCTAAGGAGCTCTTCCGATCTAGAATGACCGATGGCCCTACAGTACAGGCACATGTCCTTAAAATGATCAATTTGATTGAACAATTGGGACAACTGGGTTTTGTAATGGATGGAGAGTTGAGCCAAGATTTGATCTTGCAGTCACTCCCGAACTCCTACTCACAATTTGTTGTGAATTTTCACATGAACAAGCTTGATGTCAGCTTGCCTGAATTGCTTAACATGTTGAAAACTGCAGAGAGTCACTTTCCATCCAAGAAAGACCAAGTCTTACTGATAGGTGACGCTTCCAAGAAAAGGAAGTGGCCCAAAGGAGCTTCTGCTAAGAAGAAAAATTCTAAGAAGGTAAAAGGAAAGACAGTTGATAAAGGTAATAAGAATAAAACAAGTGCGAATAGCAAAGGAGTTTGCTTCCACTGCAATAAGCCTGGACATTGAAAGAGAAACTGCAAGGATTACCTTGCAGAGGCAAAGTAGAAAAAGCTTGTTGAAGCTTCAGCTACAGATACAGATACAGGTTTATTCATGATTGAAATAAATCTTTCTGTAAGTCAAAATTCTACTTGGGTATTAGATACCGATTGTGGTTCTCACATATGCAATTCATTGCAGGGAATAAACAGAAGTAGAAGGCTAAACAAGGGAGAAGTAACTCTACGAGTGGGAAATGGAGCAAAGGTTGTTGCATTAGCTGTGGGGACTTATTGTTTAACACTGCCTACGGGAAAATCTATCAATTTAATAAATTATTATTATGTACCTGTTCTCATCAGAAACATTATATCTATTTCTATGTTGGACAAAGAAGGATTCGCTGTTATATTTAAGAACACTGGTTGTTCTATTTATAATAATAATGTTTTGTTTGGAACTGGTAGCTTAATTGATGGACTTTACTTACTTGACTTACATGAAAATATTTTTCAAATTGAACAAACTTGTAAAAGAAAAAGAGATGAAGTAAATCATACTTTCATTTGGCACTGTAGACTCGGTCACATCAATGAAACAAGATTAAACAAGTTACATATTGATGGTCTTTTAGAACCATTCGATTTTGAATCATATCCAACTTGTGAATCATGTCTCATGGGTAAAATGACTAAATCTCCATTTAGTGGACATGGAGAGAGGGTTACAGGGTTGTTAGAGTTGGTACACACAGATGTATGTGGACCTATGACAACAGATGCTAGAGGAGGGTATTCGTATTTCATTACATTCACTGATGATCATTCAAGATTTGGATATGTGTATTTAATGAAATACAAATCCGAATCATTTGAAAAGTTCAAAGAATTCAGAAGTGAAGTAGAGAAACAAACTGGCAAAAGTGTTAAGATTCTTCGATCAGATCGTGGAGGAGAATACTTGAGCAATGAGTTTCTTAATCATCTCAAAGAAAATGGTATTCTCTCTCAATGGACGCCTCCTGGTACGCCACAATTAAATGGTTTTTCTGAAAGGAGAAATCGTACCTTGTTAGACATGGTGCGGTCCATGATGAGTTTCATCGACCTTCCAATATCATTCTGGGGTCATGCCCTAGAAACGGCTGCATATCTACTTAACAAGATTCCCTTAAAATCCGTCCATAAGACTTCATATGAGATGTGGACAGGGAGGAAACCCAGTCTTAAGCATGTTAAGATTTGGGGTTGTAACGCTTATGTAAAGAAGTTACAAAGCGACAAACTTGAGGCTAGATCTGACAAGTGCAAATTTGTGGGGTATCCTAAAGAAAGTTTAGGATATTATTTCTATAATCCTACCGAGCAAAAGGTGTTTGTTGCCAAACACGCTACCTTTCTGGAAAAGGAGCTTATCCTTGAAGGGACTAGTGGGAGGAAAATAGATCTTGAAGAAATTCAAGAACCACAAATCATTACAGATCAAGTGGATGAACATGTTGAAGTAGATATAACTTCTGTACCACAACCGAGTCGTAAATCTGGAAGAGTGCCGAAAATACCTAAAAGGTATACACTCATCACAGAAGATGATGATGAGGTACGCATCATAACTGATGATGATCCAGTAACATACGATGAGGCTATGAGTAGTAAACACTCTGAGAAATGGCAAATAGCCATGAAATCCGAAATGGACTCCATGTATGAAAATTAAGTATGGACTTTGGTTACTCCACCTGAAGGCATTGTGCCTATAGGGTGTAAATGGGTCTTTAAGAAAAAGACTGGAGCAGATGGCAAGGTGAAGGCCTATAAGGCCAGACTGGTTGCAAAAGGTTTCAAACAATATAAGAAGTTGACTATGATGAAACCTTCTCACCAGTAGCCATGCTCAAGTCCATCCGGATTTTACTTGCGATTGCAGCTTACTATGACTACGAAATCTGGCAAATGGACGTGAAAACGGCCTTCCTCAATGGGAAACTAGATGAGGATGTATATATGATACAGCCAGAGGGTTTTGTTTCAAAGGTTGGAACAAATCAAGTGTGTAAGTTACAAAGATCCATTTATGGATTAAAGAAAGCTTCTTGAAGTTGGAACATCCGTTTTGATGAGACAATCAAAGAGTTTGATTTTATCAAAAATGAGGATGAACTATGTGTGTACAAGAAAGTTAGTGGGAGTGCTGCGACATTCCTGGTATTATATGTTGATGATATATTACTTATAGGGAATGACATACCGATGCTACAATTAGTTAAAATTTGGTTATCTAAACACTTCTCCATGAAGGACTTGGGAGAAGCATCCTACATATTGGGGATAAAGATCTATAGAGATAGATCAAAGAGGATGCTCGGCTTGACCCAAGGTGCATACATTGATTCGATGCTAAAGAGGTTTAGCATGCAAGACTCCAAGAGAGGGCTCATACCGATGAGTCAAAATCTCTCTAAGAAATTGTCCCCAAAGGCACCTGAAGAGAGAGAACGCATGAATCAAATACCTTATGCTTCGACAATAGGATCCATAATGTATATAGAATGATATGTACCAGACCAGATGTTGCTTATGCACTTAGTGTAACAAGTAGATATCAGTCTAATCCTGGAGAAGAACACTGGAAAGCTGTGAAAAACATCTTGAAGTACTTAAGAAGAACTAAAGATGTGTTTCTAGTATATGGTGGGTCTGATTTGAAACTAGAGGGTTTTACAGACTCAAGTTTTCAAACTGACCAAGATGACAGTAAATCCATGTCAGGATATGTATTTACCTTGAACGGTGGAGCAATGAGTTGGAAGAGTTCCAAACAGCAAACAGTTGCTGACTCAGTGACAGACGCAGAGTATATAGCTGCAAGTGAAGCTGCAAAGGAAGCTGTTTGGATGAAGAAGTTCATTTCTGAACTCGGGGTAGTTCCTAGCATTACTGGACCTGTTCCGATTCATTGTGACAACACTGGAGCTATTGCACAGGCTAAGGAACCCAGGTCTCATCAGAGATCCAAACACGTGTTGCGGCGATTTCATTTAATTAGAGAAATAATTGAAAGAGGAGATGTCACCTTAGAAAGAGTGGACTCCCAAAACAACATTGCAGATCCATTTACTAAAGCATTATCGCAAGATCAATTCAATCGCCATTTCGATAAAATGGGTATTAGATACCAAGGTGATTGGCTTTAGTGCAAGTGGGAGATTGAAAGTAATATGCCCTCAAGCCAATTATATTTGATGTAATAAGCATTTACTTTGTAATCTTATTCAAATATTAATAATAGAATAAAAGGCATATTTTATCCATGTTAATTGGTTGAATTAATAAATGTGATGAACCCATAGTTTTCGAGCAATGCTTTTAGAATCATGATGAGATCATGCTAGTGAGATCTAAATTCAAGAAAGCTCAAAACTAAAATGTTCCTAATCGTTGGATCACTAATATTGGGATTACTGATCCGGATAGATTAGTACATACTATGCTTGATCTTTAGAAGATAATGATTGATCTCATAATCATTTGTGTGAAGACACTAAAGCAAGTATGTAGGTGCTTATTAGAGAATAAGTTCACTGAACGTGACTCGCTTAAAGAACCCTAATGGAGTTTTATTCACCTGTCAATAGGGAAATTCTTAAGTGATAGTTGTACAAGTGATCCTTGGACTTGAGATCATCATAGTACCTTGTGTATGTTAAGTTATACTTTGTCATATTCCTTAATACCTTAGGGTATGTTATAGGGTATGTACGGGTATAATAAAGTATACACGGAGGTAGGTGAATGATCGACAAAGGATCTACCACTTCTGATAAAGGGAGAGAATGTCCTATGCGATTTGATAAATGACAGCTTAAAAAATTCCTGGCCAGGGTTGAAGGGTTGAATGAAAATTAGAAAGGAGTTTCTAATTTACATTAATCGGAGTTGTGCATTTTTAAATCGAAATGCATATGATTAAATAAAATAAGACTTGTCAGTAATTCCATGTCTTATATTTAATTGGGACATTGTATGGTAGAAGGATTGAATTGTACGGTAACTACTGCTGACTAGGTTCTATGTGATTAAACGTTGATTTCATATTATACGGATAGTCATGATACATTAT
Source organism: Aralia elata (assembly GCA_034770075.1). Classification (NCBI taxonomy): domain Eukaryota; kingdom Viridiplantae; phylum Streptophyta; class Magnoliopsida; order Apiales; family Araliaceae; genus Aralia; species Aralia elata. Next base: position 11,133,595 of record CM068388.1, on the reverse strand, counting down.
CGTAAGGTGTCCCTCATGATGTAGAATAAATATTATTTATTTATATATGAATTAAAGGAGTTTAATTCATTATAAATAATATTAGAATAGTTCTAATTTATTTATTCTACGACCGGCATAATATTGAACCTAAAGGGTCACACCGCAAAAGAATAATTTTGTATTGGAAACAATTGGCTAAATAATAATAAATTAAGTATTTAATTTATTATTTGAATAAATTGAAATGCTTAATATTTATAATGATATATTTGGAAAAATATTGAATTATAAATTAATGAGAGAAATCTTATTATTATTATTATTATTATTATTATTATTATTATTTAATTCTTAATTAGATTGAGAATTAAATTAAATAAAAATGCAAATTAAATAAAATGGTAGTATACTTGCTTAATGTTGATTAAGCAAGTAACACATGTTAATTGCTTAAATGAATAACATGTGGGTTAGGAGAAAATGTATACTTACATTTTGTGTAAGTATTATTTTTGTAAGTATCCTAATAAGATTAGGGTTTCCTAATTAACCTAGATATTCATTAGCCTCCATCTTAAGAGTTAAGAGAGAAATAGTGTTCTTGTTATTCTTAAGAGTTAGGAATAAAATTAATGGGATTAGCCATCCAAGATTTCTAAGAAATCAAAATATTGTTTCTTGTATAATTGTTCTTGGTGGATTACCTCTAGAGTGCTACATACACTTTGTAGCTAGTGTTTAATCCAAGGAACAAAGATTGGAGGAGCTTGAAGAAATCAACAAAGGATTGTAGATTGGAAGAGCTTGAAGAAATCAAGAGAGGAGTAGATCTTGTAGCGGTTCAAGAGTTGAATCATCAAAGGTATTATCTCTTGTTAATCTTCATCAATTAATAGTTATGTATAAGGTGATTCATGGATAAGTTGCAAAAATTTTAATTTCCGTTTTTCGTTGCGTATTACAATTAGATTGTGATTTTGCAAACTTACATTTACATATGACGTGGAATTGGACTCATTTGGACACTTGCCGCGTTTATTTTTTGCACATCTAATTTCAATAGCATTGACTAAAAGCTACTCAAACGTTTTCGTAATGGATTGTACTTACAAGACTAACAAGTACAAAATGCCATTACTTGACATTATTAGTGTATCAAGTTTCAATATATCATTCTACTCTTGTTTCACATTTTTACAAATGGAAGAAGAAGGAGATTATGTTTGGGCTTTGAAAAAATTTAGTGATATTTTGGGTGTTAATTGTCAACCTTCAGTCATTGTAACTGATAGAGAATTAGCACTGATGAATGCGATTAGAGCGATTTTTCCAACTACAACCAACATCTTATGTGTATGACACATTGAGAAGAATATATTGGCCAATTGCAAGTCTCACTTTTAAGAAGAAGAAGATTGGGAAGGATTCATAAAAAATTGGACCGTACTTATTAATTCTCAAAGTGAAGAGGAATATAATAAAGCTTTAGAGAGTTTTGAACTTCAATACCAACAAAAGTTAAGTGTTCTTGGTTACATAAAAAAAACTTGGTTGCAGCTTAAAGACCACTTTGTGTGTGCATGGACAGAAAAACATACTCATTTTGGAACACGTGTTACTTCGAGGGCTGAAAGTGCACATTCACTTCTCAAAAAATACTTGCAAGTTTCAACGAGAGATTTTGGTGATGTGAATAGCAAATTATGTCTTGCAATTGAGAATCAATTCAAAGAAATCAAGGTGCAACGTGAGAAGATAAGAATTCCTCATCACCTTTGTATTTATTTGTTCAAAGAGATTGTCACTCGTGTCGATATTTGCTTTAAATGAGCTTCATAAGCAATACAAACTAGTCATTTCTCATGAAGAGTCTTCTACTTGCAAAAATCATTTTAAGACGGTCATGGGAATGCCTTCTGTGCATGAAATTAAAAGTTTAGAAGGTGGAGTCATACATTTAGACGATATACACCCATAATGGAGGCTTGATACTAGATCATTCCTAGAAAGTGATTTTGGTCAAAATAGTAGAGAAAGTGAAATAAATGGTTTGCTGGAAAAGTTGCAAAAGAAATATGTGGAATGGCCTCTTACTCAACAAGAACTTGTTCAAAAGAAAATTTCAGAACTAGCGGATGGACATGATGCTTTCTTACACGAGCCTCTTATACAGCCACACAAAGGTCGTCCTACGAGATCAAAAAATAAAAAGAGTACATCTACAAGGCGTGATCCTTCTGCATTTGAGTTTGTAGAAAAGATACGAAAATATAGTTTATGCAAATATCCCAATCATGATAAAAGAAGTTGTCCATATAAAAACACTGGTATGTTTTATTTCAGTATTAATTTTATTTTTGGCGTATAGATTTTTATTATTTTTACATTTGTTATCAACTCTGTTTTCTTTACCCATTTTTTATGCACTTAGGTACTTGCAATGGAGAAATGAATGAATCAATGTTGTGATTTTCATAACTAGTTGGGAATTCTTGTGGTAAGATAAAAAAATTTTTGCCTTGATAATAAGATTCCTTATATGGAAATTATTAAATGATGTCTTGCTAGTTGGTGTTTATGTCATCAATAAATAGTTTTCTCAACGTAAAAGTGTGTGTGCATACAAGTAATCTGACTAATAATCTTACAAGACTTTAATTTGGCTTCACAATGAACTTATAGCATTGGAGTTTTTTTTTCGCTTTTCTAATGTTCTGAATAAGCTGCCCTATAAAAACGCCTTCAAAGTCGAAAGATATTTGATTCATTTATTTAATTGTTTGCATATGTGCAGTTTTTTTAACAATGTCAAACATGATGTAGACATACCAAATTGAGATGATGCAAGCTTGGCTTTTGAAGAAACTGACCTAGAACAATAGCAACAAAATATTATGAAAGTTGATATTGGTCTTTTCTCTTGTATTTTTGGTTATTTATCAGTTAAATTTTTACGCTAAACATTACGGAAGTGGACATTAGACTTTATGGATGTAATCTGAATTCTATCTGTTGCTTATTTTAGGGATGGAAAAAAAATTCGTTTTCTAGCTTTTCTAATTCCAGGTCTCACTAATATGGTGTGTATATATATCTTAATTGCAATTATTTGCTAGTAAGTTGACTGATGGCCTCACTCTATAATGTGTTGGTGTTGCATATTTACTAGTTAGTTTCACGGTTTCGATTTATAAGTGTATGAGTTTTGAGAATTGGAGTAGAAGGAGACAGAGCTAAAGCATAGATCTCCATTTCCTAATAATAATTTGTGGCAAAACTCTCCAGTCCAAGTGAAATCCTAAGTAAGTTTCTATAGTTTATTTTTATTTTCAAATATATTTTTAAGTGAGATGCAATAATCAGAACCATACATAAGAGAATACCCTGTACATTTTTCATCTGTTCTTGCGTAGTTAATTGATGGTTGGCTATAAGCCCATCCTTACAGTTTGCTTCAACGAGTCACTAATCAATAGCCTCCTACAACCAAATTTTTTCCATTGCTTTTGTATTAAATTATGTTGAAGTATTGGGGCAAAGTGCAGTAGTCTTTAAACATGAAAACACTTGAAGTATTATTGCTTAGGTAGTGTTGTTGGTTAAAGTTGAATTACAATATTGGTATTCTAGAGAGGATTGCGTACATAGTTGCATAGTGGAGTGGGGTGGGGGGGGGGGGGTTTACCATTATCCTCGATCAACAAACTAGGTTAAGAACTTAAGATTAAATTATTTAATACTTTGCATAGTCTAAGATCTTGTTTGTAGTAACTATCTCTCCTAATTAGATGGAAGAGAAATAAAAGTTGTCTTCAAACGGCTAACAATGTAGCATAAAAGAATTGAGTAATGCTACTAATCAAATAACGTTAAGCAATTATATGTTTCAAGTGAGGGTAATTTGAACATAAGAACCAAATCTTATAATTAGTTTACTACATAAAGGGTTGGTTTAGTTAAAAATAGGACACCCACTTGTGAAAATATCACATCAGCTTATGAAAATATCAATTCTCTATTACTCCCTCAGTCCTCAAAAAAATGGTCTATGATATAACATTTTTTGTATTCAAAAGAATGGCAACATGTACATAAAGTAAATGACAAATATGATATTTAGTGGGATCTATTGGTATATTAAAAAGAAAGACTCGTCATTTTATGTAATTTTGTGGGGTTACTAAAAATAAAGTTAAAATAATTTCCACTCTCTTTCCTCTATTTTATTTTCTTAATTTGGTGCAAAATATTTTTTAAACATTCTTTGGAGGATGAAGGGTGTACATTAATTTAAATTAAATAAATTCGCATTTATATTGTGTTTTTAAAATTCATAAATTAACTAGGAAAAAAAAGTACTACTTTGGTATTTTTAGAACAAGAGTATTAATTACCAGAAAAAGGATATTCCTAATAATGGGTATCAACGTGCGATCTGACCAAGTCCGACCTATTCAGCCCATTCCCAGTAACAGTGTATATTTCTTGCCATGGCCCCACTTTCTGATATTTCCAAAAGAAAAAGTTGAAGAACCAATCGGTAATAACGTAATAGGGATTTAGCCGATAAATCTTTTTATAGATTACATTAGAATATTTTAGTGAAAGGTTAGGGACCAATTTGTAATTTTCAAAAGCCTCTTTGTATATAAAATGGACAAAGTATACCTCAGGATAAGAAATTGTGAAGGATAAGAAATCGTGAAGGATGAATCTTATTTGATTTTTTATTTTACCTAAACTTATAAAACTGTTAACATCAAGATTCAACCACGCGCTTCAATCACAAAAAACGCGATAAGCTTGCACAATAACGAGACCACACTCAGAGTTCCGAACGGTTTTGCCGCCGGGGGATAGCTCAGGCGTGAGAATTAGTACATGCGGTATCAAGGTTTAACAATAGAGGTGTATAGCTTTAGTGTTATATTTTGCATTACCTTTGAAAGAAGGAGGAAAACCTTGTATTTATACCTCATTAGCCACTTACTATGCCTGGACCCTACTTGACAGTATAATAACCTGTCACCATCAATCAAATCATGCACACCAATTCGGTTGAGCCACAAGTCAAACTAGTCAGGAAGTTACAATCCTTAACTAGACTGTCCCCAACTACCAAAGACCTCCACGTAGGATCAAATCCTCCACGTGGGGTGGGTCAAATCCTCCACGTGGGGTCGGGCCTCCCGAACCCATGTCTTAACATTTCCCCCTATTCTTTTATTATAAAAAAGGAGATATATAATAAAAGAGTACAAAAAATGAAATTAATCCATTTAGTCGGTGATCCAAACGGTCCCTTAAAGGTGTAACCGCCCCAATCCACTTTGTAACCTAACCCGCCATCATTGCCCCACGTGCCCCTAAAGGGCCCACCATAATCAATGAAATGGCGCCTATGGGGATCGTGCCGAATTCAAAGGATCACCTTTAATAAAATTGTTTTGCCTCCAAAAATCGACCGCCACTTTTCATATTTTATTTCTCAAACCCTTGAATCCTCTCTCTGCAATTTCTAATTTTTTACCGTGATTTCCAACCCTTACCAGCAAATCGACTCTGATAACCTTCATTTCCAATAATAAATGGCGACTACAGATGATTCGATCTCATCCAATCCTTCTAAAACCACCGCCTCCGCGGCTGCCGCTAATGTGCTTCCCGCTCCTACCATAGCCGTGATGACAGAAGCCACAACAGTCGCCACCATCGCCGCCGGAACCAGTTCCACTTCTCTAGGCCCTAGTACCACATCCCAAGACCCCATTACAAGCTCTGATTTTCCAAATAATCCTTTCTCTTCACCACCATCCAAAACCGAAGCCGAACTTGAAACTATGAAAATGCTAGAGGAATATTCGGCAGATAAGTCCTATATCCATATCAATACCAAATCCTCCATCAGGACCCAAGACCTTGTCGCTATTCGCGAGCTGTACTAGATCCCTATAACCTACGAGGTACGCACAACCAATCTAGACGAGAGGATGTACCGTCGTCCCAATGGCTGGACCGCCGTTTCTTCTCATGCTTTAAAGTATGGACTTCGATTTCCCTTTCATCCTTTCATCCGAACTTTCCTTAGTGTCGTCGGGGTCGGACTCGCCCAACTCGTTCCCAACTTCTTCATTCACCTTGTCTGCTTCATCGCATTTTGCCACGATTGTAAGGTCGAACCAACCCTAGACTTCTTTTTTGCTCTATTCACTGTGATCCGATCAAGAGAATCGAGATTTCGGCAGATTAGCAAGTTACCTGTCAAAGAGGTCCAAAAATGGTCTCTGATGAAGACCCCTACCAGTAACAAAGGATGACACTCCCACTAGTTCTACATCAGAGGTCCTGACACCCACCTGCTCTCAGATTGGATCGGCTTCTCCAAAAATACTAATAATATCAAAGGGTTCCCGGCCGACCGAGTTGAAGAATTCAAACAGTTCGCCAGTAGGATGCCCGAGGAGGAGTGGGACTTCGAGCTTCTTAGCAACCAAACGTGGTTGTACAATCATGGGCGTAAGTTTCGAACCCTTTACATATATTTTTACCATGCTTAAAGATCCTTTTTTAAAATGTATTGACTCGAACCCTTCATTCTTCAGTGTCACTTATTAAACCGTCCGTGCCAGTTGACATAGGCTGCACACCAAGTCTGCACGACAATCCCGCTTTCGCCGAACTTGAAGTCGACCCCGATCCAAGACTCTCATCCTCGAAGCCGATTGTTGCCCAGCCGATAACAACCATTTCTATGATCCGATCATCCCAAAAGAGTACTTTGGAGATGAGCAGGTTGGAGAAGATGGCTTTGATGAAAAAGAAGCAGCTACGCAAAAAGAATTCGACCAAACCCATGCCACCCCTGCCGACAGTAACTCCCGATCCATTCACCTTAGAAATCATCACCGAGGAGGAAACCGAAGAGGAAATATTGGAACCGCTCTTAAAAAGGCCTCGTAAAGAAGCCTCTTCCTCTTCAGCACCACCTCCCCCTGCTCCGGACCAACAGGTTGAACCACTTTAATCCGAACTCCCACATTCAAATCCTTCATCCAGCAACATTCCCAAACCCCGAACTCTATGGCCCTAGAGTTTGTCCGATCCATTTCCTTATGACCTCCTCGAGCGTTTTGTCCTACCAGCTGATAATGATCGATTCAATAACTACTCCCAGACCAGTACCTGGAAGATTATACGAGACTTCAATTCCAGGTAATTCTTGTTTTCTGCACTATTCCGATTTACATTACTTTTATGCTTGGTCTCTATCTGACCCACAGAATTCCTTTTACAAACCAACTCAGTTTTTTCCCGATCCCTTCCTTCGCTGATCCAATTATCAAAAAAGAATAAGGAGATCGCTACAGAAAATGCCTTCCTCAAGGGCGATGTTCAGACTTTGGAGTCCGACTTGGAGAAAGAGAAAGATCTTCATGTCGCCACTCAAAACAAGCTCACTGAAGCCAGTCGAGAAAATTATCAGCTTCGGAATCAAATAAACATTCTTCAATCTGAGATTACTGAGTTTGAAAAGCAGAACGAACGTCTTATGGAAGAACGGGTATTGCTAAAAGAAAATGTCGCCGACTAGAAGAAGGCGATAACTGCCCTTGAAGAGTAGATAGAGAAAACGCACTTCAAGCTGAAAGATCTAATGCAAACCCACAACGCTTTGGAGAAAGAACACGCCGAGCTTAAAAACCAAGGGCCCCCGATGACTGAAGAGGTCAAACTCCAAATAATTAAAGAATACAACAAGTCTCCCGAACTGGCGGACAAGGTTATCCTCCAATTTTCTGAGGGTTACCAGAGCCATAAGGAGAAGATCAAGGAGAAGATGAAGGCAGCTGAGTTAGACATCTCCATTCTTGACTCTTCGGATGACGAGGAAGAAACCGAAGAACAAGCTCCGTCATAGTCCCAATAGGATCTTTTATTTTGTGTTTATGTTCTTAACTCTAAATGTAAGAAGTATAATTTGTAACAATATTAAATATCAATGAAACGGTACAAAGTTTTCAATCAGCATAAATTAATGTCATTTCATATTGATAAACACACATATTTACATTACCGGAAATAAGAAATAATATGACTTACTGATAATATCTCCTAAGTCTCCCAACATGCCATGCATTCTTAATATTCGAACCATCCATAGCCCGAAGTCCGTAAGTTCCTGGCTTGGGTACCTTAATGACTTCATAGGGTCCTTCCCAATTTGGCATAAGTTTGCCTGAATTCAGAGGGGTAGATGTTGCCGCTTCCCGAAGCACTAGGTCGCTAACTTCAAATCTTCTAAGTTTCACCCCTTTATTATAATGTCTGGCAGTTCTCCTCTAATAGGCCGCTAACCTTATCAATGCTAAATCCCGAACTTCATCTAACAAATCCAAGTTAAGGCGAAGTCCTTCGTCATTATATAGCTCCCGGTACAGACTGACCCGAAGTGATGGAGACCCGATTTTAACTAGGACAAGGGCATCAGTCCCATAGGCGAGTCGAAATGGTGAATCACCCATTGTCATTCTAGTTGTTGTCCGGTAGGCCCACAATACACTAAGCAGTTCTTCAGGCCATCTCCCTTTAGCTTCGTCCAGTCTCCTTTTTATCCCATTGAGTAGGGTTCTATTAGTAATTTCTACTTGCCCATTTGACCGGGGATGAGCAACAGAAGTCTTTCTGTGTTGAATCCCCAAATCTGTGAGCAATTCTTCAAATTTGGAACCTACAAACTGCCTCTCGTTATCCAAAACGAGAACCATCGAAATCCCGAACCGATAGACCACAAACTCTTTGAAAAATTTTAAACACTCCTGCTCCGTGATCGTTCGAAGAGGTTTAGCTTCTACCTATTTAGTCATATAATTGATTGCTACCATGACAAAACTGACCTGCCCCTTGGCCTTCGGCAATGGCCCCAAAATATCAATTCCCCACATGGCAAACGGGATGAGGGACAAGACCGAAAATAGCTCTTAAAGAGGTTGATGAGGAATGTTTCCATTCAACTGACACTTGGGGCACTTTTTCACATATTCCTTAGCTTCTTGGAAGATGGTCGGGCAGTAGTAACCCTGCCTTAAAACCTTATAAGCCAATGCCTTAGCACCTATTTGATCTCTACATATCCCCTCATGGACTTCCCGAAGTGCGTAATCTGCTTCGGAAGGAGTCAAACACTTCTGCAATGGTGACGAGAATGCTCTTCGGTACAAGTCGCCATCAATCAAAATGAAAAAGGAGCTTCGGTGTTTTATATTTTTTGCTTGCATCCAATTCGAAGGAAGGAAGCCATCGGCCAGATACGTGACGTATGGTGTGAGCTAACACTCCATTCGCTCTATCGGGAATACTTCTGATCTCTGAATACTTGGGTCACCCAAAACCTCCAGATATATCAATCCACTGAAAGAAGTAACCTCTGTCGTTGCCAGCCTTGCTAACGCATCGGCTATAGTGTTGTTCTCCCGATCGACACCTTGTATGCTATGTGACCCAAAATAATGCAGTCGATCTTTTACCGCAACCAAATACCTTATCATCTTATCCCCACGAGCCTCATACTCCCCTGAAATGTGCTTAACCACTAGTTGGGAATCACTGAAGATGACCAAGTGCCGTACGTCTAGACTTCTTATCAACCGCAATCCGGCCAAAATGGCTTCGTATTCTGCTTCGTTATTGGTCGCCTTAAACCCAAAGTGAATAGCCTGTTGGACTTTAAATCCTTCCGGACTTATCAAGATAACTCTCGCTCCACTAACATCCGAAGTCGAGGAGCCATCCACATAAAGTGCCCACGACGCATGAACCGACTGGGCGTCTAATACCGAATCCATGGTCAGACCCGGAGAATCTGTGTCGGGTTCGGTGAACGAACATTCCACTATAAAGTCAGCCAGCGTCTGACCCTTTATTGTCGCCCGAGGATGGTACTCTATGACAAATTGAGTCAATTCTATCGCCCAGGCTAAAGACGCCCTGACAAATCTAGCTTGTTCATGACCTTCTTTAAAGGTTGATCTGTGTATATTACCACTAACCTCCCCTGAAAATAATGCCTAAGCTTTCTGCTGGCTATCGCAAGTGCATAGGCAAATTTTTCAAAGTTAGGATATTTGGTTTCCGCATCTCGAAGTACGTGGCTGACATAGTAGACCGGGCACTGCCTGCCTCCCAACTCCCTAACTAAAACCGCTCCTACTGCCATAGAGCTCGCTGCTAGATACATATATAAAGGTTCTGAAGGGATACGTTTTACCAAAAGAGAAGTTGAAGACAGATACCTTTTAATACCTTAGAATGCATCTTCACACTCTGAAGTCCACTAGAAAGTATTCTCATTTTTAGGTCCTTTCAGAGTATTGAAGAAGGGTAAACACCGTTCAGCCGACTTGGACATGAATATGCAAAGTGCTGCAATCCTGCCAGTCAATCGTTGTACGTATTTGAACGACTGTGGAGACCTCATGTTCAAAATAGCTTTGATTCAATCCCTCTCTTACTGAGCAGATACCCAAGAAACTTGCTCGAGCCAAAACTAAAGGTGCACTTGGTCGGGTTCAACTGAAGCGTATGCTTTCTAATCGTGCCAAAGTAATCCTCCAAATCATCTAGATGGTCCCAAACTCCCATGCTTTTAACGATCATATCATCCACATATACCTCCATACTTCGGCCCAATAGCTTCGCGAACACATAATTCATCATCTTTTGATAAGTGGCCCCCACATTCAGCAATCCAAACGTCATTTTCTTGTAAGCGTATATTACCCGATGCGTGATGAATGTTGTCTTCGGAATGTCCTTCTTATCCATAGAAATCTGGTGATATCCCGAAAAAACATACATGAAGCTAAACATATCAAACCCAGAAGTAGCATCGATCAACTGGTCAATGTGCGGAAGAGGATAGAAGTCCTTCGGACAAGCTTTATTCAGGTCGGTGTAGTCTATGCAGACTCTCCACTTACCATTTTATTTTCGCACTAACACCACGTTTGCCAACCACTCGGGGTAGTCAATCTCATAAATGAAATCTGCCTTTAATAATTTGGCTATCTCATCATCAATAATCTTCTGCCTATCTAGAGCAAAAAATCTCCTCTTCTGCCAAATAGGCTTCTTGGATGGGTCCACACACAACTTATGGACAACCATCGATTTGTTAACTCTGGACATATCAGTAGGTTCCCATGCAAAGATGTCTGTATATACTCGAAGCAATTCTATTAGGTTTGTTCTGAATGGTTCTGGCAACCTTGATCCTATCTTTACCAACTTATCCCCTTTACCCGGGATCAACTCTATGTCTTCGGTTTCTTCAGCCGGCAGGGCCAGAGGTTCGGTACTTCCCTCAGTAAATGGCTCAACCTTAATGGTCATCGTCTGCTTTTGCTTACTGACTCCCACCGCAGAAGATATCAAAGAGTTTCGATAGCATCTCCGTGCCATGTCCAAGTCGCCTTTTACCTCATCGACCCCTTTCGGAATCGGGAATTTCATCTTAAAATGACATATTGAAGTGACTGCTTATAGTGCCGCCAAAGTGGGTCTGCCCAAGATGGCGTTATAGGCCAAATCTACTTGCACCACAAAAAATCTCACTTTAACTTCTACATGCCGAGGTACCGTACTGAAGATCACCGGAAGCTCAACAGTCCCAACCACCTGAACCGGATCATTGCTGAATCCATATAGAGGGGATTCCTGTCCCACTTCCATCCTTACTCCCCCCCAGGTCTAACCTATTATATGCATGAGTATACAATATGTCGGCCGGAGAACCATTATCGATCATAATGCGCTTCATATCCATCGATCTGACCTGCACCGTAATAGCCAATGCCCCTTCATGTGGATCGATAGGTTCCGATAGGTAATCGTCATTGGTAAAAGTGATCACCGTGTTGGGAAATAATCGATCTTTCACCAAAGGTCATTCCGAAACCGACAGTACTGCATCCATCAATCCCCATCTCTTCTTTCCGACTTTCTTTCCGAACGTTCCCCCGGTGATAACATCCACGCAATTTCGTGGAGGAGGGTTCGGTGGGGGTGGTGCTTCTATATGTCTATTGTGATTTGCCCCTCTTCGACCATCCGAACCAGAGTCCTACCGACCCACAACGTACTATACCAATTCGCCATTCTAGATCTTCTACTCTATCAGGTCTTTCAAATTATAGCAATCCTCCGTGTCGTGACCATAGGTTTGATGCTATTCACAATAACAGTTAGGATTGCTCTTGTGAGACCGGGTAGTAGTTGAGCAAGGTTCAAATGAGGGTTGATCTATAATTTCCTCGAGAATCTTTGCTCGACCCTTCGTAAGAGGTGTATAAACCTTGTTGACATTCTTCTTCGGAAAGTGCGGTTTGCCACCTCCTGAAAGACCCCTTCCCGCACCACCTCCTGAACTACTTCCGCCATAAAAATTATGCTTCGGTTGGTTATCGGGTCGTGGGACGTAGTTGCGATCCCTATCTTTCGATTTTTCCTCGGACCGATCTTGAGGATTCAAACTCTTATAGTCATCTTCTATCGTGATGAGTCCCTCAGCCCGACCATAAGTTTCAGCCAAGTCCATCAGCGGGTTAAGGATGAGATCTTTCCATAAATCCTTTGATTTAGTAGCATCCAAACCCGTAGTGAAGAACCCGACCGCTTGCTGAACATTCAGACTACCGCGCTAGCCATTTCTCGGAATCTCTTCACATGTTCACCCAATCTCTCCCCCGATCTCTGCTTGACCTGCGTCAAAGTTGTGGTCAACTTCCCATGCTTTTTTTTACTTCCGAATCGTGCATGAAATTTGTCACTTAAATCCTGCCACGATCCTACGGAGTTCGGGGGGAGTGACGTCATCCATTCCCGAGCCGCATGTTTTAACGTAGTAAAAAACATGTGGCATTCGACGACATCGGGATGATCATAGTAGTTCATTATCTGGTTATACCCATGAGTATGATCATAGGGATTGCCTGTGCCGTCATAAGACTCCAAAGGCGGCATCTTCTTAGTTTTGTCTGCCTTTACTTGCTCTATTTTCCTAGTGAAAGGCGAGCTTGTGGCGTTCGACATCTCCTTAGCCTGAACGACTTCGACTAGTTTTTCTTCTAACTCAGCTAAGCGCCTAACGAGGGGATCGGCCTCATCCCTTCGGGGTGGTAACCTAGGCCTGCCATCCGGTCCTGATCCCCTTTTCTCATAAACATTATCCCGAGAACGGCCTACTCACCTGTTTCGGTCTGGCGTGTGGCTCATAGGCCTGCTTTTGTCGTGTGAGCGGCTTCTTTGCCTCCTGCGATCGGGGGAACGGCTTTGTCGCCTGCTCATCTGCCGCGAAGGGCTTTGGTGCTGTAGACACCCGATTTTTGCATTTCCTATACTAACCCTGACAGGAGGGCAAAATCGTCAATTGACCCGGCACACGAGAATAAAGGGTGGACATAAAGACGAACCCTCAAAACCACCACGACGGGATGATATTGAAGCCGACACGACAACAAGCGAATGTCGAGAGTCAGTTACTGATCACTGTGCTTGCCCGGATGACGTGGCACGTTTCTCGACGGGTTTCGGACTGCCGAGCGCAAACCCGTCAGCGAAAACCAACGGTACGACACGAAAATCGAGATGAGGCACGGAAAACGAGAAAATCAGCACAGTCAGCCGCAGATCAATTCGCGGCCAAGGACGGAACTCGAGGCAGCACGGGACTCGAAGCGCACGGGACTCGAGCGCGGCTGGGGGGAGAACCAAGGGCCAGCCGCAGATCTATCTGCGGTCAGCCGCAGATAGATCTGCGGCTGCCCTTGGCAGTGCTATATTAGGCCAGTTCGCATACAGGAAGAAAAGGAGAGAAGAATTCAGCAGCAGCAGCAGTTCGGGGAGAGGAAGAAAAATAGGAAGAAAACAGCAAAAATTAAGAGAGAAAAGAGTGAGAGATAGTAAGAAATTGTACCTATTTTGTGAGATTATATCTCATATTTTCTACTCTACTCAATACACAAATTCATACATATTATGGGGATTAATTGCAAGGTAAAAACCCTTTGTTCTTAGCATTTTGTTATGCTATTTTGTTGAGCTTTTGGTCATCCAAATTACCTTAAATGTAGTTTTTTTTCTTACATATTATTGTGATGCCATGGGTTAGGGACTATTAGTGAGGGTCTCATCGGAATGAAATTCCCCCTAATAGCCCGATGATATCCGTTTGGTGCAAATTTTAACTATTATGGTAATGTATCATTCGTAATGTATTTCAATCGTCATTGTAAGATGTCCTAGAGTGTTAGGCATCCCGTTGTTGATTATTTTCGTTATATCTATTTGGTGGTTGTGCAATAAGTCCGGATGTGAGCCTAGGAATGCGACCCCGTGGTCCAAATCCGATGATGGACATTTTTGAATGTATGTAATCGGGTGGATGTATCCGTTATTGTAAATATGTAATCGTCGGGCCTTAAAACGACGCCAAGGCGATAATCGCGTTTAAGGCCCCGAAATAGTGAAACTTGTGATTGTGGGCGTTTGGGGTTATTTTGATGGCTTACATGCCCATGAATATCCCCGACGCGTGTTTATGCTTGATTGGATTTTGTGACACGAAAAAGGATTTCAAAGATTAAACGATGAAGGTTTTTTCCTTAAAATCAAGCAAACTAGGAGGTTAGCATCACGTAGCTAAAAATTTGGAGGTGTTAATGAATGTCGATTTCTATTAAACGGGAAGGCTAAAGAAAGTCGTTTTCAAATGTCACAAAAAATGGTTTTATAAAATAAAACACCGTTTTATTAAATCTTGGTGCGTAGGGTGAAAGATATCCTAGAAGTTGCCCATCATTTTATGAAGGCAATGTATAGATTTCGATTCCTATTTTTACGAAGGTTTAAAACTCTTGTTTTGCCAAAACGACACCTAAGGAAAATCTCATAGTTTTGCCAACTAAAATCAACCCTTTCTCGCAAAGCTTTCTCGTTTAAACCGATAGACATCCTAAGGCATTTTCAAAAGAAAAAAAACACAATTTTCCCTAATAATCCAAATGATTCTTTTATGCAAACTCATCACAACATTTACATAGGCACACACACATGCACACGCGCACACACACATTTCATGAATTAAAGGATAGGAGAGCATCAAGATTGCGGTAACCGTGCTTCACGGAAGTCGAGGGGTGCCTAACACCTTCCCCTCACTTAAGCAAGCCCCCGAACTCTATGAATCTCGATTCGCAGACCAATTAATTCGGAGTCACATATGAGCCAGCGATTTATAAAAAACGAAAACTCGGATGAGTTGGTACATCCATTTCAAATATACCAACTGGCGACTCTGGTTAAATTGGCTCATCATAAAAACAATCTTTAAAAACCCCGTCGACATTAATGCCGACCTTTTTCCAAAAATCATCTAATAAAAAGGCTAAAATTTGGAAAGGGTTACAAACCCCGCGTTAAGCGATTCCTACCGGCGTCGACAGCTGGCGACTCTGCTGGGGACATTAGAGGGCTTAAGCCGCATTAAAATCTTGATGCTTCCCTATCCTTTAAGAATTCAAGAATGGGTGTTTTCGTGCGATATTTTTGACGTGTTTGGATTATTGTTGTGCGGATGTGTGTTGTTGTCCAAATGAATGAATGATTGAATGGGCTTCTCTTTACTTCAAAGTAATCATTTGCATGCGGTGAGGACGATGAATGTGAATGTATGTTGAGAGAGTACCTCCTCCTGAGGCGAACCCGTCGGTTGCTTATTACTGGACTCGATGGGGCTGCTCCCCGGAGATGGCTCAGGAAACGCACCACTCAAATCCGCTCCAATCGAAAGGGCTCAAACGAGTAGATTGCGAAGATTTGGGAACCTTCATGCCGAAAAGCCCGTGAGAGTAACCCTAGGGTAGGTCAGCCTCTGATAAACCCAACGCAGGAAAAGTCTCTTCATGCCCTTTTTACATTCAAGCGTATAAAATGTCATGATCCCATTTCATATATACCTCCCCTGTTGTCAAAAGAGAATACTGACCTCCATGTTTTGCAGGAAACAGCTGGGGAAGCATAATAAAGTCATGTTTAGCATTTGTTATTGCACTAAAAGACTACTAACTTTCTCTTTTGCAGGGAAAGATTAAAAAAAAACCCAAAACACAAAAATTTTTTTTTAGCTTTAGCATGCATCCGCATCCTTTCATTTCCCAAGACTGAAACTTCGAACCGTTTGCCTGCAGGATTGCTCCTCAAACCCGTTCGCAGTCTAAGAAAGCCCAGGTCTCTAACTCTGAAATGGCGGATCTTCCCAATCATAGTTCCATCTCTCGGGAAGAGTTTGATGATTTTAAAAAGCAGATGATGGAAATGGCCACCATGCTAAAAGAACAGTTCCTAATCAGACAGGATTCGTCAAACCAGGGACCGCATAATGTACCACCGCCGGGGGGTGACCAGAATCCTCCTAAGGATGATGCAATCCTATTTAAAAATAACCAACATCAGCTTAAGGACGAGCCGGTCCTCCCAAAGGTCATTCCTGCCCTCAACAAAACAGTAATCACGATTCCAGAGGAGGGAGATACTGATGACCTTCGCAGAAAAATGAAGCAGATGGAGGAGACCATCCAATCTCTAAAAGGCATAGGCTCCTTGGGTAGGGTTAATTATGCAGATTTGTGTGTCTTCCCCGGAACCAGATATCCAGAGAAATTTAAGATCCCCGAATTCGAGAAATACAATGGGAAAGGGGATCCTTACACTCACCTGAAAATATATATTGGAGAACTGGGGTCCTATGCGGAAGACGAGGGATTAAGGATGCAATTATTCCAGAAAAGCTTGACGGGGGAGGCGAGGATCTGGTATGCCCGTCTCGATAATGCCCGGATTCATAATTGGGAGGAGCTGGCCCATACCTTTCTGACACAATATAGCTTTCAGGCACAGATGGCCCCTGATAGATATCAAATGACAAAAATCAAGAAGCAACCAAGGGAAACCTTCAGGGACTATGCCCAACGATGGGGGGGTATGGCCGCACAAGTGAATCCTCCAATGAGTGAGTCAGAGATGGTGATGACCTTTGTGGATATACAGGAAGCACCTTATTATGAGCGGGTCATATCAGGGATTGGAAGACCTTTCGCCGAGATGATAAAACACGGAGAAATGGTGGATATGGGGTTGAAATCGGGTAAAATCCGGGACTTCACAGCTCTTGAAACGGCTGCGGAACAAATCCAAAGTGGGAATTATGGCAGTACTTCCCGCAGGCCCCAAAAGCGAAAAGAGGAAGATGTCTCTCTCGTGCTGCAGGGATCATCCAGGAAAGTGGAGAATAGCCCTCCTGTACAAATACAGAGATTTGTGCCGCCCCGGCAACCTAATTTTGATAATCCCAGAACGGACGGACGAAGGAGGTTTGAGACCACACAGAGGCGGGTATTTACCCCGCTTGGGGATCCTCTTGAGCAAATTTTGGCAATATTGATATCACAGGGGAAGATTGTCGATTTGGCACCTCCATGTGACCCGAAGGGAAGAAAATTTGACCCCAGTAAAAAGTGTGCATATCATTCGGGTTCCCCGGGTCATGACACTCAGGAATGTTGGACGCTGAAACACATAATTCAAAACATGATTGATAGCGGGGAGATCGTGGTGGAACAGCCCGAGCCGCCAAATGTTAAAATCAATCCCCTGCCGAAGCATGATGGGGGAGGGGTCAATATGGTGGAAGCCATCGAAACCGAAGGACCGCCAAGGCGAAATTATATGACAGGGATTTATGAGATGGTTGGCATGACGGGTAGTCAGGAGAATATGCAGGGGGCACCGATTAGGTTGACGGGTGCAAGCCGGAGTATCACAGGGGGGCCTATCAAGTTAGCGGCTCCAAAACCTCTCATCATCGCAGCAAGACCACAGATCCCTGTTTGCAATCTAAAAACAGTACCGTGGAACTACGGGGGTGTATTAGAGGAGGCGGCCAGTTGTGCTTCCGTAACATCAAAGGGGAATCCCTTGTACCTTCCAGGAAGAGTCCTCAAGAGTAAGAGAAAAGAGAACGAGAGGATATCCGAGGAAAAAGCCGCGGAGTTCTTGGAAAAGATGGACCATCCGGAAGTAAGGGGGATCAGGACGGTGAGCGAGGAATCGACTCTAACGTCGATCATGGATTTGGTGTTATCGTCCAGCGACCACTGCAGAATCTTGGCCAAAGTCCTAGGGGAGGCTCACATTCCCAAGATAATTAGCCAAGAAAGTTTTGGCCGCCTAGTGGACCATCTGCTAGAGAACAATGTGCTATCATTCACAGATGATGATATCCCGAAAGAGGGAAGGGGGCATCGGAGACCGCTGCACATCGCAGTGATCTCATCAGGATATGTCATGAATGGGGTATTGATTGATGGGGGATCAGCACTGAATATTTGTCCCCTCAGTACACTGAGGAAAATGAACATTAATCCCAAGCGCTTGCGGGCCAGTCACGTGGTGGTGCGAGCCTTCGATGGATCCCGGAAGGATACATTGGGAGAAATAGAGTTGCCCGTGGAGATAGGGCCGTGTACTTTTGATATTTCCTTTCAGGTCCTGGATATCTCCGCCAGTTATAACATGTTATTGGGAAGACCATGGATACATATGGCTGGGGCAGTTCCCTCTACACTACACCAACAAATCAAGTTCATCGTCAGCGGGAATCTGGTAACAATCTCCGCAGAGCGTAATGACCCTTTCCCGTCCAAGAATGGTCTGCCAGTAATCAATGTGGACGAATCCGCGGCGCCTGCCAGTTTTCAAGCACTGGAAATCAGCTCTCCCCACTATAGAGGTCTGGGAGCTCCAGCCATAAAATCGAAAGCCTCCCCTGAGCTCACCTTCGTTGCTAGAGAAATGATGAAGATGAAGTTTCAACCTGGGCAGGGTTTGGGAAAAGACAGCCAAGGAATTTCCACGCCTATTCAACTGCCCAACCAGACAGGCAGGGCAGGGTTGGGATATCATGGAGGCGTAGAGCGGAACCACTCGCGAAGGGAAATCCCATTTCGATCGACCGGAATCCTAATGCCGAGGGTCCACAATGAACAAGGGACGGACAAGCCCGTGTCCGAATTAGAAGGTAAAGAATTGACTCCTGCGGATGATGAGTCAGTCAAAAGGAAGAGTTTCCTGCGGGAGGTCATGCAGCAGTTCGAAACCAAATGCTATATCTCTGGACCATCAATAAACATTGGAGAGGGGAAGGATACGGCCACAACGTCGGGGGCCCAACAGAGTGTGCCTGTCATCGATTGGGCAGGGTTAGTTATCCCTAACAATGCTATGAGGGAGGACCGATACGATGTGGCGGTAGTCGTCAAGGAAGTCTCTGGTGCACAGCCGCCTGTCATATGTCGCATCCCGACTGATCTGACCACCGATAACTGGACGGTGGAGCCAATAATATCCCGACAAGGGTAAAGCACGGTGTCGGGGTGGTAGACCCCGGAGAGTGGGGGATGAATGTCTACCAGTTTTGGTTCTTTATTTTATATTTTTCATAACTATGTTAGTTTGTCATGTTATTTTAAGAGCGACCATTGTGGAAAGATGAATTATATATATAACAGTATTTTGTTTCAATGTCAGGTGTACCAATTTGAGTATTCCTTGCTTAACAAGCGATCCCTCAAATTTGAATGATGACTATGATTTTGATATCGAGCTGGATTTCGATTTAATGGGTATTGAGCAGGACGAGACAGATTACGATGACGCGCCTGACGAGATCAAAGGGTGGGTCGAGGATAAACCCAAACCCAACTTAGACCAAACCGTCACCATAAATATCGGAACCCCTGACCAACCCAAAGAGCTCAAGATCGGGACAGACCTGACCCCTAACCAGAAAGTAGAAATGACCAAATTGCTACGCCAGTATGAGGATGTGTTCGCCTGGTCTCATGAGGACATGATCGGATTATCCACCGACATTGTGGTACACCAGCTGCCCATCAAGGAAGGTTTCAAGCCCGTCAAGCAAAAAACTAAGAAAGCTAAAACCGGAATGGAGCTTGAAGGTAAAGGAGGAGATCATCAAACAGTTCAGGGCTGGAATCATCATGGTGTCCACCTACCCAGAATGGTTGTCCAATGTGGTCCCAGTGGCTAAGCCTGGAGGAAAGGTGAGGGTATGTGTTGACTATAGAGATCTGAACAAGGCCAGTCTCAAGGATAATTTCCCAGTACCTTTTATACACATATTGGTGGATAACACAGCCCAATACGAGATGTACTCTTTCGTTGATTGCTTTGCGGGATATCATCAGATAATGGTGGCAGAGGAGGACCGGGAGAAAACAGCCTTCATCACCCCTTGGGGCACTTTCTGCTATAGACGGTTGGCTTTCGGTCTCACAAATGCAGGGGCTACTTATCAAAGAGCTATGATGGCCCTGTTCCACGATATGATGCACAAGGAGATAGAGGTCTACGTGGATGACATTATCGTGAAGTCAAAGATAGAATCTGATCATGTGACCCATCTCCAAAAGCTATTTGACCGGCTCAGAAAATATAATTTAAGGCTCAATCCGGCAAAGTGTGCTTTCGGAGTGCAATCGGGCAAACTCTTGGGATTCCTGGTTAGTGATCGTGGCATCGAGTTGGATCCGGCCAAGATTAAGGCCATTGTGGATATGCCGGCACCCCGCACTGAAAAGGAAATAAGAGGATTTCTGGGAAGAATAAATTTCATCAGCCGCTTCATATCCCATTTGACAACCACGTGCGAGCCAATTTTCAAGCTGTTAAGAAAAGATGCCTCCCAAGAATGGAATGAGCAATGCCAGGAAGCCTTTCAGATCATTAAGAAGCAGCTGACGGAAGCACCCGTACTGGTACCCCCGAAGGATGAGATCCCTCTATTCATGTATATATCAGTCAATGACATTGCGATGAGCTGTATGCTGGGGCAAAAGAATGAATCAGGCAAAGAGCAGGCCATTTACTACCTCAGCAAGAGATTTAGCCGATGTGAACAGAATTACACCCCTATCGAAAGGACCTGTTGTGCTTTGGCTTGGGCTGCAATGAGATTACAGCATTATCTCCATGGGCACACCACGTATCTGATATCAAGGATGGATCCCCTGAAATATATCTTTGAACGGCCCATGCTGAACTGTCGACTTTCAAGATGGCAGTTAATCTTACAGCAGTTCGACATTGTATACGTAACTCAGAAAGCCATGAAGGGGCAGGGAATTGCAGATCAATTGGCAGAAGCGCCATCAGGGGGAATGGAGCCTTTAGACACTCCTCTGCCGGGCGAAGATGTATTCTGGATCTTGCGCGCGAGAGGAGATGACGAGGGGCAGTTCTGGAAATTATATTTTGATGGTGCCATGAATGCGGAGGGGGCAGGAGCCGGAGCAGTCTTGGTCTCTATCACAGGAGAGCAATACCCCGTAGCCACTAAATTGCAGTTCAGTAACTCGAACAACACCGCTGAATACGAGGGGTGTATCTTGGGACTCCGTTTGGCCCGTGACATGGGAGTGAAAAGGTTAGCGGTGTTCGGGGATTCGGAGCTGGTAATCAGACAAGCGATCGGGATGTACAACACTAAAGAGCTCCGGTTGCTTCCATACCACCGTTGCGTTATCCAACTGATGCAAGATTTCGAAGATATCGCTTTCCGACATATCCCCCGGGGACGAAATGATTTCGCCGATGCATTGGCGACTTTAGCTTCCCTAATCCACACAATCAAGAGCAGGGACGTTCCACAGATTGAGATAGCAGTGCAGAACGCCCCGGCATACGAGGAGCACGTGGCGGTACTATCGGACGGGGGGGTTCTGCCAAAGCAGCCTTGGTATCACGACATAAGGGAATATCTGAGGGATAGATCCATCCCCGACCAAGCCAGCCGAGCGGAGAGGTTGAGAATTCAAAAGATGGCAATGAAATTTTATCTGAGCGGAGATTCACTGTACAAGAGGGATGCCAATTTGGGATTGCTACGATGTGTAAATGAAATGCAGGCCCAAAAGATTATGGACGAAGTCCATGGTGGAGTGTGTGGGCCACACATGAGTGGGCCGATGCTGGCCAAGAAGATTTTGAGAACGGGGCATTACTGGTTGACGCTGAAAGCCGACTGTGATGATCACGTCAAACGGTGTTACCAATGCCAGGCGCACGGTAATGTTATCCATGCGCCCCCCAATGAACTGCACTGTATGACCTCCCCTTGGCCATTCTCAATGTGGGGTATGGATGTGATCGGACCAATAGAGCCCAAAGCAAGCAACGACCACCGATTTATATTCGTCATGATCGATTACTTCACTAAATGGGTAGAAGCAGCTTCTTTCCCCAAAGTAACTCAGGAGATCATCGTCGGTTTCATCAGGAATAATGTCATTTGCCGATACGGGCAACCTGAGGTTTTAGTCTCCGACAATGCCAAGAATTTGAATAATGCCCTCATGAAAGGATTATGCGACCAGTTTAAGATCAAACACCTCAATTCTGTCATTTACCGTCCTAAGATGAATGGGGCAGTGGAGGCTGCAAATAAGAATATCAAGAAGATCATGGCGAAAATGTCTGCTAATCATCGGGGATGGCCGGATCTGCTACCTCTCACCTTGCTGGCGTACAGAACGTCGGTACGTACTTCTACAGGGGCAACCCCGTACGCTCTGGTATACGGAATGGAAGCGGTTCTGCCAGTTGAGGTTGAGATGGCGTCCCTCAGAATCTTGATTGATGCTCAGATAAACGAGGAGGATTGGATGCAAAGTCGATATGACCAATTGGCCCTAATTGATGAAAGGAGGGTGGCCGCTGTGTTGCACGGTCAGTTATATCAGCAAAGGATCTCCCGATCATACGACAAGAAGATAAGACCTCGAAAATTCAAAGAAAATGACCTAGTGTTAAAGAGAGTAATGCCTTGTCAAGACGAAGCCAAAGGGAAGTTTGCCCCGAACTGGGAGGGGCCTTTTGTGATTAAGAAAGTGCTGTCCGGAGGAGCCCTCATACTGCAGGAGATGGATGGGGAGGTGTTTCCACAACCCCTCAATTCCGACTCGGTGAAGCGGTTCTATGCATAAAAAAAAAAAAAAAAAATATATATATATATATATATATATATATATATATCCCTCATCATTTTCTCCTCGTTCTTTGAAGGAACGAACTACGTAGGACCTGATCTCCCGACTTGTGGGGGTTGGTACGTAGGCAGCCATCATGGCACGGTCCCATTCCTTACCAAATAACCCTTTCTTCTATCAAAACCGATTCCCAACAGCCAGAAAACCTTCCTACACCCTCGAAACTCTCCCGAAACCAGCCACCTGAT
Organism: Aralia elata; assembly: GCA_034770075.1. Lineage (NCBI taxonomy): Eukaryota > Viridiplantae > Streptophyta > Magnoliopsida > Apiales > Araliaceae > Aralia > Aralia elata. The sequence continues at coordinate 11,110,248 of CM068388.1, read as the reverse complement.
CAGTTTCATCTCAAATAACCTGACCCTAACCCAACCAAGTAGTTAGCCCGAATCTAAGACTCAGCCGATGAAATCGACAGGATATGCGGCAATATCTGACAAGTCCCCATCAAGACTTGAGAAGAGAAAGAAGGCGAAATATCAAAATCATGGTTAGCTGGATAAAATGAGGGTCCAATGAAAGGCTACGATACGACAAAAGGGGAAAACGACTAAATCTAAATACTTGTCTATATAAATAGGTCATTTTGTTACAAGGTTTCTCTTTTGATAACCGATGAAACTGACATAGTCTATGCAGGAAATAAAATGATCTACCAATCTGAAACTAATCGAAGCAGGATGGATAAAATGGTGGATGGATCTGAGGCATCGACATTCCCTGCAATCTGCTGCCCCATCATGTCGACGTGATCCAATAAGCAGTCGCTCGGCTAACGGTCTCAGAGTGAGCATCTATAATTGCCTTAGTCTGCAATACAATGGCGTCTCTATCAGCATGAGCAACATCCCTGGCCAGAGTAGCAGCATCTCTCTCAATAAGAGCAGCATACCTCTCAGCCTCGGTAGTAATCTAGATGCGTGAGCACCGGACGGACAGGGACCTAATGGCTCGGAATACCCTCCGCAAAGCCCGCCGACACCGGAAAGAATAATAAGGATCAGGAACGTTCCGGAAGATCATCTGCCATATCTCTGTCACCGGCGACAAACCGTCCAATCAGCGGAGAAGCCGCCGACCGATCCTGTGGGAGGATCGAGATCCAAGCATACCACGGCATCTGGCGACGACACCTGTAGAAAATAGTATCAAAAAGACTGTACAGGGGTCATTCTCTATCCATGAATAAAAAGCATGCATCATACATGACTCGCTATGTGAAAATAAAATACAAAATTCTGAATAAGTCGGACGTCGAACACGACGAATCAAGGCAAGACCCGACTGAACCCTGGGAAGGGCTGAGATCCACGCGAACCACAACAAGATGGTGAGCAACCCTGGGAAGGGCTGATATCCACAAAAAGAAAAAAGACAAAAAACAACAAACCCTGGGAAGGGCTGAGATCCAAGCAAACCGCGACAGAGTGGTGAGCAAACCTGGGAAGGCATCCAAGCAAACCGCGACAGAGTGGTGAGCAAACCCTGGGAAGGGCTGAGATCCACGCGAACCACAACAAGATGGTGAGCAACCCTGGGAAGGGCTGATATCCACAAAAAGAAAAAAAAAGACAAAAACAACAAACCCTGGGAAGGGCTGAGATCCAAGCAAACCGCGACAGAGTGGTGAGCAAACCTGGGAAGGCATCCGAGCAAACCGCGACAGAGTGGTGAGCAAACCCTGGGAAGGGCTGAGATCCACGCGAACCACAACAAGATGGTGAGCAACCCTGGGAAGGGCTGATATCCACAAAAAGAAAAAAGACAAAAAACAACAAACCCTGGGAAGGGCTGAGATCCAAGCAAACCGCGACAGAGTGGTGAGCAAACCTGGGAAGGCATCCAAGCAAACCGCGACAGAGTGGTGAGCAAACCCTGGGAAGGGCTGAGATCCACGCGAACCACAACAAGATGGTGAGCAACCCTGGGAAGGGCTGATATCCACAAAAAGAAAAAAGACAAAAAACAACAAACCCTGGGAAGGGCTGAGATCCAAGCAAACCGCGACAGAGTGGTGAGCAAACCTGGGAAGGCATCCAAGCAAACCGCGACAGAGTGGTGAGCAAACCCTGGGAAGGGCTGAGATCCACGCGAACCACAACAAGATGGTGAGCAACCCTGGGAAGGGCTGATATCCACAAAAAGAAAAAAAGACAAAAACAGCAAACCCTGGGAAGGGCTGAGATCCAAGCAAACCGCGACAGAGTGGTGAGCAAACCTGGGAAGGCATCCAACCAATAACAACCCTGGGAAGGGCTGAGATCCAAGCAAATAACATATGTATTGTCATTCTTGTGCACTGTCATTCATGCATCGAGTGTCTATTCTTTATCCTGTTCATTTCATTCATCATTGCATAAACATGATAAAGAGGGGCAGCTGTAGACACCCGATTTTTGCATTTCCTATACTAACCCTGACAGGAGGGCAAAATCGTCAATTGACCCGGCACACGAGAATAAAGGGTGGACATAAAGACGAACCCTCAAAACCACCACGACGGGATGATATTGAAGCCGACACGACAACAAGCGAATGTCGAGAGTCAGTTACTGATCACTGTGCTTGCCCGGATGACGTGGCACGTTTCTCGACGGGTTTCGGACTGCCGAGCGCAAACCCGTCAGCGGAAACCAACGGTACGACACGAAAATCGAGATGAGGCACGGAAAACGAGAAAATCAGCACAGTCAGCCGCAGATCAATTCGCGGCCAAGGACGGAACTCGAGGCAGCACGGGACTCGAAGCGCACGGGACTCGAGCGCGGCTGGGGGGAGAACCAAGGGCCAGCCGCAGATCTATCTGCGGTCAGCCGCAGATAGATCTGCGGCTGCCCTTGGCAGTGCTATATTAGGCCAGTTCGCATACAGGAAGAAAAGGAGAGAAGAATTCAGCAGCAGCAGCAGTTCGGGGAGAGGAAGAAAAATAGGAAGAAAACAGCAAAAATTAAGAGAGAAAAGAGTGAGAGATAGTAAGAAATTGTACCTATTTTGTGAGATTATATCTCATATTTTCTACTCTACTCAATACACAAATTCATACATATTGTGGGGATTAATTGCAAGGTAAAAACCCTTTGTTCTTAGCATTTTGTTATGCTATTTTGTTGAGCTTTTGGTCATCCAAATTACCTTAAATGTAGTTTTTTTCTTACATATTATTGTGATGCCATGGGTTAGGGACTATTAGTGAGGGTCTCATCGGAATGAAATTCCCCCTAATAGCCCGATGATATCCGTTTGGTGCAAATTTTAACTATTATGGTAATGTATCATTCGTAATGTATTTCAATCGTCATTGTAAGATGTCCTAGAGTGTTAGGCATCCCGTTGTTGATTATTTTCGTTATATCTATTTGGTGGTTGTGCAATAAGTCCGGATGTGAGCCTAGGAATGCGACCCCGTGGTCCAAATCCGATGATGGACATTTTTGAATGTATGTAATCGGGTGGATGTATCCGTTATTGTAAATATGTAATCGTCGGGCCTTAAAACGACGCCAAGGCGATAATCGCGTTTAAGGCCCCGAAATAGTGAAACTTGTGATTGTGGGCGTTTGGGGTTATTTTGATGGCTTACATGCCCATGAATATCCCCGACGCGTGTTTATGCTTGATTGGATTTTGTGACACGAAAAAGGATTTCAAAGATTAAACGATGAAGGTTTTTTCCTTAAAATCAAGCAAACTAGGAGGTTAGCATCACGTAGCTAAAAATTTGGAGGTGTTAATGGAATGTCGATTTCTATTAAACGGGAAGGCTAAAGAAAGTCGTTTTCAAATGTCACAAAAAATGGTTTTATAAAATAAAACACCGTTTTATTAAATCTTGGTGCGTAGGGTGAAAGATATCCTAGAAGTTGCCCATCATTTTTATGAAGGCAATGTATAGATTTCGATTCCTATTTTTACGAAGGTTTAAAACTCTTGTTTTGCCAAAACGACACCTAAGGAAAATCTCATAGTTTTGCCAACTAAAATCAACCCTTTCTCCGCAAAGCTTTCTCGTTTAAACCGATAGACATCCTAAGGCATTTTCAAAAGAAAAAAAACACAATTTTCCCTAATAATCCCAAATGATTCTTTTATGCAAACTCATCACAACATTTACATAGGCACACACACATGCACACGCGCACACACACATTTCATGAATTAAAGGATAGGAGAGCATCAAGATTGCGGTAACCGTGCTTCACGGAAGTCGAGGGGTGCCTAACACCTTCCCCTCACTTAAGCAAGCCCCCGAACTCTATGAATCTCGATTCGCAGACCAATTAATTCGGAGTCACATATGAGCCAGCGATTTATAATAAAAAAAACGAAAACTCGGATGAGTTGGTACATCCATTTCAAATATACCAACTGGCGACTCTGGTTAAATTGGCTCATCATAAAAACAATCTTTAAAAACCCCGTCGACATTAATGCCGACCTTTTTCCAAAAATCATCTAATAAAAAGGCTAAAATTTGGAAAGGGTTACAAACCCCGCGTTAAGCGATTCCTACCGGCGTCGACAGGTGCCTGCCGCGGATCTGGGAGCGACTATTTAGCCTGCTCTCATCTTGCGAGCGACTGTGGTGCCCACTCCGAATTGGGGAGCGGCTGGGGTGCTTGCTCCGAACTGATCCAGAACCATCCGAACGATTTATCCTGGATTGGCTCCGATTAGCATGTTGTTGACCATGGGTCGGCTTGAAGAGACCTCCTCTTCTCCTTCCATCCTGGCCAAATGTTCAACTATTTCACGCTGTTATTAGCGTAAGGCTTTGATTATCTCCCGATCTTTCGCCCCACGTTGGGTTAGAATCCATTGTCGCTTATCCTCATGATCAGTGTTATTACCTGAGTAAACAAGGGTTCGGGCCAGATTATCCGCCATATGGGTCGAAGGTTTTGGTGTTTGTTGATTAGTAAGAAATAAGCGACGACGAACCCGGGCAGATTGGACTTGCAGGGGCACCTTAGGTTGACCATCAGACCCTAACCTCTGCCTTGCCGACGATCTAAGTCGGTCAAGGACCGACCTACGTGTTGGGGTATGAGAATCAGCTGACCTCTCTCCTCCATTAAAAGCTGTATTCACCATTTCTCTTGTTCCTTCTCCGATCTTAGCAGTGATTGATAAATAACACTAACATGCCCTCCTTCTAGAGCCAATGTTAACGCCAAGATTTAACTACGCGCTTTAATCACCAAAAACACGTTAATCCTGCATAATAACGAGACCACACTCAGAGTTCCGAGTGGTTTTGCCGCCGGGGGATAGCTCAGGCAAGAGAATTAGTACAGGCGGTATCAAGGTTTAACAATGGAGGTGTATAGTTTTAGTGTTATATTTTGCATTACCTTTGAAATGAGGAGGAAAGCCTTGTATTTATAGCTCATTAGCCACTTACTATGCCTGGACCCCACTTGACAGTATAATAACCTGTCACCATCAATCAAATCATGCAGACCAATTCGGTTGAGCCACAAGTCAAACTAGTCAGGAAGTTACAATCATTAACTAGACTGTCCCCAACTACCAAAGACCTCCACGTAGGGTCAAATCCTCCACGTGGGGTCGGGCCTCCCGAACCCAGGTCCTAACAAAAACATTTTTCATTTTTATACAGAGTGGAAACAAATATTCCTTGGGGAGATGAAATTATTCGTTGTATTGCACATAATATTTTGAACTCTTTCTTTTCTAAAATATAAGATTATTATTGATTTTATGAAGTTAGTCTGAGAAATCAAGTATATAAAAAGTAGTATTCCATTCGTCCCGAATTATAAGATCAATATTGACGTTCTAAAAGTAAATAAATTCATGTCAATTTTGAGTTTGAAAATATGTGCATGCAGTTGAGTATTAAAAAGTCAATATTGATCTTATAATTATAAAATACTCTATGGTGCTTTTAATTTAAAATTAAGTCTAGGGTGCAAATCAAATTTGAAGTATAGGATGCAACATCTAATGTTGTCTTGACTTTTTACTTCTTTTTGGTTGAAAACATTTAACTCCTTTTTCACATTGTTAATCACAAATGAGTTCTGCTATATATTGTGATAAAGTTATGCAGAATTACAATTATAAAATTTATTAATACATTTAATTGGTATGAATTATAAGAGAGTCATATTTATTACACATTTTTCTAATAAAATTATCACTAATATTTATTCAGATAACTAAATATATATATATATATATATATATATATATATATATATATATATATGTGTGTGTGTGTGTGTGTGTCATTTTTCATCACAGATAGGGTGTTCATGGGTCGGATTTAGCGGTTTATTTATCACATATAGGGTGTTCGTGTGTCGGAGTATTATTTATTTTGAATTGAATTAATGTTATCGACTCGAAAAATATGAATATAAACCAACCCAATACTTATATATAACCCACTATCAGTTAGTGATTTTGAGTTGAGTTATTCAGTTTGGACTTTTGTTAAAAATTTGTTGATTTATTTATTATAAATAATATTAATAAGATTAATATCACATTTGTTTTAAATTATAAGAACATTATTGACTTGTAAAAGTTAATTTGAGATATTTTAAAAATCGAAGTTAAGATGATTTATTAAAAATTATAAACTGATAAATTTTACAATGTGTAATACATTTTAGATAGTTTATAATATTTATCATTGTATTAACTAAAACTAAAAGAATTCATATCAATTATGAGTTTGAAAATGACTTTTGTTAAGTTCAAAAGGTCAATAATTATCTTATATTTGAAATGGAGGGAGTACTTATTATAAGATAACAATAATCACAGTTAGTAAAATTATTGTTCATAATAGCTTAAGATTATAGAAATTCATTTAAAGTTAAATATGAGATTAATAGTAGAAAATATATAAAATATATAATATTTATCTATGTTTTATATATTTTCGGTTTGATTTGACTTACTTGGTTTGGTATAACGACTAACCCTAATTAAACCGATAATTAATTATAGTTTTATAAAAGCATGTCACCAAATCAAACCAATTAATTTGTATAACTTGTTAAAAGTAATTAAACTGATAATTATAAGTTTATAAAAGCGTGTCACCAAATCAAATCAATTAACTTGTATAACTTGTTAAAAGTAATTAAACTGATAATTATAGGTTTATAAAAGCGTGTCACCAAATCAAATCAATTAACTTGTATAACTTGTTAAAAGTAATTAAACCGATAATTATAGGTTTATAAAAGCATGTCACCAAATCAAACCAGTTAACTTGTATAACTTGTTAAAAGTAAATTGTTTGGTTTGATTTGGTCAAGTTGTTCAGTTTGATTTGGGTTACAAACACTTATAAATCCAAATAATATTTTGTCTGATTAATTAAAATGAGTATGAAATTTTAATATTACTTTTCAAAATTTGTTAAAAAAGATAAAAGATAAATAAATTAATATTTAATATAAGAATAATATGGCAAACAAAATATTAATACTTTTTTTAAAATTTACAAATAATAAATAAATAGAGAATAAATTTCGCTAGTAAAAAGACAAATAAAAAGTAACGGAGGAGGCAATATCATCCAAGTTTGAATCGTTGTCAAATCAGGCATGATAAAGGGAACAATTACTTCTAGGCACTAACTCTGGCTCATGTATTATTGGGTTAATTATTGAAGGGTGGCTGGAGATGGCCAAGTTAATGGAGTATTTGAGGTAGACAATTCTCGTATGGCCTACGAAAGGGCCTCGAAAGCATGGATTACTATTTCTTCTTGCCCCACACGAGCCACATAAATGTAAAGAATATTTTAAATTATCAATGTTTAGATTAATAGCATAGGTTTTATAAATAAATAAAAAAAAACAGTAATATTTTCTAACTAACTTCTTGTGTTTAACATATCCTTCCTTATTCTTCTTTATAATTATATGGGTATTCTATTTTTGAAGTTTTTACATGGGTAGGTAGTTACTATAATATTTAAGTAACCATAATATTTATTGATTCTATTTCGTTCTTTTATTTTTTGTCTTCATGAAATCCGCGGTTATTATCTACTATTAAGAATCACAGCTACACCCGCAATATCCTAAAAATCGAACACATAATAAATTATGTTTGCTGTATAATTTAAGAGATTTCTGCATTTAGTGTCAATTCATTTTAAGTTAGATGTTTCAATGAGTTAAACTCACTTTTAAATATTTTTTTCACCCGACCTCTTTTAGTGGCAAATGCCAAATGGTATGCGGTCATCATCCAGCCTCAAATTTCTTGTGTTACATTTTTATAAGCAACCAACAACGTTACTAATACCATTATCACCGTTCCGTTACGAGTAATATATATATTTTTCCCTTTGAGTCAATTAGGTATTTTAATCTGATCAAGTCGGTAGAGGTTATTTGGTTGGTTAATTTATTTTGGACGTAATTTTTAATCTGTTTGGAGTTTCAGAGCTCATAATAGATCAAATCAAAACTAAAAACGATGAGATCTATAAGATTCATTGCGCTTGACCGTGACGTATACTGTTTGGGCACGAAAAGGCACGTGAGAGTGATTTGGACCTTCTGAAGTTTTTTTATTTTTATGAACTTAGGGGTTTTTAAATAATTTTACTACTTATTGTCTAATTAGAGTTTCTGGCTTATTTCGTAATATTTAAACATTGTTAGAGTTACATTTTCAATTAACTTTATTATTATTCTCATAATACAATTTAGCTATTCGACATCCCTTATCCTTATTATATTTGTGTTTGCAATCGGTGTTATCGTATCTGTCGTTGAGTCATAATCTATATATTGAGTTAATTCATCACTACTTGAATATTCTTATATAGTTAGTTATCTCCGTTCCAATAAGATTATTATTAATTTTTTAAAAGTTAATTTAAATATTTTTAAATTTAAAATATTCTTATAATTCATTAAAAAAATATAAAACAATTAATTTTATAATTGGTAATACTTTTTAAGCTTATAGTATTTATTATTATATATCGATTACAATTAAATGAATTATCTTAATTTTAAATTTAAAAATATCTCAAATAATTTCAATTTTTTTTACTAATAATCATGTATTTTAGCTAGAATGGATGTAGTATGATACTTTATCATATATATTTACAATTTTAATGGTTTGTATTTGAAGATGTTTATCAACCAACTAAATTTGGTCTATTCGAATTGATACATTCATGGCTTAATATTTTTTTTTGGTTAGGCAAAATTAGTTATATTATAAACTGAAAACCCACAATCCAAAAGATTTGGAGAATAGGTCAATTACAAAGGACTAAGATTGATTTGTACATCACTATGTTGCATTACTGTTTCATGACAAACAAATATTTTCAAACTTTTCTTGAATAAATAAGCAACCATCCAAAACTGCTACTTCAACAAATCCCCTGACTATCCCTCAACTACCAATCATACATCAAACAAAAATTAGTTCATCGATCACAACATCAGAGATCTAACTTATTTTGAAGCAGATAACCATCCATCGTTCATGGCTTAATTACTATGACTTTGGTTTATGAGTTTATATGCTATAAGAAAGGTTTGAAAATTTAGTTAGGTTCACCTTCTCCTCCTCCCCCCAACCCCCTAACCCCCCCCCCCCCCCCACACCAAAAAAAAATGTTATAAATACATCGAGTCTAATCAAATTATCGCTTCGTCCTAACACTGCTTCGTGAGTTTAGTTTAGGAGAGAGAAGAAAATCATGAAATTTAAAATTTTTGAGAGAAAAGAGAGTGAAGGAAAAGAAATTTACTTTCTTGCCTTGTGTTTGTGAGTTTTGAAAGGAAAATTTAATTTAAAATAATATATTACTATTTTACCTTTATGAGATTACATTTTAAAAATTATTACAAGGGTAGTTTTGATATTTTAGTTTGTAAGCTAAGTGTTTAGCAAAAGAAATGCAGAGATATTATTAATTTGCTAAAAAAAAGTTGTACATTTTTATTGGTTGTATAAAATTATACCATATTCTTAAATTCATCATAACAATTTATATCATTAATGTTAATATAAAACTTAAACACTCAATAATGTAAGAGTTAATATGAAACAAAAAATATATCTTTAAAACTCATAAAATTTGTAAAAAGATTCATTTTGTAAAATAGAGAGAGTAATATTTATGATTGTATTATCTAAATTAAATTAATTCTCAATTTTAAGTGTAGGTCCGCCCCTGATTAGGTGATAACAATGCATAACATTAAAATAGCAAATGTAGGTCCGCCCGTGATCAGGTGACAACAATGCATAACATTAAAATAGCAAATGAGACCGTAAATGGAACACCAGATTTGGACTCATGAGCCATAGGCAAAAAACATATGGAAAGGGAGCAGTTTATCTTTTTCTCATAAGCCTTATTTTTCTTAAAGATTAGATGGTATTATTATAATGGACAGGAATTAGGCAGATGAATGAAACAACCCTCCAACACATGCCCACACCCACCACATGATAAACAACTTTTGAGACTTCAATCTTCTTTTTATTTTTTATTTTTATTAAGTGGCGAATCCAACAGATATGAATAGAATTTTCAATACATTATAAATGCAATCAAAACCTACAATTTAGCTTATATAAACCGAATCTCATACCTACATATCCATGATAAGATTCATTAGCTTCAGGCACGAGCTATATGGGAAATTTTAAAAAATTTAAGTGTAATAAATAAATTGACCATACTGAAAGTTTATAAATTTCTACTATACGGGGTCAAATTAAAAATTTATAACTTTCTCAATCAAATTTCAACCTCATATCACTCATACGGTCATACCCCCTCTATATATGTATCTCTATATTATTTTTAAACTAAATAATAATTTAATTTACATTATTTTTCAAAACAATTTTTGAATCAATTATTTATGAACCATTGTGATTAGAAAAGTCTATTAGGAATTAATATGGTGTATATATACATATGTATGTTACTATTTATTATATTGTCATTGCAATATAATATATATTTTTATATATATGTGACTCAAAAGTACAAAAGTATCCAAAAAAATTGGCTCGGGGCACTTTCTCCGAAATTCCATCAAATTATTTATAGCCTAGTAATAATTTTGATCCCAGTGAAAAATAATTTTGACTTTTATCACTGATTAGCTTTTAGTTTGTCAAGTCAGAGAAACTCATTGTGATCGATTAGGTCATAACTTAGTGGTTAAGATTGAGATTCTGTGACCTTTAAGTCTCATATTAATGTAAGCCTTGATTGCTTCTTCATATTGTATTACTGATAATGTGTTTGATTATGAGATTAATTGTGTTGTACTCCTTAAAAGTAGTGTTTCAAAAAAAATATATGTAAAAAAGAAGAATCTAATTTAATAAACAGTTATCTATGTATGATTTTATAATCGAAAATTCAAATATAAAGATTGAAGTATGTTGGGCGAACATAAACTATTGAGTTATTATATATATATATATATATATATATATATAATATATATATATATATATATATATATATATATATATATATATATAGGGGACTAATCCATAACTCGCGTTAGCTATGGATACTATTTCAGCTAACTCATCTCTTGTCGTCCAATGAAAGATCTAAGGGCTGATTTAGGCTTGACCGCTACTCCCTCTAGCGGCCAGCCAAATTTTTTTATGCTGGCCGCTACTCCCTCTAGCCGCGTTTTGACTGGCCGCTAGAGGGAGTAGCGACCAACATAAAAGGTCGTAGAAATATTTGGCCTTCTGCTCATGACAAAAGTCTAAAATACCCTCACCTTAGTTAGATTTAAATAGTTTAATGTATAAAATATTTGGAGTTTAAATTTTAAACAATCAAATTATCACAATAATTCAAAATGTTAAATTATATTAAATAAAAAATAAGAAATTATATTACAAATATTTTATATAAATAAATACATTAAATATATTTGACAATTTATACAAATAAATACGTTAACTAGTTTCTATGTATTTATTTATATAAATTGTCAAATATATTCAATGTATTTATTTATATAAAATATTTGTATAAATTGTCAAATATATTTAATGTATTTATTTATATAAAATATTTGTAATATAATTTCTTATTTCTTATTTAATATAATTTAACATTGTGAATTATTGTGATAATTTGATTGTTTAAAATTTAAACTCCAAATATTTTATACATTAAACTATTTAAATCTAACTAAGGTGAGGGTATTTTAGACTTTTGTCATGAGCAAAAGGCCAAATATTTCTACGACCTTTTATGTTGGCCGCTACTCCCTCTAGCGGCCAGTCAAAACAGCCGCAACATAAAAAAATTTGGCTGGCCGCTAGAGGGAGTAGCGGTCAAGCCTCAGCCAGCCCTTAGATCTTCCATCTTCTTATTATAATTTAATTTATTAATTGCACATACACATTTATTATTAACAAAATGAATAATCTCGCCGCAACGCGCGAGTTTGTATCTAGTATACGTCTAATTAACACTTTCCAAATTCCAATTTTCGTTCCTATAAATAGAAAGAGTAGTATGCCTAACATGAAATGCATATCATCTTTACAAGTCTTTTCCTCTCCCTCCCTAACACCCCCACACAACCCCCCCCCCCCCCCCCCCCACCACAAAAAAAATGGCTGTTGCATTTGCTTATAATTCCTCCTTAATTATTGTCATGATCTTGATAATATCTAGCAAGTTAACTTACAAATGTTTCTCTCTATCAACTCCAAGTTGTGACCCCATGTATCCAAAGGATGGAATTCCAGTAGAAGAAGAAGATGTTGACAAGGTGCAGTTTGCAATAAATATTGAATTCTTAGAAGCAGAATTCTTCTTGTTCGGTGCACTTGGCTACGGCCTCGATAGGGTTGCCCCGGAGCTGGCCATGGGTGGTCTTCCTCCCATTGGTGCTCAGAAGGCAAATCTTGATGACCTCACCCGCAATATTATCACTGAATTTGCTTATCAAGAAGTTGGACATCTAAGGTTAGTTTTATATCTGTCTCTGTCTCTATCTCTGTTGTCTCTCTCCATCTTTATCTTTTATATATAAAATATAAATGTTATCATAAAATCGAGTTCTGTTATAATATTTTTATATCGTGCATAGACAGCATAGTGTTGGGGGTGGGAGGGTGGGTTTGGGTGAGAGGCTTAGCCTTTTGGTTGGGATGGAGGAAATCAAATGTACCCAAAAAGTTATAGAATCAGATGCATGCAAGGGTTTCATTATCGAATATAGGATTTTATGAACCTTAATTTCAAGCGGTTCAAAAATATGCAGTTTCATTTGGACAGTTTATAGAATTTAGTTGTATTTATATAGCACATAAATATATTTTAGATGACATTTATTATACATATATTATTTAAATACACCTCTATAGTCTATACTATATATATATAACTCATTTTTATAGGACTGTCTAAATAGACCATCCAATTTGAACGATCTGAAACCCAAGTTAATTCAGGACTTTATATTCTCAATGCTCATGCATAATTTTAAAATGTGGACAATTAATATTGGACCGGATTATGTAGGTCCTTGGACTTGCACATAAATAAAATTATTTGTTCGAGTATACTACAAAAAAATGGCCTTTTGTAAACTTTTTGTGATAATTTTAGCCGCCACGAAGGTCATCGTATATACTCCTATCATGAAAGCAGCCTTTTTGTGATGATTTTGACAATCACATGACTTTAGGAATCAAAAGTAAGAACATGAATCTCTTTTTACGGACAATTTATTTCACTATATTAATTGTATCAAATGAAATACCCTCCCCCCATTTGCAAACTAAATAATAAGTATTACCACTACACTAAAACCAAAATCATGATTATAATTTTAAAACAAAATATAAAAGGAAATATATGTGAGTTGACTTACTAAACAAAATTAGTCCCACATAAGATTTGGTGATTGCAATGACAGTCAAAAATACTCTATAATGATGGTAAAATGAGTCATCACTGAGAGCTATCATATATTTTATTGTTTTGTGATGACTTGAAAATTTCATCACAAAATACCTTCTTTTTATAATTGCAAATAAAAGTCGTCACAAAAATCTATCTTTTTTAATGATTGTTATGACCGTCATAAAATATTGTTTTGATTATTTTTTTATTAAAATATTGGTGATAGCTTAAATGCAATCACGAAAATGATATATCCATAAGTGATGGCTTAGTGCGTCACAAAAGGAAATTTTGCGCAAAAAATTTGGTGATTGACATGATCATCATAATTATAATATATTGATGAAAAAATTAGTCATCACTAAGAGCCATCATGTATACTAATATTTTATGATTGCTCAAAAAATCCATCACAAATTATTATCTTTTGTGATTGTTTTTAAAAACTGTCACAAAGTTCCGTCACGTATTTTTATTTTTCTAGTAGTCCAAGAACGAACAAGTGAAGCATGTAATTCTAAATATAATTTAAGTTTGGAGGTTAAGTAATCATAGCCATAACTAATGTTTAGTTGGATTGAGTATGCATGCTTCCAATTGAGCTTACATCTAATTAAATTTATAGGTAAGTATATGTTATATAAGTATTGATTTGGTGACTAGTGTGTTTTTGTTATTTTCAGAGCTATAAAGTCAACAGTTGGTGGATTTCCTAGGCCTCTGATGGATCTAAGTGCTATTAAATTTGCAAAACTGTTTAATGAAGCACTTGGATTGGGAGTCTTGTTCCCTTCCTTCGATCCCTACCGTGACAGCATTAGTTACATGTTAGCTTCTTATGTGATTCCTTATATGGGACTCGTAGCTTATGTGGGCACTAACCCTAACATCAATGGCTATATCACAAAGAGGGTAATTTCCCTACTTTAATTTAATTAGTACGATCATCATCTTGCTCTTTATCATAACTAGTCAACTGACATGCATACACTCCGTGTGTGTGGGAAAAATAATTAAAAATAATTAAGAGTTAAAAGAGAAGAAGTTATGGAAGAGAGTGCATGTAAAAGTAAAAATGGAGATAAAATAGTAAATTAGAAGTAGAAAAAACAGTGACACAGTCTCAAAAAATGATTAAAAATTTTCTCTCTCTTAATGATATGAATACAAATACTCTTTTGGTTCATTGATATAACAACAAAAACGAAAAAAACAAATGTGATTTACTAAGGTTGCAAAAGAGTCAAGTTGAGTTCAATTTTGACTCGTCAAAAACACTAATAAAATTAATATTAAATGAGTCGAGTATAATAGTATTGAATTTGGTGGTACTTTTACGTGTTAATTGGCAATTAACAACACAATATGAATAATGACAAAAACATATCAAAAGAAAAAAAAACAATTACACACATAACATAAAAATTTATGTACACCGAAATATCAAACTACTTTTGCGGACAGTAATAAATTAGTCAATCTCATTATCTCATAAAATTTTAAGAGTAATTATACAATCACCTCTAAATAATATTATATCAAACTTCACCAATAACAATATCATCAACTAATATTTATTCATAACTGTTGTTAAATGTGCAGCTCTTAGCAGGGTTGTTAGGGGTTGAAGCCGGCCAAGATGCCGTTATTCGGGCATACTTGTACGAAAGGCGTAATGAGATTGTGCAGCCATACAACTACACAGTAGCCGAGTTTACCACACGAATTTCAGACCTAAGAAACCGGTTAGCAAGGTGTGGCATCAAGGATGAAGGGCTTATCGTCCCACTCGAGTTAGGAGCAGAAAAAAAGACAAGCAGCAATATATTATCTGCAAATGCCGAATCCCTTTCTTACAGTAGGACTCCGGCAGAGGTCTTGAGAGTTTTATATAACTCCGGTGACGAGCGTATTCCGGGCGGATTTTACCCTCTTGGTGGAAATGGAAAGGTTGCTAGAGATTATTTAGGAAAACCGTAGAAATATAATAACTCCGGTCTTGCTTGTTGTGGAAGGTTTTTTTTCCCCCCCTACTATTAATGAAGTAATAAAAAAGTGATGCAGAGAAAAATAATTATGCATCCCTTGCAAGTAATAAATATGTGGTTCAACTGTTTGGATTGTCAAATTGTTGTTTGTAACACACTCTTAAGAATTCGATAGTAGGGTTTGATGATCAAGTATTCTAAAGTTGTTGATGTTCATGCTGTTTTGTTGCATTTGGATTCATAGTGATATGAATTCATTTGTAATTAGTGTAATTTGTAATGAATATTTTCAGCAAAATCAATATGGAAGCTTTATGTGTATGAATTTGAAATGATAGGAGTTGTTTAAAAGTAAATTTTTTTATCAAATCAAACAATAATTAGTAAAAGGAAAATTTTATTTTAAATTTATTTTATTTCGGAGAAACTAAAATCTAAAGAAAAGTCATGCCATGTATTGTGATAAATTTACGCCGAATTACAATTGCAAAACTTATCAATATATTGAATTGGTAGGAATTATAAGAAAAGCTCACTTATTACACATCTCTTCAAAAAAATTTACCACTAATACTTATCCACGTAATTGTCAATTAAAAAGTCAACGTAAATATTTGTAATATATATTATTTTCCTCTAAAGAACATGAATTTTGTAATAATACTTATCTACGTACATCTCAATTAAAAAATCAATTTAAACATTTATAATATATATCATTTTCTTCTAAAGAACATGGATTTTGTAATAGTACATTGTCATTCATCCTATTACATATGAATCAGTGTTGTGAGAAACCCCACAGGTACAACATACTTTTAACGACTTCTGGATCTAATATTCTTGAATAAAAAATAAACAGAAAAATTCTTCACTCTTTGCATTGTTTTTCCTTTAACACTTTCGTATACTGGTTGTTCAAACAATCATTTTACACAAGTCATGTCCTCATCTCTTTATTGGCAAGATTACCGAATTACACCAGGATATCATGGTCATACTCGATAATCTTTCCGGTCAAAAGACAAGTGAATTAAGATCTCCGAAAACAATTGCACTCACTATTGTTGGCGTAAGATCATTCCAAACATACGGAAAGGGAGCAAGTGTTTGAACCCTAAAGATAAGATAACGTAGTCATTAACAAAGTACGACAAGAACAAAAACTCATAAGATGATGTTTGTATTATCATCTAACAAGCTTATATGACGATCTCCAATATTTGCGAAGAAAGTTGCTGAAAATAATTCTCAATAACAAATTATCAAATTATTACTATATTGAATTCATCGCTCCAATTGCCCGGCATAAGGTTGGAAAGCATTAACAATTTCATAAGATGTTTAGTTGACAGCACTGTATAATAATTCATAACATGTCACTAATATCATGTCACACAGCAGCACATGATGAAAAGGCCCTGGAACCAAATTCACAGGGAGGCAATTTACATAGTTAGAAGGATCAGAAAGATGGATTCTACATTCCATGAAATTCTAATGAGTCTTTTAAAGTAGCTTAACAAAATAATTAATGAAGCGCATACTGAAAATTTTTGAAGTCATTTATATCACGTTTTAGTTAGTTTCAATTGTTTTTGAAAAGTTTCAGCCTTATCGGAAAATTTCGTTCAAATTGACTGGATCAAAAACAGTTCCCACTATAATAGTTTTACGAGATTAGTTGCATCAATCACGTCAAAATCAGTCCCACTATAAATACAATGTAAAAGGGTTGCACAGCACGCCAACACACTAACAATGCACCCTAACAAACAATGCAAAAACCTTCATTGTATTTAACATTCTGAAGACAGTAAATTAGAATATTTGTTGAGAAATCAAGTCTTCACAAATATACTAAGATAAATACAAGCACACTACTGCATGTAATATAAAATAATAACACAAGAATTTTACGTGAAAACCCAACTGAGAAAACCACGAGGAGAGATCTCAGAAATCCACTATGAAAATAAAATGGAGAATACAAACTCTCAACTGAGAAATAAACTAACTGTTTATTTCTCTCTACCTCTATAGCTCTCAAATGCTCAAACTTGAGCTTTCTCTCTCTAACTCTATTTGTTTCTCTAAGCTTTGGTGTGTCTTGTTACTCAATGGAGCAATCAATTTATAGGAAATGCAAGGCACACTAACTTTGACAAACATGAACAAAGGTGGGCTGATAGTGGGTTGGTGAGACTAAAAAATATTAGCCAATAATGGCCAACGTGCAACAATCTCCACCTTGGCTTATATTCTTCAAATACTCCATACTATGAACTTCTTCATGTCTATAAATATATCCCTCTCCCTGGATACTCCACCACGAACTCAACATTCGACGAAGTGAATTAAGTC
Source organism: Aralia elata (assembly GCA_034770075.1). Lineage (NCBI taxonomy): Eukaryota > Viridiplantae > Streptophyta > Magnoliopsida > Apiales > Araliaceae > Aralia > Aralia elata. The sequence goes on along the minus strand of CM068388.1, from coordinate 11,092,304 downwards.
CAAGCAATGCTTGAACTTTTCTACTGTCACCGACTTTGTAAGCATATCTGCGGCATTCTCCTTTGTGTGAAGTTTACGAACTGCAATGTCACTATTGTTCAGCCATTCACGAATCTTGTGATACCGAACATCTATATGTTTGGTCCTGGCATGGAACACCTGGTTCTTCGCTAAATGAATAGCACTTTGACTATCACACTGTATCTGGATACTGCCCTGCTTGAAACCTAGTTCTTGAACTAGTCCTTTTAGCCACAAAGTCTCTTTACTTGCCTTTGTCAATGCCATATACTCAGCCTTTGTTGTTGATAATGCTGTCGTAGACTGCAACACTGACCTCCAACATATACATCCTCCACAAAAGGTGTATACTAACCCTGTCATAGATCTTTTTGAATCTAGATCTCCAGCATAATCCGAATCAACAAACCCTGTAACCTCACTCTTTGCAGTATCACGATCAAATATAAGACCGTAATTGGTTGTACCTGTAAGATAACGGAAAATCCATTTGACAGCATTACAATGCTCTTTTCCTGGATTTGCCATATACCTACTAACCACACTGACTGCATGTGAGATATCTGGCCTTGTACATACCATGGTGTACATGAGATAACCCACCGCATTTGCATACGGTACTTTGGACATATACTCCACCTCATCCTCTGTTTGTGGGCTTGACTGTGAAGATAACCTGAAATGTGCTGCCAACAGAGTGCTAACTGGTTTAGCATTATGCATGTTAAACCTCTTCAAGACCTTCTGCACATATCCTTTCTGAGTTAACCACAGTTTTCCTGCCTGACGATCCTTGTGAATTTCCATACTTAGGATCTTCTTTGATGATCCAAGATCTTTCATGTCAAATTCACTGCTCAACAATTTCTTCAACTGAAGAATATCTGACTTCCTCTTTGCTGCTATCAACATGTCATCGACATATAACGTTAGCAATACTAAAGAGCCATCATCAAGCGATCTGAAATATACACATGGATCATACTCCGAACGAGAGTAACCATGAGCCACCATGAAGCTGTCAAACCGCATGTACCACTGTCTCGGGGACTGCTCCAAACCATAGAGAGACTTCTTCAAACTACAAACTAAGCCCTCTTTCCCTGGTTCAATAAACCCCTCTGGTTGCTTCATGTAGATTTTTTCTTCTAAATCACCATGGAAGAAAGCTGTTTTCACATCAAGTTGCTCTAACTCCATATCCTGTGATGTTACGATAGATAAGATCAACTGAATCGACGTGTGTTTCACAACTGGTGAGAAGATCTCATTGTAGTCGATTCGCTCTCTCTGAGAGAATCCCTTTGCCACCAACCTGGCCTTGAATCTTTCACCTTCTTTATCAGAATGAGCTTCCTTTTTCTTGAACACCCACTTGCATCTTATAGCCTTTGATCCTTTTGGAAGTTGAACTAACTCTCAAGTCTGGTTCTTCTGTAAAGAATCCATCTCTTCTACCATCACTATTGCCCATTTATCATTTTCCTCGGACTGAATAACATCTTGATAACTAGTTGGATCTCCACTACTAGCAATCAAGGCAAATGCAACCATGTCTTCAAACCCAAATCTCTGCACTGGTTTGCTAACTCACCTTTCCCGTTCTCTAACAAGATTATAGGACCTCTCATGGGGATCTGAAGGATGATCATCTTCAATCTCTTCAGATTCTTTTGTCTCTTCAGGAAGCTCCACCTCAACTAGGTGTGTCTGTAACTTACTTGCTGCAAATTCTTCATTCTCGGATTTGTTTAGCATATGTTTCTCATTGAATACCGCATCTCTACTGACAACCTTTTTCTTGGATACTGGATCCCATAACCTGTATCCCTTGACTCCATCTTCATATCCAAGGAAAATACACCTTGGATCAAGTTTGGATTGTCACTCTTCGACCGGAAGATGTACATAAGCTGGACAACCAAAAAATTTCATCACAAAAAAATCAATTTGTTTCCCTGTCCATACCTCTTCGGGGATTTTGTAATCAATTCCAGGTGAGGGAGATCGATTTATCAGATAACAGGCTGTGTTGAGTGCCTCAGCCTAGAAACTCTTGGACAAACCTGCATTCAACCTCATACATCTGGCTTGTTCCAATATAGTTCTGTTCATTCTCTTTGCAGTTCTTTTAACTGAGAAGTGTCTGGTGATACCTTCATCCTGACAGAACTGTAGGAATGACCTGTCCCTGTATTCCGTGCCATTATCTGATCTGAAATACTTCAACTTCTTTCCGGTCTGGTTTTCTACTTTAGCTTTCCACTGCTTAAAGATTCTGAAAACCTCAGATTTCTGCTTCATAAAATAAACCCACACCTTTCTGGAGTAGTCATCTATAAAGCTGACAAAATAATGGGCTCCACCCATTGAAGTATGCTTGATCAACCCCTACACATCTGAATGTACATAATCAAGTTCATTCTTACTGGTGTGTGCTCCTGCTTTGAAGCTTACCCTCCGTTGTTTGCTGTACACGCAAAACTTACAAAATTCCAAACTGCACATTTTGACACCTTTCAATAACTGCCTTTTGTAAAATTCTTTCATTCCACCTTCACTCAAATGACCAAGTCGCATGTGCCATAATTCTGTGCTATCACTGTTAGAATTTTTCTGCACAGAAATTGTTGCTCCACCAATAACTGTGTCCCCTATCAACCTGTAGAGGGTGCCCTTCTTTTGGCCCTTCATAATTACCATCGAACCCTTAGTAATTTTGATGACACCATATCTGACTGAGATACTACAACCCATAGAGTAAAGTACTCCAACCGAAAGTAAATTCTTCTTCAATTCTGGAATATACCTTACATTGCCCAATGTTCTAACAACCCCGTCAAACATTTTAACTTTGATGGTGCCTATTCCAGTAATTTTGCAGACTGCATTGTTACCCAATAAAACTGTACCACCATTGCAGGATGTAAAAGTATCAAACAAATCCCTGTGAGGGGACATATGAAAAGAACAACCGGAATCCATGTACCAATCTATAAGGTTGCTACTGTCTCTAACAGATAAGAGTTCACCTTGTGAAGCTTCATTTTCTATCACTGTGTACAACTCTCCGTCGCTGCACACATCCGCTTGCTCAACAACATTAGCAGAATTTTCAATCTGCTTACCTTTCTTCTTGTTTTCTTTCTTCAACAATGGACACTGATTTTTATAGTGGCCTTTCTCGTGACAATGATAACACTCAACTTGAGATTTATCCTTCTTGACTGGTCTCGACTGAGACCTTCCTCGTTCCTTGCCGGAATTCTTCCAATTAGGACCCCTGCCACGTCCATCTGAAAATACAAGAAGACTATCTCCTTGATCTTTGGAAGTAGTACCTCTGAACTTATCTTGGTCCAAGACTGCTGACATCACATCGTCAACTGCAAGTTTTTCCTTCCCTACAAGGAGAGTAGTCTGGAGAGTTGAGTATGAGTCTGGTAGAGAGACAAGAAGCAATAAGGCTTTATCTTCTTCGTCCAACTTTACATCGATACTGGTAAGTTGGGTCACCAATCTATTAAACTCATTAATATGATTGGTCAAATCTGACCCTTCGTCCATCCGAAGCCGGTACAATTCCTTCTTCAAATATAATCGATTTGATAGAGACTTCGACTTGTAAACTTTCTCAAGTTTCTCCCACAAGTCCTTCGGAGAGGTGTCTGTCAAAACCTAATATTTGATCTGTGGCGCCAAACTCAATCTGATTGTTGTCACAACCTTTGCTTCAAGTTCCGTCCATTTTTCATCTGTCATATTCGCTGGTTTCTTCTCTTTCCTTTATAGTGCAATTGTCAATCCCTGTTGAGCCAATACATCTCTGACTGTACACTGCCAAATACTGAAATTTGACTTTCCATCAAATGGTTCAACTTCATACCTCATACTCATGCTTGTCATCTACGTATTTGTGACATGCGAGATTTCTCTAAACGGATCGTACCAGTTAGTCAGGTAAGTATAAGTCGGGCGGGAGTCTCTCCGTGCTTTTGCAACGGTGACTAATTAAGTAACCACCTTTCTTAAAGGCACTGCCTTTGGAACCACTTTCCTAGACACCAACAGTGTGAACCAAAAGCTCTTGATACCAATTGTTGAGAAATCAGGCCTTCACAAATACACTAAGATAAATACAAGTACACTACTGTATGAAATATAAAATAATAACACAAGAATTTTACGTGGAAACCCAACTGGAAAAACCACGGGGAGAGATCTCAGAAATCCACTATGAAACAGCTTTTATAAGCTTAGTTCCATCAAAAACCTAAAAACACTGATCAGGATAATAATCGTTTCAAACAAGAATGAGAAAGACGATCACACCACAAGAACACAAAATGTAATTATCATAAGACGAAAGATCCACATAGCATCACTCTAACAATAACAATCAATATTGTCCATATTACCATCCACCTTAAAACTATTTGCAACCTTGTATCTAACGAAAATAAATTACACATATAACTTGTCCAAAAAAATATATAGAGTATCTAGATCAACCTGGGCTCGCACGAAACCACAGAGAGCAAATGTGGAGAATTGACCACTATGGCGGCCACTCTCGTCCAAATGCCCAACATTAATCTGGACAGATGCATGATCCTTAGAAGTGATCAGCCTGTTTGTGGCAGAGCTGTAACACCATAAAAATGGTAGTAAGTCACTGCCATTTCAACTCCAAAGTAATAAATCTAACACATGTAGAAGCATAAATTTGTATACCACTTCTTGGGTATGTAAAGATCCATATTTTGTCCCTCCTCGTTCTGCATACCATAGATTGTTCCTAACAGCAACCGAGTTTACAAAGAGCAGAACACCTGAATTTCGCAATACCAAATTATGCCCTATTAACAAAAAACACAAATTAATTATTCTCAAAACCCAATAATTAATTATGTTTATTGTGCTCTAGACTAAAACCCAATAATTCTTTGAGTTCATCAAAAATACTTAGTTCATTGAATATATAGAAATTTAGCAAAGAGCTCTATGATAGAAAATATTACCAGTGAATACACAAAAATGGGTATACAAATTTAGATGAAAACCGTGATATAAATTATTAAATTTTTATATTTCAATTTGGGAGCTGAAATGAAGCTTTAAATTTGAGTTATTCTTAAATCAATCCAGTCTGTAAATTTCTTTCTAATACACGAACATATAACATTTTAGAAAAATAAGTAATAAGACTAACTGGAAAATGACGAGTGTTAATAAAATTGCATTAATCGAAAATTAAAATAACTGATTAATAAACTAAATCTATGAAATTTGAAGAAGAACAAATTATTGCAGGTATGCATATATATATGGGAAAAATGTATATACACAGCTGTGTAGTGCACAGCCGGCTATAGCGACAGTTTTTTTTGGCTATAGTGACAGATAATTTACCCGTCGTTATAGATTATAGCGACGAGTGAACCGTCGCTATAACCGACTGTGCACTAGACAACTGTGTACGTACATATATATATATATATATATATATATATATATATATATATATAATTTGTGTAAATTAACATAATAGTTAGGGAGCTTAAGAGAAATAAACACTTACCAGGCAGAACCGCAAAAGAACCAAAATGGAAGCGCTGCTGACAAAGAGAAATAGAGATTTATGCATTCAAGGGGAAAAACCTTAAACCCCATTTTAACATTGGGCCGGAATGCCCTGGATACAGGCTAAAAGTGAAGCTCAGTTCTAAGAAGAAAAGAGTAGTGAGGCCCAACTCAGCCTAGCCAGTACTAATTATGTACTCCATTTAATTTGTTTTACATTTTTGTGAAAATAAATAACACAGGTTTATGTGTGTTGTTTTTTTAATTAAAATTATTGCTGAAAGTACATCATTCATAAGAAACACCCAATCATGTGTGTTTGAAACCACTTCTATAATTTCGACGTTGTGTTACGGGATAAATTTTTCAGTACACGAATTATAACATATTTTATATACACGTGTGTCTATATCTCTCATTACGTAATAAAAGTAATACTCATTATTGTTCATATATATAACTTGAATAATAATTTATAATCATAGTTATTTGTTATTCAACATCCTACATATTGTATATCGGGTCGCTTTACACAAGGCATCCGATATATAATATTTAGAACAAGAAAATGAATACATCTAATATATAATTTGGAATTTGTAGGAAGTTGAGTAAAACTAACTGTAATTATAAATAAATGTCTGTTGATCTGTAACATGTATTTGCTATGGATCAAAAATGGGCATACACCATTTATAGCATCTATTCCAAATATCAACGACTGAGATTAGAATGATGAATGCGACATTCGCTAGTAATACTAGCGGACGGACTCTTTACAAAAATACCCATAAAGTCAACTAAGAGTTAACAGTGTTAGTAGTAAAAAAAACATATCAGTTTCATCACTGCTTTTAACCCCGTTGTTAAAAGGAATTGGGGCAAAAAAACTGGTGATATTTCTCCCAAAGCTCCGGTGATTTCTTGAAACCTTGTTCACAATTGAAGGCAGTTCGGCAACAATAATATAAATTTGATATCGTGCATGGAAGATTTATGTTTTACATCAACTTAATCAACATTTAAACGGTAAGTTTTTCGAATTTATCTTACCCACTTGATTATTTTTCTCATATATGGTGATAAGTGCAGAATATTTTATGATTTTGATTCATTTATATTTAGTTTTACTACATGTTTTGTGTATATGATTTTATTAAGGTATTTATTAATTTCATGAAGAATTGAAGATGAATTAGCAGATATGGAGTTTAATGCTTAGTTTTCAGCTATTTTGTAGAAGTGTTCTACGATTAGTAGATGATGCTCTATGATCGCAGTGAAGTTACTCTACGTTCGTAGTATGGAGCTGGCATAGTAGTACTCTACATTCGGAGGTCACTGAGGTAAAGATTGTTCTACGTTCAACTGGTTGCTCGACAATCTGCTACTCTGAAACTTAGTCACTCTACGATTGTGGACTGTGGCATTTCACTCTACGATTGTCCTGACTAAAAAGGAGCTCTACGATCGGGTTAATATAAGACTCAGTCTACGATTTGTGACTCTACGTTTGCTGTTCAGAAATGTTACTCTATTAGTATGGATCGACTTATGGGCATGGAGTTGGGTCGATCTGGAGCATTGGATTACTTGTTTAAGGAGTTACAATCTGTGAAGGAAGTTATAGCTGATTGTGGGAATTAGAGTCTGCTGGGGAAACTAAGTTCGAAGTTGATATGGAAACTGAATCTACTAAGATTTTTGAAGTGGAGTTGAAAACAAATTCTTCTAGGGTTTTAGAGGATGTTGCTTATAAATACCTTTACCTGTATACAGAGAGGGAAGACACACAAAACACACATATATTGAAGAGCAGAGTTTTACATACATACTTTTATAGATTCAGAGTACTATTATAAGCATGTCAGGCTAGGTTTTTCTTATTTTATTCTACGGAATGTAGAACCTTTATTACAGTTGATGGTTTAATTGAGTTATAACATTATTTATTCCTTCTTATATTAAATTCATTCTTGATAACCTGTTTTAACTGTTTGAATGATAGTTGTTTTGGTTGATTTAATAATGGCCAGTTAAGTTGATCAAACTATTATCATCTATTAGATTAAGGAATAGTATTAAGTAATAGATATTATTCCTAGTCACAAGTAGTACATAGTAATACATGATTGTAGTTAAACTTTTGAGTATTGTTGTGGTTATCAGAAGTCAAGTTAAATAGTCTGCGATTGTGTGATTGTTGCTTGGAATAATCTAATTGTCTAATTCGTAATGCTGCTGTTATATTAAATCTAGAGAGATTATTCTGGGTTGTACAATAGTTAGGGTCTAATGGGGCGATTGTTTCATTAGATTTAAACCCTAAAGGTGATTTCGGGTAACAAAGATTATTGTTATCTAGGATTATTAGTTTCATTAAAGGAAGGAATAGTGTTATATTTGATTATTCTGTTAATTGTAAGGGGTGATACTGAACTGAAGAACTAAAGTTTCACTTTATTGATTTCTTTTACTATTACTTAAGTTTACTTTATTACTTACAGTTTTATTAGTTATAATCAGAATTTAAAACCCCCCCTTCTTTTACTTATTGTTTAGTTAGAATTAGAAACAGTAGAATAAATTAAAGCAATATCACTCTCTGTGGGTTCGACCCTTACTGCTACTATACTAAGTTGTTTTCGTAAAGTGAATAGTAAGGTTTATTAAATTTTGAGAGTGTAACGACATCTACCAAATTTTTGGCGTCGTTGTCAGGGAGTGTGTATTTGTTTTTATTTATTCCTGTTTTATTTTTAGTTGATGACTCGATCCTCTCACTCTATTAAATTGAAATTTGATCCAAAGAAAGAGAAAACTGCACGCAAGTTAAGGAAAGAGACTTGTCAAGCCCGAAGCACAACTACAGATTCAGAAGAAGCTTTTGTTCCATCACATGGCCTTAATATAGTACTTGAATTACTTTCAAACAGTTCATCTAGTGATTCAGAAGAAGAAGATATAGCTGTTGCCAACAACAATAGGACTCTAAAGGAGCTGACTGCTTCTAATCTTAATTTACAACCCTTGTGCATTGAATATCCTAATTTAGATGCTTCTTTTGAATTAAAATCAGGACTAATACATCTTTTGCCTACTTTTTGTGGTCTTACAAGTGAACATCCATACAAGCATCTAAAGGAATTTCATGTAGTGTGTTCCAACATGACGTCTCAAGGAATAATAGATGAGAAAATAAAGCTTAGAGCTTTTCCATTTTCATTAGCAGATTGGCAAAAGATTGGTTGTACTACCTTCCTTCAGGATCAATATAGTCAAGAAACGAAATGAAGAAGTTATTCTTAGAGAAGTATTTTCCTGCTTCCAGGGTTGCTAACATTAGGAAGGAGATATGTAGTATCAGGCAGTTCAATAAAGAGATTGTAATAACCCAAGATTTTCGATATATTTAAATAAAAAAATTTACGAATATTTTTTTTTATTATTAATTTTTATTAAGTATCAAAAGCGAATATGATAATATTAGCAAGGTAAAGTATATGTGTATATGTGATAAATTTATATTTGTTTATCGCATGAATGATTTCAAATAAATTTTTTGAAAAAGGAATTATTGATTATTATAAATTATATTCTTATAATAAATTAATTTTGTAGTAAAAATATTTTATTATTTATTTTTCATAAAGATATGATTAATGTATTATTTAAATAACATATGTATATTTTACGAATAGATCTTTAGTATTATTATTAGTGATATGATTATTTCATTATGATATGAATTTAGCAGATTAGTTAGTTTATTTATTTTAAATTGACTAAGAAAGGTAAATGAGGCAAAGTGAAACAATTGATCAAAACCCTAATTTGATCTATGAATATGAATTTGAATGTTAAATACATTTATTTTTATAATTGTATTTAAAAGTACGTATGTTTGTATTATGTAATACATATATTAACCTAAGAGATTAATTTTATTATCTCAATTTATTATTTATTTTAAACCTAATTAAAGCGAGTTTAATTGGGTTATGTAATTAAACCAATATGAGTAATTATTTAAAAAGTCCTAATTAAATAATTAGGGTAAGATAAAATTAATGTATTAGACCTATGCTATTTTGCATGGCCCAAATAAATTAAATAGGAGCTCAAATGAATAAAAGGAATGGCCCAAACACTAGCCCATGTTGGGATGGACTTTCTAGAAGCTAAATGTAGCAAATTAAGCAAATAAAGAAAATCAAAATTGAGAAAAATAATGGGTGAATGATCCGGGCAAGCAAGAGAGGAAGTAGCACATGGTTTATTTATTTTTTTCAAACCCTAGCTCACCCACCCACCTAGCCGAAAATAAAATAAAATAAAATCTCTAGCCTTGTTCCCTAGTTAGGCTAGCAAAATAAATGTGCGAGCCACAATTTAGGGAATGGCTTGAATGGGGAATTTGCAATTATGTATGTATACATACAAGAGTTTTATGTATATATTTCCAAGGCTATAAATAAGACCCATTTCACTTGATAGCAAGTTTACTTCATTTTTCATGTCCTAAGTTTCTAAAAGCAAGAAAACACAAAATATTTGAGATAGAGAAGGAAGGGGGCTGCTGAGTTCTAAGAGAAGGAGAGGAGAATTTTGTGTCTTCAAGTTTCATGCATTGGAAGAAGGAGGAGAACATCCAAGACAAAGGTTTAAAATTTTACTAAACTAAAACCCTAATTAGTTTCTTGTGTTTTATTGTAGTTGCTTTGAATCAAATAATGAGTTTATGTTTTTAAACCTTAGAACACTACATCTTCATGTTATAGGATATTTCAAGTTTAGATCATACCATTTTAAGTGTTGATAAGCTTAAATAGCAAAGAAAAGCAAAAATAATTTTTGGACTTAAAAAGCTCTAATTTCAGTTCACTTTGGATCTTTACCATTTTAAATCTGTAAATTATTTTAGCAATCCGTCAAAAAGGTGAGTTAGATACATGAGTTATCTGATGAACCCAAGTGGTAGCACTTAAAATTATTAAACGAGTAAATCGTGGCATCATTTTTCCCAAAACAGTCTAGCCGGGTAACAAAACTGGAGCACAAAAACTGTTCCAGGCCAGTTTTGGAAAAAGGTAGTTTCGGCCACTTTAGGTGCTCTAAAAATTCCAATCTTTTGTGATATTGTAGTATATCCAGTTACTAAGTCCTGTCCAAAGATAGTAATTTTTTGATGTCCTAAGAGGGAGTTATGGCTTTTATAAGAAAGTACGTTTTTAAAAATAAACTGTTATAACTCAGCTTATAAAGCCAAGAAAATGTGAAATTTTTACAGGAACTAGACTTTGATAAGAGGAGACTACCGTGTAAATTTCATAATTTTTGAATAAAAGGATAATTTATGATAATTGTAATAATTTCGGACTGTTTTGAACACTTAAAAAAATAATAAACGAATTTAGAAAATTGCAGGAAACTTATTTTGTAACTAAAATATTATATATTAAGTTTTCTCAGAAGATAAAAAAATAATAACTTGATTTGGTATTTTTAATACCTATGATTAAGTTAAGAATAAATGAGTAAATTAGGTTATATTAAGTTGTAAAACTTGTTAATGTGATTTTATTTATTAATGATCAATATATGATGTATAAAAACTTTATAAGGGTATTTTGGTTATTTTTAATAAAATGTTATATGAATGACATGATATGCGTGTTAAATAAATTAAATAGTAAGAGATAAACAATTATATTAAATTGTTTATAAATGATTAAAATATTATTAAATTATTAATAATATTAGTAATTAAATAAGATATTATTAAACGATTAATAATATTATGAGGTGAGTAGATATTATTAAATGATTAATAATATTATGAGGTGAGTAGATATTGTTGGTTCCACGGGACACAATGTGGATCTAGAAGGGGGGTTGAATAAATCTTTTGAAACTTTTTCCATTTATTAATGAAAGTATAACAATTATGAAATATAGAATCAATTCATGCCCAGCGGAATAATCATTAATCACCCCTTCATATATTCAAACATAATCTTAGTTCAAGTTACAAGTCTGTAGTATGGTTGATAACAGATATAGCAGTTTATTGAGCATAAGGTAAATGAAAGAAACTAAATGACACAGGAGATTTTAAGTGGTTCAGAGACTGAATAACTCTTACTCCCCTCTTCTACTTTAATAAGTAAGAATCCACTAATTGTTTTAGTCACAAAGACATGGACTCCACGCCCTCCTCAAGTCCAGCAGACAAAAGTTGTTTTAGCCACAAAGGCAAGGATCCTATGACCCTCCTCAAGCCCTGCAGACATGGATGTCTGACCCCTCTTGAGTCCCGCAGACTTGAGTTGTTTTTAGTCCCTCAGAAAAGGATCTTATGACCCTCTTCAAGTCCATCAGACTTGGAAACCTAGTCTTCAAGGCCAGCAGCCTTGGAACCTATAGACTAAGCCCAGCAGACTTAGATTCTCTTGTACCCTTCGGTACTCAGCAAGTCCAACAGACTTGACTTTGTTTAGTCACTTAAGATAAGGACGCCTCACCCTCTTTGGTGTGTTGATAGTTTGTTGGGTTATGCTGCCAAGATGAACTTTGATCTCCTTTATCTTCTAGTACTTGACAGCTGATGGTGATCTTCCTCTGAATGCTACTGATGATGGTCGCGTAAGCCCTTCCTTCTTCTGGTACATAGCAGATGCAGATGATCACTATCATTAAACACTAGTTGACTTGTCCAAGTCACTTCTTTATCTATTCAGCACATAGTGTTCCTTGCTTGATCATAGAGTTGTTCATTCTGGATTTGGTTACTCTAGATCTTGACTTCTTGGTCATTCGACTCTTAGCTCATATGCCAGCCCTTTGGCATACCTCTTTGTTGCTGTGAAGCTTCTAGCTGATTGTACAGTTGGTGTTCTTGCTCTCTTGCTTACTGCATACCAACACATACTCACATTCGAGTGTTGTTTTCTCTTTTGTAGTTCTCCATTTTCTTCCCGTTGGAAGCTTGCTGTTGATATCTTCCCATTGCACTTCTTTCCGTTGGAGACTAACTTTCTGCAGACTTGTTTATTGTATCACTGAGCATTTTACTTCCCTAAGTCTGCTGGTGATGGCTGAGTCAGCATCCATTAGCTGGTACCAAGATAGTGGAGTCACATGCGCTGTTTGTTGACTACTGCAGATATGATTGTTTAAGCTCCACTCAAATTGGTTACATATTATACTCCTTTATTTATTCAACCGCTCATCTTGGAATAGCAACCTTGAGTGCTCTAATATTATTAATCCAGCTGACACTTTCTTACTTGCTCTACGATCATCTTAGGTGTAGCATGTATCTTTGATCGTAGAGTGAACTGCTTGCTTCTAACTGAAGACTGTTGCCTTTGGTCGTAGAGTTTACTGCTACCTTCAGTTGTGGCCTTGTGCTCTCTTGCAGTTCGTAGAGTGGCTGATTGTACTTGCATTGCGTTTTGATGTGCTTCTCACTATACTGTAGTATGTCCTTCTTTATGCTATGTGATCTCTATTTAGCTTTTCGTTCCAGAGCATAGCATTTAGGATCTTTGTTGAGTCATTGCTGTAATGTGCTTATCATAGAGGATTACTCTATTGTTCTTTTAGGTGTTAACTCTGTTGTTGTGGCATAGAGGTCTGCTCTATGATCTTCTTGTTTGTTGTGGCACCTTTGATGTAAAGGACTGCTCTACTTATTCTTTAGACATTCTTCCTTTTGTCATAGAGTGCTACTCTATGATCCTTTTTGCTTTATTGAGACTGCTTGAGTGCTTCTATTGTCTTAGACTCAGCTCTACGATCACTTGATCGTGCTGAACTTTCCTGCTATACGAGCTTTGTCTTTAATGCAGGTCTAGAGACTTGATGGATCGTAGAGTGATTACTTGACTTTGTCCTTTGATCTCTGTTATGGTTTGATGCTTTGGTTGTACTTAGAGATCTTGCTGCGTCTGATAGCTCATGCTTAGCTTGCTTGGTAGTCTTGAAGATTGCCACGTCATCTTTAAGTGCTTCAGCAGTGACTGCTCTACGTTGTTGTTTAGTTGCAGACTTTTGTGGGAGTCGTAGAGTGGCTGACTTTTAGACTGATTCTACGAACCCATATTAGCACACTGTTTTCCTCTTCGTAGTGTGCACTCTACGAACCTGAATAATTTCTTTGTTCTGTCGAGCCATACTCTACGATTGCCTTGCACAGTCTGTGTTGACATGCGCAGCTCTATGATGTCATGTGAATGCTGCCGAGTTATCTCTACGATGTTGACTGACTGCTCTACAATCTTTCACTTAGTCAGTGCAATGCTCTACGATCAGTCTGGCCCTTGTTTGTACATATGTCATTATAGTACATAAGATCGACCTAACAAGTTTGATCTTCTTCTATTCTATTCTAAGTCCTTGTACATCATATTCATTTTAAGGACTTTACAAAGCCTAATATTACAATCATGCTTTGATCAGATAGATATTCATTTAGCTTAGATCAACCTAACATATTTGATCTTCTAAGTTCTTGTGCATATATTTTATTAAGAACTTTACAAGGCTTTAACCGTATGAATGTTTTTCTTATTATTTTGTCATCAATCAAATCATATAGTGAATAAGGTAATCACATGCAGATCTTATAACGTTCTCCCCCTATGATAATGAGCTAGATGATCGCATGCAGATTCCCAACAATCTCTCCCTATTTGATGATGACAAAAACACCTATAACATAACATGCAATTCAAGCAATAGATGCATATGTATGAGTATTGATGTGACTTAAGATACAGTAAATCACTGTATTGCTAGATAAAGTGTTGTGCATTCAAGATAGTCATTTACATCATATCAAGAAATTTAAACATATGCAGTTCACAAGTTATAGTAATCTAACAAGGAGATCCTGGCTACTAGCGTAAGACAGTTCCTCCTTGCTTATTAGAGATATACCTTCTGCTTGATGTTGTCTTGTGACTGCTCTCTCCTGCTGTTGTCCTCTTTATTCTTCTGTATCCTTCTCTGGCACATGCTCCCCCTTACTTCTTGCTGGTTCTTCTTCTTCTCCTGGCTCCCCCTCAGTTGTTGGTGTTTTATGTTTGTTCTTCTTTAGCTCCTTTCTTTTCATACTAGCACTTGTCTTCTTTTTGTTCTTCATCTTTTTGTGCTTCATCTTTTTCTCCTCCTTTTTGTCATCAATCATTTGGGAGAGATACTGAACAAGCGTAATGAGCTGTTCAACTAAGTAGAAGGTATTACCAACTTCCATTTTTACCTCCTACTAGCCAAGCTCCATTTGCTGAGTGGGGGACTGGCTAAGGTTCTCTATTTAAGCTGATAGAGTCTGAATAGAGCATTTGTTCTGTTGTTGGAGTTTTAAAGCTTTAGCTTTCTGTTGCTCTATTGACTTAAGATAAATCTGATCTCATTGGTGAAGCTTTATGGACATATCTGTAAATGAGGCTTGCAGCTTCCTGTAGAACTCATTGTCTTCGCCTCCAGTCACCTTCTTTACTGCTTTAGTAACTGAGGAAATATTTTCAAGCAATTCTTCTGAATTCTTCAACAGCTCTCTCGAGAAATCTTCAAGGGTTGAGGTAGTTGACTTGGCCTTCTCACTCTTGTAGATGTTCTCAAGAGCAGTGACGATATCAAATGGCTCTGTGTTTGATGAGGAAGGGATATTAGAAGGTATGTCAGTGGCGATATCAGGGCGTTTGGTACTTGGCTGAGTTTGGAAGGGTGCAGTCGTAGAGTTGGGGGGTTCCTCAATCACTGACTCTACGAACCGTTTTGCTGGTTTGCCTTTATCATTGTTTTCCAACACATAATATTGAATGTATATACCTTCAGCATGGCGGTAGACTTTGAAATGTTGAGTGTCTTTGATCAGCAACTTTAGATTAGTTTGAACTCTTGGGAAGTTCTAAAAGATCAGCTTCAGATTTGGAAACTGTGAATAACACCAGCTGATGAAGCTTGTATCTCCAAATTCAATAGCCTTCAACCAGGGCATCCATGGGTAAAACCATGTCAGTTGTTCACTATCAGGATTATATAGAACTGTAATGTGATCAAGCTAAATTTCTTGAAAGTTGTTAAGAAGATCCTCTATGGTCATTGATATCACTTTCATTTGATCGTCGCCATAATCTATCCATCTTGTTGGCAACATAGCTCCGGTTTGTCACATGCTTCCAGCACAATCCTCCTTCGTATTCTTGTGGTTGCTGGCTTGAAATGGCTTTCAGATGCACTGTTCTCAGAATCAGAATCTTGTGGTACTTCATCACTCTTTACTTCTCTCTTTCCTTTCCCAGTATCTCTAGTACTCTTTTCCTACGAACTTGTTTCCTCCACAGATACTTCCTTTGATTCTTCAACTGACTCATCAGTTGGCTTTTCTTCATAACTTGCTTCCATGTCATCATCTTCTTCTGTTAATCTATTGAGACTGTTCTCAACAGACATGGCTACATCCTCACTTTTTGACTTAGCCATATGTGTGGTTACATCTTCTTCAGCAGATTCATTGCTAAATATCACATGTTTACTCATCTCTGCATCCTCAGCTTTGTCACTCTTATCATCATCTTCAAGATCAACTATCACTGGTGTAATTTCTTCTTTACTCTTATGGCCTAGGTGTTACATCATCAGCCTCAGCCTTGCACTCTGCCTTCTTGAGTGTTTGACCATTGACGTTTCGGATGTTTATTTCTCTTCCTTAGATTCTTCTTGGGAGGAAGAAGAACTTCTCTCTGGGGATGCCTCAACTTTCATCTTCTTCTTGAGTGATTTTGAGGGAATGGGCTCAGGTGATGAAGAATTTTGAGATTGAGATGCTTCTTCCTTTAGTGTGCTAGCTTTCCTCTTTCCTTTGCTAGCCTTTGAAGTCCCTCTGCTGCTGCTACCAGGTGTTCTCAATTTCTTGTTTTCCATGGGGTTCTTCTTCCAATTGTCAAACAATTTGGGCGACATGACTTTGTGGACATTTAGGGTTTCTCCTTCATCATCCCCAAACTTGCTTTTCAACTTTTTCTTCAGTATGATGCTCAAGAACCTTCCATAGTAAATCTTTAGGACTGGTCTATCTGATGTCTTCACTTTTCTGGCTTTGTTGACCAACCACTCAGACATCATAGCTCTAAAGTTCATCTTCCTCTTCATGACAATGGCAGTCATGATCTTTAGTTGCAGATCACTTACAGTGTTATGAGCAGTATCTTTACATAGAATGTATTTGCCCACAATCTCAGCTAGGAATTCGAACTTCTTAGGAAATTCCTTTTTCTTCATTCCTTTCACATGTGGATTCTTCACATAGCCCATCAATTTCTTGCCTTCATCAGAGTCGATTCCTTCTAGGGATGATAGACCTTGGTTGGTAAATCCCAAACATTGATTGATTTCTGTAGCATTCATTTTCAGTTTGATTCCACGAACTTTAGTAGTCAGAACATCACCATCAATTACCGCATTCTGATAGAATTCCTTGATAAGATCAGAGAGGATCTTTGTGTTTGATCCTAAGCATTTTGAGAATCCTGCTTGCTTCACACTTTCTAGGATCTCTTTGAACTTCTCATCCGATTCTCTAAATTTGTCGAACCCAAGTTGAATACCTGACACAACTTGATAGTTTTCCATAATGAGGGTTTTTGGAGAGAAGGATACTTGACTAAGGATGGAGATTTGAAGTGATTTGGGTTCTGGAGCTTCTGGAGGTTGCAGGTTTTGAAGATTCTAGGGTTTTGAGAGATCAACACAGCTTTATGAGAGGAACGATATTGATAACTGATAGAAAAGAGCAACTGTCAATATTTGAAATCTTACTTATATTGGTTCCCTCTTTTTGTCAAGTACATGTGTGAGAAACCCATTTGCTGAACGTGGCCAACTGCGTTGAAACTTCCATAACTGCTACACATCAGTTACTAAGAACGTGGCCCATGTCCTTTTGACTTAGCCCGTTCGTAGAGTAACTTGATGTCAGCTTGGTCGCATTTACTGCTGCTCAGATGCTAACTTGCACTTATCTTTAGTGAATGCAGACCTTGATGAGAGAATCTCCATTTAGGTTTGTCCTTCTGAATAAGTAATCTTTGAAGGAACCTTGTTTTCTCCTGACATCCGAGATGACTATCTTCATGCATCGTATTTGACCCTGTAGCAGAGCTGAGTTATTTGCTGGATGAAGACTTTCTTTTAGGACTCGCTTATTTCTCTTCTAGAGACTGAATAACTCCTACTCCACTCTTCTACTTCAGTAAGTAGAAATCCACTAATTATTTTAGTCACAAAGACAAGGACTCTACGCCCTCCTCAAGTCCAGCAGACAAGAGTTATTTTTACCCACAATGGCAAGGATCCTATGGCCCTCCTCAAGCCTCGCAGACATGGATCCTCTAACCCCTCTTGAGTCCCGCAGACTTGAGTTATTTTTAGTCCCTCGGACAAGGATCCTATGACCCTCTTCAAGTCCAGCAGACTTGGAAACCTAGTTCACAAAGAACCCTTCAAGGCCAGCAGCCTTGGAACCTGTAGACTAAGCCCAGTAGACTTACAATCTCTTGTACCCTTCGGTACTCAGTAAGTCCAACAGACTTGACTTTGTTTAGTCACTTAAGACAAGGACGCCTCGCCCTCTTTGGTGTGTTGATAGTTTGTTGGGTTGTGCTGCCAAGATGAACTTTGATCTCCTTCATCTTCTAGTACTTGACAGCTAATGGTGATCTTCCTCTAGATGCTGCTGATGATGGTCGCTTAAGCCCTTCCTTCTTCTGGTACATAGCAGATGCAGATGATCACTATCATTAAACACTGGTTAACTTGTCCAAGTCACTTCTTTATCTATTCACCACATACTGTTCCTTGCTTGATCATAGAGTTGTTCATTCTTAATTTGGTTACTCTAGATCTTGGCTTCTTGGTCATTCGACTCTTAGCTCATATGTCAGCCCTTTGGCATACCTCTTTATCGCAGTGAAGCTTCTAACTGATTGTACAGTTGGTGTTCTTACTCTCTTGCTTATTGCACCAACACATACTCACATTCGAGTGTTGTTTTCTCTTTTGTAGTTCTCCATTTTCTTCCCGATGGAAGCTTGCTGTTGATATCTTCCCGTTGCACTTCTTTCCGTTGGAGACTAACTTTCTGTAGACTTGTTTATTGTATCACTGAGCATTTTACTTCCCTAAGTCTGCTGGTGATGGCTGAGTCAGCATCCATTAGCTGGTACCAAGATAGTGGAGTCACATACGTTGTTTGTTGACTGCTGCAGATATGACTGTTTGAGCTCCACTTAAATTGGTTACATATTATACTCCTTTATTTATTCAGTCTCTCATCTTGGAAAGGCAACCCTGAATGCTCTAATATTATTAATCCAGCTGGCACTTTCTTACTTGCTCTACGATCATCTTAGGTGTAGCCTGTATCTTTGATCGTAGAGTGAACTGCTTGCTTCTAACTGAAGACTGTTGCCTTTGGTCGTAGAGTTTACTGCTACCTTCAGTTGTGGCCTTGTGCTCTATTGCAGTTTGTAGAGTGGCTGATTGTACTTGTATTGCGTTTTGATGTGCTTCTCACTATACTACAGTCTATCCTTCCTTATGCTTTGTGATCTCTATTTAGCTTTTCGTTCCAGAGCATAGCATTTAGGATCTTTGTTGAGCCATTGTTGTAGTGTGCTTATCATAGAGGATTGCTCTATGATCTTCTTATTTGTTGTGGCACCTTTGATGTAGAGGACTGCTCTACTTATTCTTCAGGCATTCTTCCTTTTGTCATAGAGTACTGCTCTGTGATCCTTTTCGCTTTGCTGAGACTACTTGAGTGCTTCAATTGTCTTAGACACAGCTCTACGATCACTTGATCATGCTAAACTTTTTTGCTCTACGACCTTTGTCTTTAATGCAGGTCTAGAGACTTGACGGATCGTAGAGTGATTACTTGACTTTGTCTTTTGATCTCTGTTATGGTTTGATGCTTTGGTTGTGCTTAGAGATCTTGCTATGTCTGATAGCTCATGCTCAGCTTGCTTGGTAGTCTTGAAAATTGCCACGTCATCTTTAAGTGCTTCAGCAGTGACTGCTCTACGTTGTTGTTTAGTTGCAGACTTTTTATGGAAGTCGTAGAATGGCTGACTTTTAGACTGACTCTACGAACCCATATTAGCACACTATTTTCCTCTTCGTAGTGTTTACTCTACGAACTGGAATAATTTCTTTGTTCTACCGAGCCATACTCTACGATTGCCTTGCACAGTCTGTGTTGACATGCGCAGCTCTACGATGTCCTGTGAATGCTGCCGAGTGAGGTATGCGATGTTGACTGACTGCTCTATAATCTTTCACTTAGTCAGTGCAATGCTCTACGATCAGTCTGGCCCTTGTTTGTACATATGTCATTACAGTATATAAGATCGGCCTAACAAGTTTGATCTTCTTCTATTCTATTATAAGTCCTTGTACATCATATTCATTTTAAGGACTTTACAAAGCCTAATATTACAATCATGCTTTGATCAGATAGATATTCATTTAGCTTAGATCAACCTAACATATTTGATCTTTTAAGTCCTTGTACATATATTTCATTAAGAACTTTACAAGCTTTAACCGTATGAATATTTTTCTTATTATTTTGTCATCAATCAAATCATATAGTGAATGCAAATCTTATAACGTTCTACCCCTATGATAATGAGCTAGATAATCGCATGCAGATTTCTAACAGATATTATTACATGATTAATAATATTATGAGGTGAGTAAGATGTTATTAAATGATTAATAATACTTGTGAATGAATAATATATTATTAGGTAGCTAATAATATTGAAAAGGGAATAAAATATTATTATGTGATTAATAATGTTAAGAAGTGATGAAATATTATTTGATATTAAGGGGAGTTTAAAGATGATGGTTATATGATAGACTATTATCAAAAGATGATAATATTACTAATGATTTATTGTAGTATCTAGTATTTAAATTATGTGACTAAATGAATTATAATATGTTATGCTGATTGAAAGATCAAACTTATAAATGATAGGTCTTTCATAAGAGAATAAATTAGATTGCGTAGCAGTAATCGACGGACAAGGCAAGTTTCCTAACCTTACTCAAATTTATATTGAACAATTATCTTAACCCTTGCATTTACTTTATGCAATGGAACCATATATTATGCAAGTTTCAATACTCTTTTAATGTGCAAGTATTCTTGAACTTTATTCAAGCTATCTACTGATTTCAAATATCTTGATATTGTCTCATGTGACGCATTTATAATCAAAATTGTTCTGTTCTTTGTACAAGTGTCCTCATTTGTACAAATTGTTATAATTATCGTAAATTCGAAATTCTTTGACATGATAAGTTTTGATACGTATTATTAAATTTCGGTATGTATACATAATTTAAAGGTTGTCTAAGCTATTTGATTCGGCTAGACATAGTTTGGAATGCATTATTGAATATGATTGTTTATGATAAGGTCGTCCAACTAGATTGCTTTAGTTAGGACTCCAGACTGAGTATGAACAACCCGAAATGGGAAATTTTTATGCGCTAAAGGCGGTGATGATGAACGAAAATGTCGTTCTAGCATGTAGTGTTGATCAATACAGGGCACAACGGGGCTGATCATCCTCCATGTCCGTAAGCCAGACGGTTTGTAGATGAATTTCTGTACAAACCTTTTCAAACTTGAAAAAAAAAAGTTCATAGTGTATTGACCGCTCAGCAATTCATAGTCACTATGTTATTTCAAAAATTGTAAACGATTTGATATATTATTAAGAACGGTTTCAAATGAATTCACAATTATTGATTCGTTGTAGAAGTAGCCTTCAAAGAAAACATTTACTTCTTTCAGCTAATGTTTATTAATTGTTATTACTTACTGAGCAATTAAATGCTCATTCTTGCTTTAAATTAAATGTTTTCAGCTAAGTGTGATCGACCAGAAAGCTCTGGCAAGGACAAGGAAAAGGGAAAGGGAAAGCTGAAGGATTAAGTATAAGGTGTTATTTATAATATCTAGACTTTAATAGTGTGATAATATAATATCTATCATGTAATAATGTACTTTAAAGGTCTCGGTACCTGGATTAGATAACTCTGATATAATTTTTAAGTTTGTAATATATTAAATAGTTTGAATGTATGATATCGTGTACTACCAAGTATAGGTTTCAAGTACCCGAATTTGGGGGCGTCACAGAGATTTTTTGTGAGTATTGGGAGAGATTTAAAAATCTATGCTCTAGTTGTCCACCACACCAAATTGATGGCCAACACCTGATTCAGTACTTTTATGAGGAACTGTTGTCAATGGATAGAAGTATGATTGATGTAGTAAGTGAAGGAGCACTAGTTGATAAAATACCAGAAGCTGCTAGAAAGTTAATTATAAATATGGCAGCCAACTCACAACAGTATGGAACTAGGATGGATCACACACCTAAAAGGGCAAATGAGGTAAATACTTGTAATATTGAACGTCAAATTTCTAATTTAACTGTTATGGTTCGTCAGATGGCTGCAGGGAACATGCAAGTAGCAAAGGCTTGTGGAATTTGTTCGTTATCAGGTCATAATACAGATGTTTGTCTAACACTGCAAGAAGATGAAATTGTGCAACAAGCCAATGCAGCGGGGAATTGTCCAAGACAACCTCAATGCAGATATGATCCTTATTCTAATACTTATAATCCAAGATGGAGAGATCATCCCAACTTAAGCTATGGAGGTACTAGGCCACTAATGCAGAGTGTTTTTCTTAATAGGCAGCAAGGCTTTTAACCATTTCAACAGTAGTACCAACCTAGATAAGGAGCACCTGTCAATCCTGGAACATCCCAAGGCTACTGCTGAATTTGATGAGGATAAGGCCAAGAAGGAGACAAAAACATCCAAGGTAATTCCTAAGCCACATGTTCAATTTAAGACTAACCCCCTATCTTTTTCACCCAGGAATCCAAGGACTTTTGAGAAGGATGAGCAAGAGAAAGATATTCTGGAAATCTTCCAAAAGGTAGAGGTAAACATTCCTTCACTGCATGCAATTAAGCAAGTGCCAAGGTATGCAAAAATTTTAAAAGAATTTTGCACTGATAAGAGAAAATTAAAGGATGATGAAAAAGTAAATGTAGGAGAGAATGTGTCCGCAGTTCTTCAAAGAAAACTACCCCCTAAGTGTAAAGATCCAGAAATATTTACAATTTCTTGTAGAATAGGTAATACTAGATTTAAAAAAGCTATGCTAGATTTAGGAGTTTCTATTAATGTTATGCTATTATCTATTTATGCTTCTTTAAATTTAGGTCCTTTAAAAAATATTAATGTTATTATACAATTAGCTGATCATACTTACACTTACCCTGAAGGGGTAATTGAGGATGTGATGGTGTTGTTAGGTTTGTATAGCGCGAACATGCAATCAAATTACATAAATAAAGCGGAAGCGCAATAAAATAGATTTTAAAATTTTTATACAAACCATCACCATGATCGATCAATATGCTCAATTAACGATATAAACGAAAGAGAAAGAGAATAAGAATTATACCCTCGTAGAACAAAGCTTCCTCGGGTACAAGTTCAACTCCTAGTCCTTCGTGTTCTCCTCGAATTCAACAGTGTGATTCCTTCCTTTGATCAATGTTAGCCACCCAAGTGTTTGGCCTCTAGAGGTGATCCACCAAGGAAGAACAAGTATTCAAGAAGTTGGGTGTTTGGCAAAACCCTAGTTTCTATCTCTATAGAAATTGCAAGTACTCTCCACAATCTAATGCAAGAGCGTGTAACCCTAATCTATGATAAGACTCTTCTTATTTATAGATGTAGGAATAACCCTTCCCTAAACTATTTAGGATTAGGGTTTATATTCTAATTAAACTCCTTTAATTAATTATGCTCCTAATCCAATTAGGAATTCGTGAGAGAGTATTTCTATTAATTAATTCTCAATCCCTATTAGGAAATAAATAATAGTTCTATTAATTAATTTCCAATCCCTATTAGGAATTAAATAATAGTAATAGTAATAATAATAATAAGACTCCTCTTATTAATTTATATTTAATATTTCCAAATATTAAATAATAAATATTAAGCTATTTAATTTATTCTATCTCCATAGACTAAATTAAATACACTTAACTTATTATTACAATTATGTCATTTACTTCTTAAATAAATATTTTTCTTTTGCAGTGTGACCCTTTAGGTTCTCCATATTAAACCGGTTGTGAATAAATCAATTAGAACAATTCTAATCTTATTTAAATAAATAAATTAAACTATTTAATTCATTTAAATAAATAATATTTATTCTACAATAAGGGTAAGCCTCCTTAGCGATCAACGACTTTCCAGATAATATAGATTTCAACATTAATCACAAAAGAACCTTTGAGTAAATAGTTACCGTACAATTCAATCCTTCTACCATACAATATCCCAATTAAATATAAGACATGGATTTACTGTCAAGTCTTATTTTATATAATTATATGCATTTCGATTTCCAAATGCACAACTCTAAATAATGCAAATTAGAAACTCCTTTCTAATTTCATTCTGCCTTGGCCAAGGACTACTGAGTTGTCATTTATCGAATCACATAGGACATTCACATCTTTTACTAGACGTGGTAGATTCTTTGTTGATCATTCACCTATCTCCATGTACAACTTATTATACCCAATCATACCCTTTGATATACCCCAAAGGTCTTAAGGGACATGTCAAAGTATAACTCATCATACACAAGATACTATGATGATCTCAAGTCCAAGGATCACTTGTACTACTATCACTAGAGGAATTCCTATTGGCAGGCGAGTAAAACTCCATTAGGTATTCCTTAGCGAGTCACGTTCAGTGAACTTATTCTCTAATAAGCACCTACATACTTGCATTAGTGTCTCCACACAAATGATTATGAGATCAATCATCCTCTTCCTAAGAGCAAGCAACGTATGTACTAATCTATCCGGATTCACTAATCCCCAATTTAGTAATCCAACGATTAGGAACAATTTTAGTTTGTGAGCTATCTAGAATTTAGATCTCATTAGCATGATCACCATCATGATTCTAAAAGCATTGCTCAAAACTATGGGTTTATCACATTTAATATAACAGCACCATGTAGATAATATAAAATGTCTTTTAAGAAAATCAATTCTTTTATTAATAAATGAATAAGATTACAAAGTATATGCTACATCATATCAAATATGATTGGCTTGTGTGCATAGTACTTTCAATCTCCCACTTGCACTAAAGCCAATCGCCATGGTATCTAATACCCATCTTCTCTAAGTGTCAATCAAACTACTGTTGTGTTAAAGATTTAGTAAATGGATCTGCAATGTTGTCTTGAGAGTCCACACGCTCCAGGGTGACATCTCCTCTTCCAATGATTTCTCTAATCAAATGAAACCGCCGCAACACGTGTTTGGATTTCTGATGAGTCCTGGGTTCCTTAGTCTGCGCAATAGCTCCGGTGTTGTCACAGAATAAAGGTACGGCTCCTCTAATACTAGGAACCACTCCAAGTTCAGTTATGAACTTCTTCATCCAAACAGCTTCCTTTGCAGCTTCACTTGCAGCTATGTACTCTGCCTCTGTCACTGAATCAGCAATTGTTTGCTGCTTGGAACTCTTCCAACTCACTGCGCCACCGTTTAAGGTAAGCACATACCCTGAAACGGATTTATAGTCATCTTGGTCCGTTTGAAAACTTGAGTCTGTATAGCCTTCTAGTTTTAATTCAGACTCACCGTAGACAAGAAATACATCCTTAGTTCTTCTCAAGTACTTTAGGATGTTCTTCTCTGCTTTCCAGTGCTCTTCTCCTGGATTCGACTGATATCTGCTTGTTACACTAAGTGCATGAGCGACATCTGGTCTAGTACATATCAGACCGTACATGATAGATCCTATTGCTGAAGCATAAGGAATCTTACTCATTCGGTTTCTCTCTTCAGGTGTCTTTGGGGCCTGTTTCTTGGAGAGATATATTCCATGGCTCATCGGCATGAGACCTCTCTTGGAATCTTCCATGCCAAACCTTTTTAGCATCGATTCAATGTACTTTCCTTGGGTCAAGCCAAGCATCCTTTTAGATCTATCTCTATAGATCTTTATCCCCAAAATATAGGATGCCTCACCCAAGTCCTTCATGGAGAAGTGTTTAGATAACCAAATTTTGATCGACTGTAGCATATGAACATCATTCCCTATCAGTAATATGTCATCAACATATAATACAAGGAATGAAACAGCGCTCCCACTAACCTTCTTGTACACACATGGTTCATACTCATTTTTGATAAAATCAAACCTTTTGATTATCTCATCAAAACGGATGTTCCATCTTCGAGAAGCTTGCTTCAATCCATAAATGGATCTTTGTAGCTTACAGGCTTGGTTTGTTCCAACCGTTGAAACAAAACCCTCTAGCTGTATCATATAAACATTCTCCACAAGCTCTCCATTGAGGAAGGCCGTTTTCACGTCCATTTGCCAGATCTCGTAGTCATAATAAGCTGCAATTGCAAGCAAAATCTGAATGGACTTGAGCATAGCTAGTTGTGAGAAGGTTTTATCATAGTCAATTCCTTGTCTTTGTTTGAAACCTTTTGCAACCAGTCGGGCCTTATAGGTCTCTACCTTGCCATCTACTCCAGTCTTTCTCTTAAAGACCCATTTACACCCAATAGGCTTAATGCCCTCAGGTGGTGAAACCAAAGTCCATACTTGGTTTTCATACATGGAGTCCATCTCGGATTTCATGGCTTTTTGCCATTTCTCTGAGTCTTCACTACTCATAGCCTCTTCGTAAGTCAATGGATCATCATCATCTATGATGCGTACCTCATCATCATCCTCTATGATGAATCCATACCTATCAGGTATCTTCGGTACTCTTCCAGATTTACGAATAGGTAGTGGTACAGTAGGTTCTTCTACTTGGTCAAGTACCTGACTTTGATCCGTAGTATTTTGTGGTTCTTGAACTTCTTCAAGATATATCTTACTCCCACTGACCCTTTCAAGGATAAACTCCTTTTCCAAGAAGGCAGCGTGTTTCGTAACAAACACCTTTTGATCAGTCGGGTGAGAGAAATAATACCCTGATGTTTCTTTAGGGTATCCCACAAATCTACACTTGTTGGATCTAGTCTTCAACTTATTTTGCTCAAACCTTTTGACATAAGCTGGACAACCCCAAGTCTTAACATGCTTAAGATTTGGTTTCCTCCCTGTCCATATCTCATATGGGGTCTTTGGGACGGATTTGGTAGGTACCTTGTTAAGTAGGTATGCAGCCGATTCTAGGGCATAACCCCAGAAGGATACTAGAAGGTCGGTAAAACTCATCATGGAACGAACCATGTCCAACAATGTTCGATTTCTCCTTTCAGATACACCATTCAACTGTGGCGTCCCTAGTGGAGTCCATTGTGAGATTATAC
Source organism: Aralia elata (assembly GCA_034770075.1). Taxonomy (NCBI): domain Eukaryota; kingdom Viridiplantae; phylum Streptophyta; class Magnoliopsida; order Apiales; family Araliaceae; genus Aralia; species Aralia elata. The sequence goes on along the minus strand of CM068388.1, from coordinate 11,065,206 downwards.
CATTTTCTTTGAGACAATTGAGAAACTCATTGGTTAAGTATTCCCCTCCTCGATCCGATCGAAAAATCTTAATACTCTTATCAGTTTGCTTCTCTACTTCACTTCTGAATTCTTTGAACTTTTCAAACGATTCAGATTTGTATTTCATTAAATACACATATCCAAATCTAGAATGATCATCAGTGAAAGTAATAAAATAAGAATACCCTCCTCGTGCATTCGTTGTCATAGGTCCACATACGTCTGTGTGTACCAATGCTAACAACTCTGTAACTCTTTTTCCTTTTCCAGTAAAAGGAGATTTAGTCATTTTACCCATGAGACAAGATTCACAAGTTGGATATGATTCGTAATCAGATAGCTCTAAAAGCCCATCTTTATGCAACTTGGATAATCTTGTTTCATTGATATGACCAAGTCTACAGTGCCACATAAAGGTATAATTAACATCATCTCTTTTTCTTTTCTTAGTTTGTTCAATTTGAAGTATATTTTCATGCAAGTCAAGTATGTATAGTCCATTCAGTAAGTTCCCAACACCATATAAAACATTTTTATTATAAATAGAACAACTATTGTTCTTTATTATAATATCAAAACCATCCATATCCAATACAGAAATTGAAATAATGTTTCTAATGAGTGTCGGAACATAATAACAATTATTTAAACTAATGAACTTGCCCGAAGGAAGTGCTAAACGATAAGTCCCTACAGCTAATGCAGCAACCTTTGCTCCATTTCCCACTCGTAGGACGACTTCATCCTTGTCCAGCTTTCTACTTCTGCTTAGTCCCTGCACATTATTACATATGTGAGAACTACAGCTGGTATCCAATACCCAAGTAGAATTTTGACTTTCAGAAAAACAATCATGAACAAACCTAGATCGGAAGTCGAAGCTTCTCCAAGCCTCTTTTGGTCCGCAAGATACTCCTTGCAGTTCCTCTTCCAGTGTCCCAGCTTATTGCAATGGTAGCAAATTCCTTTGTTATCTGGATCAGGTTTCTTTTTATCCTTCCTCTTCGCCTTGCCCTTAGCCTTCTTGTTTTTCTTCTTTTCAGAAGATACCTTGGGCCTCTTCCTTTTCTTGGAAGAATCATCCACTAGTAAGAGTCAGTTCTTGTTGGCTGAGAAGTGACCTTCAGCAGTTTTCAACATGTTAAGTAACTCAGGCAAGCTGACGTCCAACTTATTCATGTGAAAATTCACAACAAATTGTGAGAAGGTGTCCGGGAGTGACTGTAAGATCAAATCTTAACTTAACTCCCCATCCATTACGAACCCAAGCTGTCCAAGTTGTTCAATCAGATTGATCATCTTAAGGACATGAGTCTCAACAGTAGTGCCCTCGGTCATACGAGATCGGAAGAGCTCCTTAGATATCTGATATCTAGCAGTCCTACTTTGCTCACCATAGAACTCTTTGAGATGCAACAATATAGTAGGAGCATCCATAGTTTCATGCTAACGCTGAAGCTCGTTACTCATGGATGCGAGCATGATGCATTGAGCCAAGATTGCATCATCTTGCCACTTTCTGAAAGTAGCAATCTCTTCCTCAGAGGCTGTTTCTGCAACACTTGCAGGGACTGGCGAATTTAGGACATAAGAAATCTTTTCAGCAGTGAGAACAATTCTCAGATTCCTTAACCAGTCCGTGTAATTCGGTCCGGTCAGTTTGTTAGCATCAAGTATGCTACGCAGTGATAGTGAGTTTGACATTTTTAAATTCTGCATGTGAAATAGACAACATTTTAGCATACATTCAATTTATTAATTACCAAAATAAATTAGGTCTTTATTTTAAATTGGTATGTCCCACTATTTTCATCAAACTATATTACCCTCATTATATAGTTCGGCAATTCTAATTAAAGATTTGCTAGTGAGATTAAGGATCCCATTTCAAATATATATAGCCTTATGTTGACACAACAAGCGATATATAAATAAATAGGTAGACAACTATTGTCAATTACATCACTATGTAACTCCTTGTATTTTGCCTCTTAGATTATTTTGATCAAGTGGTGACACATCCGAATCAAAATTATCCAAGTTAAGTCCAACCTAGCACTTCCATATATTCGAAAGAAAAACATTGTCCTTGTGGTGACACAACAAAACAACATCGTTCAGTCTATTTATAAGCATCAAATGTGATAAAGCAACATCTTAAATATTTAATACTTGCCTTGTGGTGACACAACAAACTCATATTAAATATTTAATACTCTATTATTTTACCATGCTAGAAGGCGACGTTCGATATTCCAAATATCTTTGAACGCTTAGGACTTAATATATTACTTTGAGGGGTTTGTTATTATTAGTCTCATCTTGTTTAGCGCGCATGCACATATATATATAAAATACGCGTCATATTATTTAACATGCGAATCATGTTGTATAATATATAATATATATATAGTAAACATGCACATATAGAATACTATATTCCACCCGGATTGATTATGGACTTTTATTCTAGTTTGGTTCACTAGAGCCACCAAGTGAACCAAAAGGTCAAACCTAGGGTGCAAGAATTAAATTTAAATATAACTATTACATTTAAACTCGGGCTCCATTACAAACGGGTCTTCAAGTGCTCCTTGCTCCTTTGTCTCCAATTCTTCAAAATTAATTCTAATTAGTCCTATTATAGAAACTATTTACAATAAATAGAAACCTTGATCAGCAGTCAAGGGAAAGTACATAGGAGGGAGATAGAATTTACATTAAGAAAAATTAGAGAAGACGAGGTACGCAGACCCCATTTATGAAAACCCATTCATTCAAGCATCCACTAAAATAAATTCAATCACACATTGGTCATTAGTCCATAATCAATCCCTATTTATTATCATACATATCTCTATATGTATCAATAAATAATATTCATCTCATGAATAATAAATCCATCTCATATATGCATTGATATCAATTAATGGGCAAAAGTTTTGCTAATATTTAGTTTTGAAACAAAATAAACTCTTTTATTTTAATCAAAAACCAAATCAAAATTAAACTCCTTTAATTTTTAGCAATCTGAAATCTTATTCCAGATAAAATAAACTCTTTTATTTTAAACTTTTATCAATTAAATAAACTATTTATGTTAATTGAGAAAATAAAAAAAAAAATTCAAAGTCTGCACACCGGCGCGGCCGCGCTGCACCCCCAGAAATGTTTTCTGGCTTAGGGCGCGGCCGCGCTCCAGAATGAACTGGAAGCGGCGCGGCCGCGACGCGACGCAGATTCAGAAAAACATTTTCTTCAGCCCAAAATCCGATCGTATCGCATATCAATTCATACATGGAATCATCACGATCGATAATTAGCACATGATTAGGCTCTGATACCACTGTTAGGTTTGTATAGCGCGAACATGCAATCAAATTACATAAATAAAGCGGAAGCGCGATAAAACGGATTTTAAAATTTTTATACAAACCATCACCATGATCGATCAATGTGCTCAATTAACGATATAAACGAAAGAGAAAGAGAATAAGAATTATACCCTCGTAGAACAAAGCTTCCTCGGGTACAAGTTCAACTCCTAGTCCTTCGTGTTCTCCTCGAATTCAACGGTGTGATTCCTTCCTTTGATCAACGTTAGCCACCCAAGTGTTTGGCCTCTAGAGGTGATCCACCAAGGAAGAACAAGTATTCAAGAAGTTGGGTGTTTGGCAGAAGCCTAGTTTCTATCTCTATAAAAATTGCAAGTACTCTCCACAATCTAATGCAAGAGCATGTAACCCTAATCTATGATAAGACTCTTCTTATTTATAGATGTAGGAATAACCCTTCCCTAAACTATTTAGGATTATGGTTTATATTCTAATTAAACTCCCTTAATTAATTATGCTTCTAATCCAATTAGAAATTCGTGAGAGAGTACTTCTATTAATTAATTCTCAATCCCTATTAGGAAATAAATAATAGTTCTATTAATTAATTTCCAATCCCTATTAGGAATTAAATAATAGTAATAGTAATAATAATAATAAGACTCCTCTTATTAATTTATATTTAATATTTCTAAAATATTAAATAATAAATATTAAACTATTTAATTTATTCTATCTCCATAGACTAAATTTAATACACTTAACTTATTATTACAATTATGCCATTTACTTCTTAAATAAATATTTTTCTTTTGCGGTGTGACCCTTTAGGTTCTCCATATTAAACCGGTTGTGAATAAATCAATTAGAACAATTCTAATCTTATTTAAATAAATAAATTAAACTATTTAATTCATTTAAATAAATAATATTTATTCTACAATAAGGGTAAGCCCCCTTAGCGATCAATGACTTTCCAGATAATATAGATTTCAACATTAATCACAAAAGAACCTTTGAGTAAATAGTTACCGTATAATTCAATCCTTCTACCATACAATGTCCCAATTGAATATAAGACATAGATTTACTGTTAAGTCTTATTTTATTTAATTATATGCATTTCGATTCCCAAATGCACAACTCTAAATAATGCAAATTAGAAACTCCTTTCTAATTTCATTCTGCCTTGGCCAAGGACTACTGAGTTGTCATTTATCGAATCACATAGGACATTCACATCTTTTACTAGACGTGGTAGATTCTTTGTTGATCATTCACCTATCTCCATGTACAACTTATTATACCCAATCATACCCTTTGATATACCCCAAAGGTCTTAAGGGACATGTCAAAGTATAATTCATCATACACAAGATACTATGATGATCTCAAGTCCAAGGATCACTTATACTACTATCACTAGAGGAATTCCTATTGACAGGCGAGTAAAACTCCATTAGGTATTCCTTAGCGAGTCACGTTCAGTGAACTTATTCTCTAATAAGCACCTACATACTTGCTTTAGTGTCTCCACATAAATGATTATGAGATCAATCACCCTCTTCCTAAGAGCAAGCAACGTATGTACTAATCTATCCGGATTCACTAATCCCCAATTTAGTAATACAACGATTAGGAACAATTTTAGTTTGTGAGCTATCTAGAATTTTGATCTCATTAGCATGATCACCATCATGATTCTAAAAGCATTGCTCAAAACTATGGGTTTATCACATTTAATATAACAACACCATGTAGATAATATAAAATGCCTTTTAAGAAAATCAATTCTTTTATTAATAAATGAATAAGATTACAAAGTATATGCTACATCATATCAAATATGATTGACTTGTGTGCATAATACTTTCAGGTGTAAGTGAATGAATTAATATTTTCTGTAGATTTTTACATTGTGGATATAGATGATGATACATCTCCAAATTCTGCACATATTTTATTAGGGAGACCATTCTTGAAAACAACCAGAACAATGATTGATGTGCACAATGGGACCATGACCATGGAGTTTAATGGTAAAAAGATTCAGTTTTAACATTTATAAGGCTATGAGGTACCCTAGTAATATTAATCTTGTTTTTGATATTGTTGTTATTGACATTATAGTGCATAAATCTTTTGAGCAAACACATAAGGAAAGTTTGGAGGTTACCATCACCAATAGATTGGAATTAGAAAAAGAAGAAAAAATTGAGCAGACTCAAGAATTGAAGGAGGTTGTGGCTGCATTATACTTTTTGCCAGAAATTTTAGATAAGTATGCAGTATCTTCCATTCAATTATCTGTTACTCACAAGAAGTTGTTACCATCTGTTGTGCAGGCTCCTATTTTAGAATTGAAATCAGTACCAACCCACTTGAATTATGCATATCTAGGAAAAGATGACACACTGCCAGTGATCATTGCCAACAATCTGACTAAAGTTTAAGAGGATAAATTATTAAGATTCCTAAGGGAGCATATAATAGTATTTGGTTGGACAATTGCAGATATCAAAGGAATAAGTCATGTTGTGTGTATGCATCAAATCCTATTAGAAGAAGGAGTCAAACCAACTAGAGAAGCCCAACGGAGATTAAATATACCAATGATGGAGGTAGTGAAAAAGAAGGTCTTGAAATTACTTGATGCAGGTATTATTTACCCAATTTCAGACAGCTAATGGGTAAGTCCAGTCCAGGTAGTTCTAAAGAAATCTGGAATTACATTCATCCAGAATGACAATAATGAGTTGATACCCACACGTGTGCAAACAAGATGGAGAGTGTATATTGATTATAGGAAGTTGAACTTTGTAACTAAAAAAGATCATTTCCCTCTCCTTTTTATTGATTAGATGTTAAAAATATTAGTTGGACATACTTATTATTGTTTTCTAGATGATTTTTCAGGTTATAATCAGATTATGATTGCACCAGAAGATCAGGAGAATACCACATTTACCTATCCGTTTGATACATTTGCCTATCGTAGGATGTCTTTTGGACTGTGCAATGCGCTAGATACTTTTTAGAGATGCATGGTAAGTATATTTTTTGATCTTTTAGAGAGTTGTATTGAAGTGTTTATGGATGATTTCACAATACATGGTGACTCATTAGATGCTTACCTAGATAATTTAACTCGTGTACTTGATAGATAGATGTTTAGAGACTAATCTTGTATTGAACTGGAGAAACTGTCACTTTATGGTAGAGTAAGATATAGTACATGGGCATGTTGTTTCAGCTAGAAGAATAGAAGTAGATAAGTCTAAGATAGAGGTTATTTCTGTTTTGCCTTACCCTGCAAGTGTGCGGGAGATTCGTTCTTTCCTTGGTCATGCAGGCTTTTATCGCAAATTTATCAAGGACTTCTCAAAGATAACTTTGTCATTGTGTAAGTTGCTGCAAAAGGATGTGCAATTCCAATTTAATGAGGAGTACAAGGAGGCATTTGACAGATTAAAGAAACTAATAACCTCAGCACCAGTAATACAACCACCAAACTGGAAGTTGCCGTTTGAAATCATGTGTGATGCAAACAACTATGCAGTAGAAGTTGTCTAAGAACAAAGAGTTGACAGAGTTGTTCATGCTATCTATTATGCCTCCAGGACCTTAAATGTTGCTCAAATAAATTACACTACATCTGAAAAGAACTTTTATCTGTTGTTTTTGCCTTAGATAAATTTAAATCTTACTTGTTTGGTATTAAAGTTATAGTTTATTCTAATCATGTCGCTCTTAGGTATTTGCTGATCAAGAAGGAATCCAAACCTAGGATCATTAGGTGGATTTTGCTGTTACAGAAATTTGATTTGGAAAGAAAGGAGCAAGCAACTGAGTAGTAGATTACTTGAGCAGGCTGATACAGAATGAAGAGGCATTACCATTGCAAGATTCCTTTCCAGATGAGCAGTTATTTTCTGTTGATAAGGCATTACCCTGGTATGCTCATATTGTGAATTATTTAGTGGGTAAACATCTACCTAGTGATGTCTCTAAAATCCAGAAAGATAAGCTTAAGAGTGATGTTAAATATTATGTATGGAATGACCCATATGTGTGAAAATTATGTTTCAATCAAGTAATAAGAAGGTGTGTGCCTAAAACTGAATTTTTATTTATTCTAACCTTTTGTCATTCTTATGCTTATGTGGGTCATTTTGGGTCTAAAAGAACAGCTCATAAAGTTTTAGAATGTAGTTTCTATTGGCCAACTTTATTTAAAGACTCTTATTTGTTTTGTAAGTTATGTGAAAATTGACAAAAAACAAGTAATATATCACATAGAAATCAAATGCTACAGACTCCTATTTTAATTGTTGAAAATTTTGATGTTTGGGATATTGATTTCACGGGATCATCATTACCTGTATCCTTTGGCAATATTTACATCTTTTGGCTGTTGACTATGTTTCTAAATAGGTGGAAGCTAAAACTACCAAGACTGATAATTCTAAAGTTGTTGCAGATTTTGTCACGTCTAATATATTTGTTAGGTTTAGAACTCCAAAGGCCATTATCAGTGATAGAGGAACACATTATTTTCAGGTAAGTTGCGTTCTAGTTAGGAAGGTACTTTTGTTATTAATAACATTTTTCCTTATGGTGCAGTAGCTATTTAAAACCTAATAACTGGAAAAAAAAAATTTAAGATAAATGGTCACATGCTCAAACCATTTTATGAAGGTTATCCAGTGGACAATGTGGAGGTGATGAATTTAAAGGATCTAGTTTATGTGGATTAAGAGGAATGATGTCGGGCAAACAACATAAAACAAATGCGCTGCTTGGGAGGCAACCCATGATATCAGATTTGATTTTTTTTCCTTTTTCCTTTTACTTTTTATTTTTTTTACTTTTTTGTTGTTTTCAGTTAGTTATATCTTCTTTGCATAATTATCTTACATTGAGGACAATGTAAGGTTTAAGTGTGGGGAGGGATTTAGATTATGTTCTAGGTCTATTTTGTGAAAAAAAATTAGAAATTTTTGAAAATTTGGCTCTACGATTTTATGTTATGGTTCTACGATTTTGTTTAGCTAAACTTTTAAAGGTTACGATTATATAGTGAAAATTAATGCTGATTTACAGAATTTGTTTGATGGTTAATTAATTGATGAATGATGATAACTAAGTCAGGATCCACAGTTTACAGAACCATGTTGAAAAAAAAAAGAGAAGAAAAAAAACAAGAAAAAAAACAAAAGTGCAGAATCATGTGGTGAGTTGAGATGGAGTGTAAAACGCACACACCCATAAACACATGCAATAAGTGAGATAGAGCATAAACCGCACTCACTTACAAAAGAAAAGAATGTGTATAGTGTGAGATGGAGTATAAAATGCACTCACCTATAAAAATTTGAATTTGAAAATTCTATTGGGTGAAAAAAAGTAGTAAAAAAGTTAGGTTCTGAGTTATGAGTCATTTGTACATAGTTAGATTTTATGTGAACTATGTTGTGTATTCATGTTGATCATAGGAAGATACTTATGTGGATGCATTTTTTATTTAAAGATGTTCAGTGTAAAATGACAAGGTTGTTATTGTGAGTTGTTTGATGAAGTGTTGACCCAGATTTTTTTTTCTCTCCCCAAACTCAGAAACATAGTGTGAAAAGAAATTTTTTAAATATTCCCTTCCTTCTTTTTTCTTCTCTCCCCTAAAAATTTACAAACAAGAGATTTTTATTCTTCTTTCTAAATTTCTTTTTTTCTCTTGTTTTTTCTCTCCATTTTGAAACTCACAAATACAATGCAAAGGAGGAGAATACCATTGTTTGTTTGTTTGTTTTTTAGTACCCCTTTTAAAGTAATGACAAAAAGTGTAAATATTTACAAAAAAGTGAATAAATTATGAATAATACTATAAATCAATAAATTATAAATATGTTTGTTATTATCTATTCCAAGAAAGTCATAACAACTGAGCCTGTATACTATGTAACGCTTCTCCGTCCCCAACTCATTAAGAAAATCACTTTCACAAACTTGACACAACCTGCTAATACAACTCCCGTTACTGTCCCGACCCACCAAATCATAGACTTCCACTTTAACAAAGAAAATGATATATTGTAAATATTTTTATCAACTTTTTTATTATCAGTTACGTGAATAAGTATTAGTGATAAATATTCTGGAGAAATATCTAATAGATAGCCCGTTCTTATACTCCTTTAACAATTATCGGACTAACTAATTAAGAGTAGGAAAAAAAAGAAACTTTTTAAGTTAAAATAGAAAAACATCATATAATATCTAATGTGGACCCAAGTGCATATTAGGGTTCACATGACCTAATTGAAATAAATGTACAAATTAGGGTTCATGTGAGCTAATTAAATGAACAGATTAGACTAAAATAAATGTGATAGACCCGAAGAAGTCTCCACGTGTTCCAAGGCAGAAGGCTTGTGGATGCGACACATTTTGGGAATTGATTGAGGGTTTGGATTGGTGGCTAGAAGAACAAGGCAATTTGGGCATTACTTTGATGATTAAAAGGCATTTCTGAATTTTTCCTTTAAAAACATGACTAAAGGGTATTTCGAAAATTTTCCTTAAAACATGTGCCTGACATGTGCCTATTTCCCAGGAAAACTCTATAAATAGTCCCTCTATTCTAAGAAAAGGGGATCGCTCTCAAGATATTACACATAGACTCTTGGAAGTCATTACACTTGGAACTCTCTCCCAACTCGAAGGCTCAAGAAGGCTCTTAGAATCCCTGCCACCCTAACCCGATTTTTGGATTCTGAGAGTTCTGCCACATGTCATTGGAGTAATTGTCCACCTATTTTTCTCCCCTCTTCAATCAATCAATCAATTCCGTACTCTTCGTGAATTTCTCTCCTCTCCAGCCAATACGAAACCCTAACCCTAGCAAGGCGTAATTTCCTTGCCCACATTTATTTGGCGACTCTGCTGGGGAGGTGTAGAATTCATGAAGGGTATGCCCACAACTCGAAGTGGGAGAATTACAGGAAGAGTTTCACCGACAACAAGCATCACTTCACCGGATCCGATTTCAAGGCAAGCAAATCCAGTGTTCCAAAGCGCGAATCTGGATCTTGATTAACCCATCTTAGAAGATGTGTCGGAAGGAAATTCAACATCATTTTAAATGGCTGATCAACAACAAACCAGTGCTAGATAGACAAACACGGGAAGGCAAGGTGAGGAAGTAATTGGAGCGCAGACCACTGCGAATGCCGTGCAGATGGAGATGCTCAAGGCATTACAAGAGGCACGAGAAGGATAAGGGATGAGGATGACCATGATGCTGGAAATGCAAAGGAAACAGGAAGAAATGGGAAATTTCCACCAGCAGTTGATGCAAATCCCCACATTTAGGGCTATGTTCCCAGGAAGTTCGCAGGGAGAACAAGCAGAAGTGGAAGATAACAGTAACAACAAAGAGAATCAGACTATACCTCTAACAACGGAGAGTCAGCAAATTTCAGTCATTAACTTAGAGCCCCAAAAATACGGTGATGTACCACAACTCAGATTGGAAGCAAGTCAGCCTCAGCCCAATATCATCCCGACCACTCTCCCAACATTTTCACAAGTTCAGATACCGACCATCCCGAGCCACATCCAACGAACAAGCCAATAAGCATAGCCGATACAAATTATGCAGGATGCAAGTGTACATCAACCAATTTCCATACCATACACACCACCAATGCATCAATACATCACAGCCCCTCAAAGAGTCCATACCACAAGCCAGTATGTAACGAAGAATGATATGATCGATATGATCAATCAACTTCGCAAACAGGCATCTCGACCTTCAGAGTTAGACTTTACTCCACCCTACCCGACCCACATTCGGAGACAACCTTACCCAATAGGGTATATTGAGCATCCCCCACAATTTCCAAAATATAACGGGGAGAACGGAAATGCTAGGGACCATATTCCCAGGTTTGTGGAGTCGATGTCTCCGTGGCTAGGATATGATGAAGTAAACAACCACAACTTGTTGATGAGGGAATTCAACAAGACTTTAACGGATAATGCCTTTAGTTGGTACTACAACTTGGAGAAGGGATCAGTCCATGATTGGGATGATCTAAAATTACAGTTTTTTAAGAAATTTTTCTATATGCAGAAACATGTAATCATTATAGAGCTCATGCAATTCAAGTAGAGGCCGAACAAAGAGTTGTCAGACTATGTGGATAGGTTTAGGGCTCAGGCACAGAAGTGCGCAGAGCCAATTGAAGAAAAGAACTTGGTGAGCATATGCAACAATGGTGCCATCGATGCCTTCAAGCCCCACCTCATTACAAAAGCCTGCAATTCATTTACAACTCTCTCATCTTTTGCACAAGACTTGGGAGGAATCATGTCGTTGCCTACAAACAATGCGAATATTACATGAAAGAGTAAGAGGACAGTTACTGTGGCTCTGGCAGATTCTCAGCCAAAACCACAAAGAGGCAAGAAGGAGAAGAATGAGAAATTTTTTGAATGAAACAGAGGAAAGCCCGGGGATAAGTATACCAGAATGCTAGTTCTGGAGGCTATCACATGCAGTAAGAAGGCATTCAGGGGCCTGTACGAATAATGGGTCGAGCACGGAGTGGTGAAACCTCCAAGGCCTAAATTTGTGGTGACGGAAGAGATGAAAAGAAGACTGGACTTCTGTGTGTACCACCAGTATGTGGGACACTCCACTATGGACTGTTACAGTCTACGGAGGATATACCATGAGAAGCTGGCAGCCGGAGAAATCAAACTGTGAAAAGAAAACAGTGTGTATGACAAGTCACTTCTAAACCACAAAGGAAAAGAAACATGCAACACTATTACCCATGGTGTAGCCCCAAAAGTCAAAAGGATGGAAAATTTAAAAATGAGCAAAAGAAGAAGAACTCAAAGGTTCCCCTCCTAGGGTTCGGCCTATAGGGGGCACACTCCTGTTTGGTTATTGTGATGATCAAGACTAAGGAAAGTAACGAAAAATACATGGAGGCTTAGTGATGATCTCCCTCAAGTCCTTCGAGACATAGAAAACTACTCAAAGGGGCCAAAGGTTGTGACGCCATAACAAAGGTGTGTGTGACATCAATCCAAAAAGAACATTAGAGCCTTACTTACTTCCTCCACGATTGTTTTACTATGATAATACAGGCAAGCGTACATTTACTGCAGCTATGGCTGATGCTATGCTAAAGTCACATGAAGGCAAGAAGGATGAAGGCTCATGCTAGATTTCCAGAAACACGATTAAGGGCCACAATAGCCTATTTAAGAGAACATGCTTTAGTAACATACAACAAGCAAGCATCAAGAATCAATAGTTGATGCTCATGTCGAAACTATGAGAAATTTTGTTACGCAAACTTTATCAACACAAGATGATAGACAACCCAAATACTGGCTCTACCATCGAAAGATCTCAGAACTGTAAAGACGAGAATATCAAAAATTCACCCAAGATAGTGGTCCACTAGAAAATGGTGGTTGAAGTACTCAAGAGTATCCCTTGCCAAGAAATTGGATGACCAAGGGAGGAGACACAAGAATTGATGAATTAAAAATACACCCAAGATGGTGGTCCACTTTAAATGGTGGCCAAGTCCTCGTAGATTGCACTTGCCAAGAAATTGGATGAGCAAGTGACAAGGCACGCAACTTAAGCCCTTATGAAACCCTATACGCCAAACAATTGGCACGACGTACCAAGGGATAAGGCACAAGTTATACTTTAAACTTCAAAAGTAACCGAGGAACCTGACTTTACAGCCCTCAGAACTGACAAGTTATACTTTTAACTTTAAAAGTAATCGAGGTACTTGACTATAAGTCCTCAAAGTTATACTTTCAACTCTAAAAATAATCGAGGCACCTGACTATAAGTCCTCAAACCTGAGAAAGTTACGCTTTATCTCTAAAAGTGGCGAACGTTATGCTTTATCCGACAAAAGCAAAACCTATTATTATTATCTTTATGAAATTTTTTGAAACGTTATGCTTTTCGTTAAAAGCAATATGATTATTAATAAAAATGTCAAACTTTCACTTATACTTGAATATTCTTTGATTTTAAAAGTATAGATCCAAGTGTTGGTTTGCGAGAAATCAAAAAAAAACATGTTACTTAAAAAATTGCATGTTTACTCTCACTATTATGAATATTGTTGTCTTGGAGTATTAATTTGAATAACTTATTATTCAATGCTAAACATTATGTCTTAAGGAAAAATTCAAGTTAAAGGCAATCAATAATGCTAAAGAAACTCTATTATGATAAATGACATATAAATGAGTTCTTTGATACAAGAAATAACAAAAAGCTACAAAAAGTTATGATCTAAAGGCTAAGACATATCAAACTGAAGATAGGGCATAACTAAAGCCTCAAAGTCAACAATAGCGGTACCTCAAGCCTTCGTATTTGAGCAGCCGACTCAAATTTCTAAAGCTTGATCTTCAATTTAGCTATGATATCTTGAAGCCCCAAAAGCTCTATCGAAAGTAAGTAATTCTCGTGATGACGTGAAGTGACCTCCGAACGTAGTGCAACAACACAATACCTAGAAGTAAGGAGATCCAGCCTAGCATGAAAAGGAGAAATGTCAAGGCCAACAAGTCATCAACCTCACAACTCAGATATCTAAGTCTTTTATTCATAGAGAACGGAGAGAAAGACTGTGCATCTCAAGAATAAAGCTTACAAGTTGATCTAATAAGAGGGTCTAAAAGGAGGCCTCACGAATATGTAGCCGATCAAGTATCCCTAGGAGACATACTAGATGGGCTACAAGAAGCCGAAAAAAATAACAGGAAGAATGCAAGATATATATAATCTAGAATAAGTACATAATTTGAAAAAAGAAAACGAAGCAGACATCCTCTAGAGTAGGGGTGAATTCCCCTAAGCAGTAACGAATGTGCATGAAGAAGAGCACCAGCGGGAAATCAACACAGTAAGGGCGTCATGATCCTGCTGGATACGTAAATCCCTACATAACCGAATGTCTTACATAGTTGAATGCCCTACATAACTAAATGCCTTACATAGCTAAATGCAGCGATATATGCCTGCACTCTTTAGTATAGCCTTATACTCAGCATTCTCAAGGATCTCGTCAGTCCAATTTTGCCATCCCTGAAGGCGACCAGATGAGTCAAATAGGAAGCGAAAGGGGCTGAAAGGGTATTCTTGTTTCTCTATGCACATGTGGGGAATGCGATCGGAAGGAAAAAGTCGCCCCAACCTCCGCAAGCCGCAACATAAAGAAACAAGCCATCTTTCTTTGGTGAAGGAAAAGTTGTGCGATCGTAAGTCCGGACTTGCTCCCAAAAAGTGTCAAAAGGCCCAAAAAAGGGGGCATTTCCGCAATTATTGACGAAGGGAGTTATCCTGGAAGTCTTCAAGTCTTCAGAGCATCCGGTAAACGAGACCTGTAAGTAAGGAAGACTCCACATAAGGGTACTAATGATGTCAAGTAAAGCATAAGAACTTAAGTATGCTTACCATGACAAGGGGAGAATCTGAGATTGGTACTTGAGAATACCTGAAAAGAAGAAGAAATGAAGTCAGAGAAGGATCAAAATCACAATCATGAAAGAAAAATAAGATTTGAAATTTTTCCAAAAAACTTTGGGCAGCCAAAATGCATCATTCAGAGCCTTTTGTGGGATATTTTGGTATTTATCATGGTCGTTGGCCATGAATTTTGAAGTACTCGTCGATACGGTCATTTTGATATATTATGAGCCCCAAGACTCCAAACAAAATAAAAGTTATGGTTAAAACAGCGGTCAAGATTCCCAATGTTCAATTTTTTGTGACATTTTTTCCTAGGGCTCGCCCCCTAGGGTTCGGCCCCTCTAGGGTTCAGCCCCCTAGGGTTCAGCCCCATGGGGTTCGGCCTCCTGAGGTTCGACCATGCAAGGTCCCATCGAAGAGCAATTTTTTGTGTGTTTTCTTCACAATTTCTTCTAAAAATGCCAATTTTTCTTTATTATTCCGAGGGAGCCCTACCGAGATGTGATCCAGATAATGGGGCTCGGAAGACAAAAGGAAAATTAGGGGTACCTGAAAAAAAATTGGCTTAGTTTTCCCTATAGGGTTCGGCCACCTATAGGGTTCGGCCCTCTAGGGGGATTTCTTTTGCGTACCTTAGAAATTCTGATACTCCACAAATCAACTTTTCAGAACGAATGCTTCTTTGTCGTAATAAATATTGTATTTTTCTTTATTATCTGAGGGAACCCTACCGAGATATGATCCAAGTAACGGGGCTCGGAAAACCAAAAAAAAGTTACAATGACCTGAAAAGAAAAATAGGAGAAGCAAGTCAAGAAGAAGTTCGGAAGAAAGTACTCAAATAAATTTAAAAAATTGAAAGAAAAAAGAAGAAGAAAGGATGACCCTATAGGGTTTAACCCTTAGGATTCAGCCCTATAGGGGTGGAATTGCGTTCTTACCTCTTTCCCAAGATGAGGAACGTTTGCTTGACGACTTCTTGGTGATCTTCAGACTTGAAGGAGAAGAAAAAATACCAAGATAAAAAATTGCACGATGAAAAGAAAAGCCTAAGTGACTTGAGAGATGTATATATTCAAACTGCAAGTTTGCAATAGCAAAGGAAGAAACCTTTATTTTCCTTTTAAGAAGATTTCGAAATATAAAGATAAGTTTATTTGACCATACTTCTAAATAAAAATATATGTTTTCGAAATTTGTTTAGATTTGATATTTTAATGGAATTTCGAAATATATATATATATATATATATATATATATTTGATATATGATATTTTATTCTTAACAATAGGAAAATTTTGAAATTAATATATATATATATATATATATATATTAACTAAGGAAATAAATCTTGCTTTATAAAACTCTAATAAAGGAAGATTTTGTTTTCAAATAATAAAATAAGATTTGATTATTGGATTTTATTTAATGATATCTGATGATCTTTCTTGTTTTAATTCTCAGAAAATTAGGAAATAAATATTGAGTAAGAGGTGGAAGCTTTTAGATGATCTACCAAGAGGTCCAAGGAAGATCCCTTCTAGGTCTTGCCTCCCTAGGCTTTAGCTCTAATGGTTTGGCCCCTAGGGGTTCCCTCTTCTAGAACTCTTGTGTTCAAGACTTGGACAAGTGGAGTCACACAAAATCATTCAAAATCTTGAAGTATTTTGCACGAGCGTCTCACGAGAATCGTGACTCTCGCACAGGGGGCAAATGTGGGTCCAAGTGCATATTAGGGTTCACATGACCTAATTGAAATAAGTGTACAAATTAGGGTTTACAAAAACCTAATTAAATGTACAAATTAGGGTTCATGTGACCTAATTAAATGAACAGATTAGACAAAAATAAATGAGTTAGACCCGGGGAAGTCTCCACGTGTTCCAAGGCAAAATGCTCGTGGATGCGACCCATTTTGAGAATTGATTGAGGGATTGGATTGGTGGCTAGAAGAACAGAGCAATTTGGGCATTACTTTGATGATTAAAGGGTATTTCTGGAATTTTTCCTTTAAAAACAAGACTAAAGGGTATTTCAGAAATTTCCCTTAAAACATGTGTCTGACATGTGACTATTTCCCAGGAAGCTCTATAAATAGTCTCTCTATTCTAAGAAAAGGGGATCGCTCTCAAGATATTACACTTAGACTTTTGGAAGCTCATTACACTTGGAACTCTCTCCCAACTCGAAGACTCAAGAAGGTTCTTGGAATTCCTACTACCCTAACCCGGTTTCCGGATTCTGAGAGTTCCGCCACGTGTCATTGGAGTAATCGCCCACCTGTTTTTCTCCCCTCTTCAATCAATCAATCAATTTCGTGCTCTTCGTGGATTTCTCTCCTCTCCAGCCAACACGAAACCCTAACCCTAGCAAGACGTAATTTCCTTGCCCACATCTACCATTTCATAAATGACTTAACTATAAACATATTAAATTACTAGAGTATATAGGTTGTTCATATAATGCTTCGAGAAATTACATATATGTAAGGTGTTTTGTAAGAAATTTGTGGCCCAATTCAAATTTTTGGATCTGTCAATTTTGTAGTATAATTATTTGATATTAATGAAATTTATTTTGTCCATCAATATATATATATATATATATATATATATATATATATATATATATATATATGACCTCGGCCAACTGTACTTATAACCAATTAATTCTGCGTTAAGAGTGTTTTACGAGCTCATCTTATACATCTAACATAAATTATGCTTGAAAAAGTATCTTAGACTTTTGAATAATATTTTATTGAATTTTGTAAACAACCCTCCAACCCACACCCACCACATGATAAGCAATGTTTGAAACTCAATCTTCTTTTTATTTTTTATTTTTATTAAGTGGCGAACCCAACAGATATGAATAGAATTTTCAATACATTATAAATGCAATCAAAACCTACAATTTAGCTTATATAAACCGAATCTCATATCTACATATCCATGATAAGATTCATTAGCTTCAGGGACAAAGCTACATACATAGGAGGGAGTGAGATCAACCGACTCCACTAAAAAAAACATTGTTTTATACTATATGGGAAATTTTAAAAAATTTAAGTGTAATATATAATTTAACCCTACTGAAAGTTTATAAATTTCTATTATACGGGGTCAAATTAAAATTTTATAATTTTCTCAATTAAATTTCAACTCCATATCACTCATACCGTCGTACCCCCTCTATATATGTATCTCTCTATATTATTTTTAAACTAAATAATTTAATTTATATTATTTTTCAAAACAATTTTTGAATCAATTATTTATGAACTATTGTGATTAGAAAAGTCTATTAGAGGTCAATATGGTGTATATATACATATGTTACTATTTATTATATTGTCATTGCAATATAATATATATTTTATATATATATGATCCAAAAGTACAAAAGTATCTAAAAAAAATTGGTCCGAGACACTTTTTCCGAAATTCTGTCAAATTATTTATAGCCCAGTAATAATTTAATCTCACAGAAAAACAATTCTGACTTTCATCACTGATTAACTTTTAGTTTGTCAAGTCAAAGAAATTCACTGTGATCGATTAGGTCTTAACCTGGTGGTTAAGATTGAGATTCTATGACCTTTAGGTCTCATATTAATGTGAGCCTTGATTGCTTTTTCATATTGTATTACTGATAATATGTTTCATTACGAGATTAATTGTATTGTACTCTTTAAAAGTAGTGTTTCAAAAAAAAATATGATACATAAAAAGAAGAATCTAATTTAATAAACAGTTATCTATGTATGATTTTATAATCGAAAATTCAAATATAAAGATTGAAGTATGTTGGGCGAATAAGCTGAAAATGTATATTTAAAATGTTCAATAAACTAATAAGTTATAAAATAAGCATATATATATATATATATAGACACACACACACACACGATATTGATCTATAACATGTATTTGTTATAAATCAAAAATGGGCATACATCATCTATACCATTCATTCCAAATATCAACGACCGAGATTAGACTAGGAAATGCGGCGTCCGTTCGTATTACTAGTGGACAGAGTGTTTACAAAAATACCTCTAAAGTCAACTAAAGGTCAACTATGTCAGTAGTAAAAAAAACAACTCGTCTGCTAGTAACACTAGCGGGCGCATATCATTGCAATTTTATTAAATAGGATTTAGGGTTTATTAACTAGGGTTTAGGATTTATTAACCACGGGTTAATAAGGTTAACACTACAAGAAAAGGAGCTATTTCCGACGAAAATAATTCCCTCGGAACTAGATTATTACCGACAGAAAATTCAGTCGATCATACTTCCGTCGATAATAAATTAGACCTGACGGAATTCCGTCGAGAACAAGGCTCACTCTTGGCGCCAAAATTTCCCTCCAGCGCCAAAGGTAAGGTCGACGGAAATCACATATTCCCGGCGGAATTTCCGTCGACATTAGCTTATCCTCGACAGACTTAATGTCGACGTAATTCCGCCAAACTTAAGAGAATTATAACCCTAAATTAATTCTTTCCTACCCTCGCCGCATTTCTGTGTTATCTCTCTCTCTCTCTCATCAGACCATTTTCTCTCACTCTCTCTCTATTCTCCTTCTCCCCATCGCTGCCAGAGCAACCGTCGCTGCCGGAGCCACCATCTCACTCGTCGTTGCTGGAGCCACCATCTCCCCCGTCGTTGCCGGAGCCACCATCTCCCCCGTCG
Source organism: Aralia elata (assembly GCA_034770075.1). Lineage (NCBI taxonomy): Eukaryota > Viridiplantae > Streptophyta > Magnoliopsida > Apiales > Araliaceae > Aralia > Aralia elata. Next base: position 11,045,626 of record CM068388.1, on the reverse strand, counting down.
CTGCCACCATCGGCCCATCACAGTTCCCAACCTCCATTTCAAGTCAAGGTAAGTTAATTTAATTCAACCAATTTTAACAGTTACTGAGATTTGAGTTTTCAATTTGGGACATATACACTACAATATTGCCGTCAATTTTGAATTGACACACATATTTGGTATTTATTTTATCCAAGATTCATGGCTAAAATATTTTATTTTATCAGTTTCAATTTTATCAGTTAGTAATTTTCGGTTTGCAAGCTGTCTAAAAATTGATCTTGAATTGGGTTATCAAACTGAGATTGAGTTTTGCTATCAAGTTGTGTAATTGAAGCTATAATATGTATGTTGATTATATAATAAAAGTGTATATACATTTGGGACTGATGAATTACTGATGCAATTAAAATGTATTATATTACTGTCGAATCTTAGAATTGGTTAATTTAGGACTGAGGTTGTGCAATTACAGTGTATGCAAAATTACAGTATATGAAATGTGTTGGTATATTGTGAATGAATGTGAGTTAATTAGTTTCCAAAGTAATTAAGGTTAGATTATTCTATGTTAGATTATTATTGTTAGATTAAGATCTGAGCATATTTGTTATTTCTGACGGAATCCTCGACGGATTTCTGTCAGAATTATTCAATTACAAAATCTGTGGGCCCTACTTTATAATATTTATGTAAGTTAATTAGTTTCCAATATTTAATTAAACTAAGTAGTATTTACTTAGTTTCCTACTAATAAAATAAACTGAAATGACTAAGTAACATTTACTTAGTTTTTTTATAACTAAATAAAATAAAATAAAATAAAATAAAAAAATAATATAAACTTATTTTAAATAATATATTATTAAATAATATAATATAAAATAATAAATTCAAATAACATAAAATAAAATAGAATAAATTAATTTAATTTACTATAAGTAAATTAAATTAAACTTAATGAAATAATATGATATGACATAATATAATATAATACAAAATACAATAAATAAATAAAATAAAATAAAATAAATTATTTAAAATAAATAAATTAACTTAAATTATATAATACAAAATAAAAAGAAATAAAATAAAATTACTTATTTAAAATAAATTAATTAAATTATATAAAAAGAGATAAAAAGAAATAAAATAAAATAACTTATTTAAAATAGATTTAATTAAATAAAATATAATAACATAATAAAAAATAAAATAGATAAAATAAAGTAACTTATTTAAAATAAATAAATTATATTATATTATATTAACAGAAATAAAAAGAAATAAAATAAAATAACTTATTTAAAATAAATTCAATTAAATAATATAAGATAATATAATAAAAAATAAATAAAATAAAATAAAATAACTTATTTAAATTAAATTAAATTAAATAATAAAATATAATATAATAAAAAATAAAATAAATAAAATAAAGTAATTTATTTAAAATAAATTAATTAAATTAAATTATATAATACATAATAAAAAGAAACATAAAGAAATAAAATAAAATAATTTAATTAAAGTAGATTAAATAAAATAATTTAATTAAAGTAGATTAATTAATATAATACAAAATAAAATAAATAAAATGAAATAAAATAAACTAAAACAACTTATTTAAAATAAATCCAATTAAATAATATAATATAAACTGAGTAGCATTTACTTAGTTTATCATTGGAAAAATAAACTAAGTAGCATTTGCTTAGTTTTCCACAATTACAGTAAACATAATATAATACGTGTGCATGTAGTATATTCATTAGGAGCTTAGAAACCCGTTTGACATTCACTCATTAGGAGTGAATGTCGAATAGTCCCCAGTCTGGGACTGTTTCTTGATGTTATGTCTCTCACTTAGGCCGGTGTCAATAGGTTAGTTAGGTTTTTTTTTGTTTAGAGGATTTTTCGGCTGTTATCTCTACATGTTCTTCGAGTGCATATTTAGATTAAGTTCTCTTAGTCTATTTCGTGTACTTGGAGACCATGGGGAGGTGCTGCCGAAATTTTCTTGAAACATAAAAAAACGTGCTCTACGTGTTGGCACTAGTGAGGAGACGCATCCAGGAACGGGATAGAAGCCTAATCCCTGTAAAGTGGAGATATATATTAGGTAAACTAAATACATGCATATATATTCTAATTGGGTATTTTTTTCAATTAAAGATGTCAGCCGACCGGAGTTGGATGTACTGTAGGATACCTATTGATGGGAGGGGATTAGTTGATGCGTATCGTGAAGGGGTGTCCAATTTTATGAACAAAGCAATAGAACATGTTGATGATCCGAACGGAAAGATAAGATGCCCGTGTTTCAAGTATAAGAACATGATATGGAAGACTACCGATGAAGTTAAATTTGACTTATATTCACATGGGTTTGTGGATGAGTATTCGGTATGGATTCATCATGGGGAATCAACTGAGTTTAGAGAACGGACAGATAGTAGTGTAGACCAATCGCATCACCAGGATTCGCAAGCAGATAACTATGACGTCGTGCAGATGTTGGTTGATGCGTATGGACCTACCAATATTGACTGGGCTGAAAACGAGCATGCGTCAAGCAGTTCTCAGCAAAAGCCAAATGATTCAGCAGCTACTTTTTACAAGTTGCTATCTGAATCGAGTGTTCCATTATATCCTGGAAATGACAAGCACACCAGGCTTTCTGCAGTTACGAAGCTTTTACATTTCAAGAATGAGCATGACTGTAGTGAGAGAGGATTCAATGATTTGCTTGATATTCTCAGCGAGTTCTTACCCAGGGATAATACGTTGCCCGCGAATTACTATGAGGTGAAGAAGATGGTTAAAGGGTTAAATCTCGGGTATGAGAAGATCGATGCTTGTGAGCAGGATTGCATGTTATATTATGAGGAGGACAAAGATAAGGTGGAGTGTGATATCTGCAACTCGCCAAGGTACAAGATCACAAAACGTGGGGGGAAGAAGAAACATGTTCCAAAGAAGATTGTACGGTATTTTACTCTTGCGCCGAGATTGCAGCGGCTATTCATGTCTGCGCACACTGCTCAGCATATGAGTTGGCATAGAACAAGGGATGTCGTGCCTAGTCAACTGACTCACCCAACAGATGGAGATGAATGGAAAAAATTTGATGCCAATTTTCCACAATTTGTCGAAGAAGTTAGGAATGTTAGGCTTGGCATGGCTACAGATTGATTCTGTCCATTTAATAATTTTAGTCAGTCTTATTCTGTTTGGTCAGTGATTATGGTAGCTTACAATCTTTCACCGTCAATGTGCATGAGGGATCTGTATCTTTTCTTGACCTTACTTATACCGGGGGATAAGAGTCCTACAAAAGACAATAATGTGTACCTTAGGCCGTTAGTCGATGAACTTAAGATGCTGTGGGAAACAAGTGTTGAGACTTTTGATAAATCTGTCGGGCAGAATTTTGTGATGAAGGCAGCCTTGTTGTGGACTATCACTGACTTTTCGGCACTTGGGATGATTAGTGGTTGGTCGACTCATGGTAAGTTGTCATGTCCAGTCTGCATGGGGGATGTGCAAGGCACTCAACTACGTCACGGCCGAAAAACTAGTTTCTTTGGAACTGCTCGTAGATTCTTGCCTGCTGAGCACAGTTATAGAAAGATGTCTACACAATTCAATAGAAAGACAGAGAAGAAAAGGGTTGTTGGTCGCTTGTCGGGCAGCGCCATATTGGGCTGGCTAAATGATCTAACATTTCCCCCCCGGGAAGGAGCATGGTACGTTAAGAGCTATAGGATATGAAAAAAGTCATAACTGGACTCACTCGCCGATTTGGTTTGAGTTGCCATACTGGGTCACACTAGCACTTCGTCATTGTATTGATGTTATGCATACAGAAAAGAATGTATTTGAGAACTTGTTTTACACCGTACTAGATACAAGTGGTAAAACAAAAGACAATGATAAAGCACGTAAAGACTTGGAGGAAATGAATATCATGCGGGAATTATGGATCCGACCTAACAACACAAAACCAAGTTGTGACAACGAAGACTAAGTCATTTGATGGTACTAATTTGTCTAGAACGGATGACCCGTTACAAGAACAAGTTAGCAATCCCAGCCACATTGTGCTAAATGATGACGATGTGTTGGGTGATGATGTCATTGACGTACTCGATGTTGACGAAATCGATGAAGATGTGGTTGGTAGTCCGTTTGTGATGGTAGAAGATGATATTAAGGAAGAAATTGATACAGAAGAGGAAGAGACGGATTTAGAGGATGAAAATGATTTTGATTCTGACGGGTTTGACGATGTAATACTTCTTCACTAATTGGTGTTTTGTAAATACTATGCAACTAAAATCAATCATTATATATAATCAAAGACTTGAAATTTAATTAATTTCATCGTATCTATATCTGTTATTTCAGTAGTACAGCTACATATGCCTCGACATAGCGGTGGAGGCGGTCGTGGTGGCGGCCGCTCCAGATCGGGTGACGGCTCCCAGGGAGGGTCGTCTTCAGATGCTAGTGAGTTGATTATTTTTTTGGCTCAATAACAATATTTTGATAACTATATTATACATTCATGTACTATTTTTTGACAATGTCATAACTATATTAAACATACAGATGCTAGACGTCGGCGTTCGCGAGGGCCTAACCTCGGTCGATTAGGTCAACCACCGGCAGTGCCTGACATAGTTCCGATTGATGTCGGCTCGTCTGTGTAGGTTTCAACTATAATATATCACTTATGTTCAATTAGAATGATATTATCATGTGATTAATAAATTAACTTAAATAATCTTAATAAATTTCGTATTCTAGTATTATGGATCTTGTCGCTAAGGCGACCGTACACGCCATCTGCCTGGCGCATCTCCCTACTGGCTGCATGAGATTTACTCAGTACGCGCGCTACGATGCCAACTTCATGGTGACAGTATTGCGGGAGTTTCACGTAAGTCGAATTACATATATTAAATCAAGGTCCATGCACGTTATTTACATATTGTTCTTCTAAATAAATTATACGTATGTTATGTCTGTTTGATAGAGATACTACAGATACGAGGCCGACATCACTGAGGCGGATGGTGATGCCGTTATCATTGCCCACATCTCGAAGAATTATGCCGGCTGGTTGTACGAGATGCGTTAGAAGGCAGTCCGGGCGATAGAAGAATCGCCCAGGACTACTTTGCGAGATCATCAACCGCCGACAGTATCAGATGCATCATGGGCTGCGATGTGTGCATACTGGGATGATGCTGCGTTCAAGACCAAGTCGGAGCAGATAAAGAAGAATCGTGGCAAGTTGCGAGTTGTACATACTTCTGGCTCGCAGTCGTTTCAGGAGGTTAAGGCGGTATGTATTTCTCTTTAGATGAGTTTAATATTATATTGCAACTATAGTAAATTAAGGTGATATTATTTAATGTATATGATTTAGGTCATGCGGCGTAGCTTGGGCCGACCTCCTACTATGATCGAGTTCTAGGATATAGTCCATACGTCGAAAGGCTCTACTTCGGGGTCGATGATATCTCCAGCAGCACTAGCTATACGGGTAATATATTTACTATAATAAATATAATTTAGGATAATATTTCAAATTACAATGATACCAAGATAACTCACTTGTATATCAAATTACAGGAGCGGTTTGAGAAGCTCCGCAGCCAGCGTATAGCAGAGTTGGAGGCTGCTAGGGGCGATGCTGAGACGTTAGATTCCACCGTTCCTCTGCCCGAGATTAGTTTGTCTCAGGACGAGGAGACGGCTCTGTGGGTCGCGTCTTAGGATACTCCCACTAGTACTACCGGCCGGTATCGAGTGCTGGGGTTACCGAGGATATCAGCCTATACACTGCCAGGAAGTATAATATTTGTGTTTATTTCGTGTTTATGAATAAAGTAAACTTGTAATATTATTCATCTTAAATTTATTTTTGTAGGCTCTAGCCAGCGTCTGCGTCCGAGAGCCCCCGTGGGACCATCACATACGGGCGCTGGCTTAGATGATGCTTTGTTCCAGCGTGTTGTGGCTGCGGTGTCTGAGAGATTTGACACCGGTCTGTTGTTCCATCGTCAGGACCCGCCCAGCCATTCTCGCCTTCACCAGCTTGCGCAGGACGTTGTAGCTGGTGCCACCGCCGAGAGTACAGGTATTCCTTCGGAGCAGTGGGCCGCGATACGCGACGAGATTGTTCGGATGGTGGTTACCTTACTCGAGGACGCGTTTGGGCCGATGTTGAGTCAGCGCTCGGCTGCTCAGGTATACTTCGTTTTAAATTCAAATATATATTCTGCATGTTATTTAATTTTCATTTAGTTATTTTTAACTGAATCATATATATGGACTAATGCGTTACATTATATTGTATCAACAGGGTGACGAGCGGACTGACGGACAGGATGATGATGAGGGCGATTTTCATACTCCAGAGCAGCGTCGACCCCCGCCCGATGATTCTCCTCACACCGGGGGCTCTACTAGCTTGACTTAGTTTACATTCTTTTGTAGTTCCTTATTCTTTTGTAGTTTAAACCTTATCATTACTTTGCGGTTTGTAACGGAGTTTAATTTAGCTTAATGGGATGTGAATGTTTGTTATAGTTTTGTTTAGATTAGTTTTGATATATTGTTGGATGAGGTGATTGTAATTGTAAAATGTTAGCTTGTATATGTGATGTTGGGAAAACAGGTACAGGTACAAGATGTGGGTTAAATCCCTGGACATTACAAAAATAAATAAAACATTTAAAAAAAAAACTTATCCTCGACGGAATGTAGTTATTCTCGACGGACTTCCGTCGATTATAAGAAATTTCCGCATTTTTGCCAAGCTGCCACGTGGCATAGTAAACACCGACCGAATATCCTCGACGGATAGTTTTTAGTCGGGCATTAATTATCTCCGACGGAATATTCGGTCGGAATTAATTCCGTTGATCTAAAGCATTTTCGACGAAAACATCGACGGACTTAATTTCGACGTGCTTATACACGACGGAATATTCCGTCGGAAATAAGGTCATCCTCGACGGAAAAGACTTATTACCGACGGAATATTCCGTCGGAATTAAGCCTTTTTGTTGTAGTGTAATAAACCCTAAATCCAGTTAAAAATTAGTTAATAAACTCTAAACCCTAGTTAATAAATCCTAAACTTGGGTTTATAAACCCTAAAATAAATCATAAACCCTAGTTAATAAAATTAAATCCTTATTTTGATTAGCGTGCCAAGATTAGACTGAGATTAATATTTAAAAATACTCGTCCACTAGTAATACTAGTCGATTGTTTAAAAACCAGCATATTACGCGTTGACTCTTAGTTGACTTGAGGGTATAATGGTTATATTTGGACAAACACTTCGTCCACTAATAATATTAGCAGACGTCGCATTTCCCAATCTAATCTCGGCCGTTAATATTTAATATAGATCAAATATTTTTTTTGTGCATGCATTGAAAGTGTTATACTCAACTTATAACTTATTTTAAATAAACCGAAACAAACACGACCTTTTCATCTTAATTATTGTTTAAAATAATTAATTTATAAGCTGCTCTAAATTAACTCCAAACCTTAGTCAACGAAGATTTAACTTCTATTTTGAAAGTAACAAAGAGAGTATATATTATATAACATGCCTTTAATTACTTAAAGGAAATCTTTGTTCCGTACATCATATATACAACTAATTAACACTTTCCAATTTTCGTTCCTATAAATAGAAAGAGTAGTATGCCTGACATGAAATGCATATCATCTTTACAAGTCGTTTCCTCTCCCTCCCTAACCCCCAAAAAAAAAATGGCTGTTGCATTTGCTTATAACTCCTTAATTATTGTCATGATCTTGATAATATCTAGCAAGTTAACTTACAAATGTTTCTCTCAATCAACTCCAAGTTGTGACCCCATGTATCCAAAGGATGGAATTCCGGTAGAAGAAGAAGATGTTGACAAGGTGCAGTTTGCAATAAATCTTGAATTCTTAGAAGCAGAATTCTTCTTGTTCGGTGCACTTGGCTACGGCCTCGATAGGGTTGCTCCGGAGCTGGCCATGGGCGGTCTTCCTCCCATTGGTGCTCAGAAGGCAAATCTCGATGACCTCACCCGCAATATTATCACTGAATTTGCTTATCAAGAAGTTGGACATCTAAGGTTAGTTTTATATCTCTCTCTGTCTCTATCTGTCATCTTTCTCCATCTTTATATATCTTTTATATATAATATATAAATGTTATTATAAGATCGAGTTCTGTTATAATATTTTTATAAAGTACATAGTGTTGGGGGTGGGTGGGGGGGGGGGGGGTGGTTTGGGTGAGAGGCTTGGTTGGGATGTAGGAAATCATATGTACCCAAAAACTATAGAATCATATGCATGCAAGGGTTTCATTGATTTTATGAACCTTGATTTCAAGCGGTTCAAAATAAGTTGTTCATTTGGACAGTTTATATAATTTAATTGTATTTATATAATAAATAGTTGTATTTCAGATGACATTTATTATACAAGTATTATTACTTATATACACCTTTATACTATGTAACTCATTTTTATAGAACTGCCTAAATAGACCGTCCAATTTTAATTGACGGCCTAAAATCCAAATTAATTTAGGACTTTCTAAATGCGCATGCATAATTTTAAAATGTGGACAATTAATATTGGACCGGATTATATAGGTCTTTGGACTTGCACATAAATAAAATTATTTGCTGAAATATATAAAGTCCAAGAACAAATAAGCGAAGCATGTAATTCTAAATATAATTTAAATTTTGAGGTTTATTAATCATGGCCAATAACTAATGTTTAGTTGGATTGATTATGCATGCTTCCAATTTAGTTTACATCTAATTAAATTTATAGATAAAGTATATGTTATATAAGTATTGATTTGGTGACTAGTGTGTTTTTGTTATTTTCAGGGCTATAAATTCAACATTGAGCAGTCTTATTATTCCCTCCCTTCAATCCCTACCGTGACAGCATTAGTTACATGTTAGCTTCTTATGTGATTCCGTATATGGGACTCGTAGGTTATGTGGGCACTAACCCTAACATCAATGGCTATATCACAAAGAGGGTAATTTCCTTACTTTAATTTACTATGAAGAGGTTATGGGAGAGTGCATGTAAAAATAAAAATAGGGATAACAAAGTAAACTAGAAGTAGAAAAAACAGTGACACAACCTCAAAAAAAAGATTAAAAATTTTCTCTCTTAATGATATAGATACAAATACTCTTTTGGTTCATTGATATAACAACAAAAACGAAAAAAACAAATGTGATTTACTAAGGTTGCGAAAGAGCCAAGTTGAGTCCAATTTTGACTTGTCAAATACTAATAAAATTTATATTAAATGAGTCGAGTATAATAGTACTGAATTTGGTAGTAACTTTATATATGTGTTAATTGACAATTAACAACACAACATGAATAATGACAAAAGCATATCGAAAAAGAAAAAAAAACAATTACACACGTGACATAAAAATTTATGTTGTTCACCAAAATATCAAACTACTTTTGCGGACAGCAATAAATTAGTCAATCTTATTATCTCATAAAAATTTAAGAGTAATTATACAATCACCTCTAAATAATATTATACAAGACTTCACCAATAACAATATCCTCAACTAATATTTATTCATAACCGTTGTTAAATGTGCAGCTCTTTGCAGGGTTGTTAGGGGTTGAAGCCGGCCAAGATGCCGTTATTCGGACATACTTGTACGAAAGGCGTAATGAGATTGTGCAGCCATACAACTACACAGTTGCCGAGTTTACCACCCGAATTTCAGACCTAAGGAACCGGTTAGCAAGGTGTGGCATCAAGGATGAAGGGCTTATCGTCCCACTCGAGTTAGGAGCAGAAAAAAATACAAGCAGCAATATATTATCTGCAAATGCTGAATCCCTTTCTTACAGTAGAACTCCGGCAGAGATCTTGAGAGTTTTATATAACTCCGGTGACGAGAGTATTCCCGGCGGATTTTACCCTCTTGGTGGAAATGGAAAGGTTGCTAGAGATTTTTTAGGAAAACCGTAGAAATATAATAACTGCGGTCTTGCTTGTTGTGGAAGTTTTTTGTTTTTTTTTCCTACTATTAATGAAGTAATAAAAAAGTGATGCAGAGAAAAATAATTATGCATCTCTTGCAAGTAATAAATATGTGGTTCAACTGTTTGGATTGTCAAATTGTTGTTTGTAACACACACTAAGAATTGGATAGTAGGGTTTGATGATCAAGTACATTCTAAAGTTGTTGATGTTCATGCAGTTTTGTTGCATTTGGATTCATAGTGATATGAATTCATTTGTAATTTGTGTAATTTGTAATGAATATTTTCAGCAAAATCAATATGGAAGCTTTATGTGTACGAATTTGAAATTATAAGAGTTGTTTAAAAGTAAATTTTTATATCAAATCAAATAATAATTAGTAAAAGGCAAAATTTATTTTATTTTGAAGAAACTAAAATTTAAAGAATAGTTATTGCGATAAATTTACGCCGAATTACAATTATAAAACTTATCAATATATTAAATTAATGGAAATTACAAGAAAATTCCATTAATTACACATCTCTTTATAAAAATTACAATCGCAAAGCTTATCAATATATTGAATTGGTAGGAATTATAAGAAAATCTCACTTATTACACATCTCTTCAAAAAAATTTACCGCTAATACTTTTCCACGTAACTGTCAATTAAAAAATCGATATAAATATTTGTAATATATATTATTTTTCTCTAAAGAACATGAATTTTGTAATAATATTTATTCACGTAACTGTCGATTAAAAATTTAATCTAAACATTTATAATATACATCATTTTCCTCTAAAGAACATGGATTTTGTAATAGTTCATTGTCATTCATCCTATTACATATGAATCAGTGTTGTGAGAAACCCCCCAGGTACAACATACTTTTAACGACTTCAAGATCTAATATTCTTGAATAAAAAATAAACAGAAAAATTCTTCACTCTTTGCATTGTTTTTCCTTTAACAGAAAAAATGACTCTTTAACTGTCATGTATACTGGTTGCTCAAACAATCATTTTACACAAGTCATGTCCTCATCTCTTGGCTGGCAAGATTACCGAATTACACCAGTATATCAATGGTCATACTCGATAATCTTTCCGGTCAAAAGACAAGTGAATTAAGATCTCCGAAAACAATTGCACTCACTATTGTTGGCGTAAGATCATTCCAAACATACGGAAAGGGAGCAAGTGTTTGAACCCTAAAGATAAGATAACGTAGTCATTATCAAAGTACGACAAGAACAAAAGCTCATAAGATGATGTTTGTATTATCGATATCATCTAACAAGCTTATATGACGATCTCCAATATTTGCAAAGAAAACTGCTGAAAATAATTCTCAATAACAAAACCAACTGTAAATATCGATTCTCTTAACAAATTTCAAGTGTCACAAAATGGATATTTCATTGCTATGTAGTTCTACCCTATCATAAAGGATCAGGTAAACCGCTTGAAGGACGCAAAAACCAGATAGTGATAATCACTGTCGTGTTTCAACTTTCTTCTTCTGCCAGAGCCTATCAAGAGCACTGTCAGCATCTCCCTGCAAAAGTTGTTTATCAAATTATTACTATATTGAATACATCGCTACAATTGCCCAGCAGAAAGTTCGAAAGCATTAACAATTTCATAAGATGTTTAGTTGACAGCACTGTATAATAATTCATAACATGTCACTAATATCATGTCACACAGCAACACATGATGAAAAGGCCCTGGAACCAAATTCACAGGGAGGCAATTTACATAGTTAGAAGGATCAGAAAGATGGATTCAGCATTCCATGATTTTCTAATGAGTCTTTTAAATTAGCTTACCAAAATAATTAATGAAGCGCATACTGAAAATTTTTGAAGTCATTTATATCATGTTTTAGTTAGTTTCAATTGTTTTTGAAAAGTTTCAGCCTTTATCGGAAATTTTTGTTCAAATTGATTGGTTCAAAAATAGTTCCCACTATAATAGTTTTATGAGATTAGTTGCATCAATCACGTCAAAATCACTCCCACTATAAATACAATGCAAAAGGGTTGCACAGCACGCCAACACACTAACAATGCACCCTAACAAACAATGCAAAATCCTTCATTGTATTTAACATTCTGAAGACAGTAAATTAGAATATTCAATGTTTTTCCAACAGCTTTTATGAGCTTAGTTCCATCAAAAACCTAAAAACACTGATCAGGATAATAATCGTTTCAAACAAGAATGAGAAAGACGATCACACCACAAGAACACAAAATCTAATTATCATAAGACGAAAGATGGACATAGCATCACTCTAACAATAACAATCAATATTGTCCATATTACCATCCACCTTAAAAATATTTGCAACCTTGTATCTAACGAAAAGAAATTACACATATAACTTGTCCAAAAAAATATATAGAGTATCTAGATCAACCTGGGCTCGCACGAAACCACAGAGAGCAAATGTGGAGAATTGACCAGTGTAGCGGCCACTCTCGTCCAAATGCCCAACATTAATCTGGACAGATGCATGATCCTTAGAAGTGATCAGCCTGTTTGTGGCAGAGCTGCAACACCGTAGAAATGGTAGTAAGTCACTGCCATTTCAACTCCAAAGTAATAAATCTAACACATGTAGAAGCATAAATTTGCATACCACTTCCTGGGTATGTAAAGATCCATATTTTGTCCCTCCTCGTTCTGCATCTTGATAGATTGTTCCTAACAGCAACCGAGTTTACAAACAGCAGAACACCTGAATTTTGCAATACCAAATTATGCACTATTAACAAAAAAAAAACCCAAATTAATTATTCTCAAAATGGGTTTTAATTATCATATTTATTGTGCTCTAGACTAAAACCCAATAATTCTTTGAGTTCATCAAAAATACTTAGTTCATTGAAATATATAGAAATTTAGCAAAGAGCTCTGTGATAGAAAACATTACCAGTGAATACACAAAAATGGGTATACAAATTTAGATGAAAACCGTGATATAAATTATTAAATTTTTATATTTCAATTTGGGAGCTGAAATGAAGCTTTAAATTTGAGTTATTCTTAAATCAATCCAGTCTGTAAATTTCTTTCTAATACACGAACATATAACATTTTAGAAAAATAAGTAATAAGACTAACTGGAAAATGACGAGTGTCAATAAAATTGCATTAATCGAAAATTAAAATAACTGATGAATAAACTAAATCTAAGATATTTGAAGAAGAACAAATTATTACAGGTATGTATATATATATATATGGAAAAAATGTATATACACAGCTGTGTAGTGCACAGTTGGCTATAGCGACGGTTTTGTTTTTGCTATAGCGACGAATAATTTACCCGTCCTTATAGATTATAGCGACGGGTGAACTGTCGCTATAATCGACTGTGCACTACACAGCTGTGTACCTACACACACACAGATATATATATATATATAATTTGTGCAAATTAACATAATAGTTAGGGAGTTTAAGAGAAATAAACACTTACCAGGCAGAACCGCAAAAGAACCAAAATGGAAGCGCTGCTGACGAAGAGAAATAGAGATTTATGCATTCAAGTGCAAAAACCCTAAACCCCATTTTAACATTGGGCCGGAATGCCCTGGATTCAGGCTAAAAGTGAAGCTCAGTTCTAAGAAGAAAAGAGTAGTGAGGCCCAACTCAGCCCAGCCAGTACTAATTGTTTTACATTTTTGTGAAAATAATTAACACAGGTTTGTGTGTGTTATTTTTTTAATTAAAATTATTATCGAAAGTACATCATTCATAAGAAACGCCCAATCATGTGTGTTTGAAACCACTTCTATAATTTCGACGTTGTGCTACGGGATAAATTTTTCAGTACACAAATTATAACATCTTTTATATACACGTGTGTCTATATCTCTCACTACATAATAAAAATAAAACTCATTATTGTTCATATATATAACTTGAATAATAATTTATAATCATAGTTATTTGTTATTCAACATCCTACATATTGTATATCGGGTCGCTTTACACAAGGCATCCGACATATAATATTTAGAACAAGAAAACGAATACATCTAATATATAATTTGGAATTTGTAGGAAGTTGAGTAAAACTAATTGTAATTATAAATTAATGTGTGTTGATCTGTAGCATGTATTTTCTATGGATCAAAAATGGGCATACATCATTTATAGCTTTCGTTCCAAATATCAATGGCTGAGATTAGAATGACGAATGCGGCATCCGCTAGTAATACTAGCGGACGGACTCTTTACAAAAACACCCATAAAGTCAACTAAGAGTCAATAATGTTAGTAGTAAAAAAACATATCAGTTTTATCACTGCACTTTTAACCCCGTTGTTAAAAGGAATTGGGGCAAAAAAACAGGTGATATTTCTCCCAAAGCTCCAGCGATTTTGTGAAACCTTGTTCGCAATTGAAGGCAGTTCGGCAACAATAATACAAATTTGATATCGTGCGTGGAAGATTTATGTTTTACATCAACTTAATCAACATTTAAACGGTAAGTTTCTCGAATTTATCTTACACTTGATTATTTTTCTCATATATGGTGATAAGTGCAGAATATTTTATGATTTTGATTCATTTATATTTAGTTTTACTACATGTTTTATGTGTATATGAGTTTATTAAAGTATTTATTGATTTCAGGAAGAATTGAAGATGAATTAGTAGATATGGAGTTTAATGCTTAGTTTTCAGCTATTTTGTAAAAGTGTTCTACGATTAATTAGTGGATGTTACTCTACGATCGTAGTGAAGTTACTCTACGTTCGTAGTATGGAGCTGGCATAGTAGTATTCTACGTTCGGAGGGCAGTGAGGTAAAGATTGTTCTATGTTCAACTGGTTGCTCGAAGATCTGCTACTCTGAAACTTAGTCACTCTACGATTGTGGACTGTGGCATTTCACTCTACGATTGTCCTGACTAAAAAGGAGCTCTACGATCGGGTTAATATAAGATTCACTCTACGATTTGTGACTCTACATTTGATGTTCAGAGATGTTACTCTATTAGTATGGATCGACTTATGGGCATGGAGTTGGGTCGGATCTGGAGCATTGGATTACTTGTTTAAGGAGTTACAATCTGTGAAGGAAGTTATAGTTGATTATGGGAATTAGAGTCTGCTGTGGAAACTAAGTTCGAAGTTGATATGGAAACTGAATCTACTAAGATTTTCGAAGTGGAGTTGGAAACAAATTCTTCTAGGGTTTCAGAGGATGTTGCCTATAAATACCTTTACCTGTATACAGAAAGGGAAGACACATAAAACACACATACATTGAAAAGCAGAGTTTTACATACATACTTTTACAGATTCAGAGTATTATTATAAGCATGTCAGGCTAGGTTTTTCTTATTCTATTCTACGGAATTTAGAACCTTTATTACAGTTGATGGTTTAATTGAGTTATAACATTATTTATTCCTTCTTATATGAAATTCATTCTTGATAACCTGTTTTAACTATTTGAATGATAGTTATTTTGGTTGATTTAATAATGGCCAGTTAAGTTGATCAAACTATTATCATCTGCTAGATTAAGGAATAGTATTAAGTAATAGATATTGTTCCTAGTCACAGGTAGTACTTAGTAATACATGATTATGGTCAAGCTTTTGAGTACTGCTATGGTTATCAGAAGTCAAGTTAAATAGTCTGCGATTGTGTGATTGTTGTTTAGAATAATCCAATTCTCTAATTTGTAATGTTGTTGTTGTTATATTAAATCTAGAGAGATTATTCTGGGTTGTACAATAATTAGGGTCTAATGGGGCAATTGTTTCGTTAGATTTAAAACCTAAAGGTGAATTCGGGTAATAGAGATTATTGTTATCTAGGATTATTAGTTTCATTGAAGGAAGGAATAGTGTTATATTTGATTATTCTGTTAATTGTAAGGGGTGATACTGAACTGAAGAACTAAAGTTTCACTTTATTGATTTCTTTTATTATTACTTAAGTTTACTTTATTACTTACAGTTTTATTAGTTATAATCAGAATTTAAACCCCCCCTTCTTTTACTTATTGTTTAGTTAGAATTAGAAACAGTAGAATAAATTAAAGTAATATCACTCTCTGTGGGTTCGACCCTTACTGCTACTATACTAAGTTTGTTGTCGTAGAGTGAATAGTAAGGTTTATTAAATTTTGAGAGTGTAACAACATCTACCAAATTTTTGGCGTCGTTGTCGGGGAGTGTGTATTTGTTTTTATTTATTCCTGTTTTCTTTTTAGTTGATGACTCGATCCTCTCACTCTATTAAATTGAAATTTGATCCAGAGATAGAGAAAATTGCACGCAAGTTAAGGAAAGAGACTCGTCAAGCCCGAAGCACAACTACAGATTCAGAAGAAGCTTTTGTTCCATCACCTGGCCTTAATATAGCACTTGAATTACTTTTAAACAGTACATCTAGTGATTCAGAAGAAGAAGATATAGTTGTTGCCAACAACAATAGGACTCTAAAGGAGCTGACTACTTCTAATCTTAATCTACAACCTTGTGTATTGAATATCCTAATTTAGATACTGCTTTTGAATTGAAATCAGGACTAATACATTTTTACCTATTTTTGTGGTGTTACAAGTGAACATCCATACAAGCATCTAAATGAATTCCATGTAGTGTGTTCCAGCATGAAGTCTTAAGGAAAAACAGATGAGCAAATAAAGCTTAGAGCTTTTCCATTCTCATTAGCAGATTGGTAAAGGTTAGTTGTACTACCTTCCTTCAAGATCAATACAGTCATGAAACGAAATGAAAAAGTTATTCTTGGAGAAGTATTTTCCTACTTCTAGGGTTTCTAACATTAGGAAGGAGATATGTAGTATCAGGCAGTTCAATGGAGAGATTCTATGTGAGTATTGGAGAGATTTAAGAAGCTATGCTCTAGTTGTCCACCACACCAAATTGATGGTCAATACCCGATTCAATACTTTTATGATGGACTGTTGCTAATGGATAGAAGTATGATTGATGTAGTAAATGGAGGAACACTAGTTGATAAAATACCAGAAGCTGCTAGGAACTTAATTGTAAATATGACAGTCAACTCACAACAGTATGGAACTAGGATGGATCACACACCTAAAAGGGCAAATAAGGTAAATACTTGTAATATTGAACATCAAATTTCTAATTTAACTGCTATGGTTCGTCAGATGGCTGCAGGGAACATGCAAGTAGCAAAGGCTTGTGGAATTTGTTCGTTGTCATGTCATAATACAGATGTTTTTCCAACACTACAAGAAGATAAAATTGTGCAACAAGCCAATGCAGTGGAGAATTGTCTAGGACAACCTCAATGCAGATATGATCCTTATTGTAATACTTATAATCCAAGATCGAGAGATCATCCCAACTTGAGCTATATGGAGGTACTAGGCCACCAATGCAAAGTGTTTTCTTAATAGGCAGCAAGGCTTTCAACCAGCTCAACAGTAGTACCAACCTAGATTAGGAACACATGTCAATCCTGGAACATCTCTTGAGGATATATTTAAGGCTTTCGTGACTCAAACATAGTAGTTTCAACAAGAGACAAGGACTTCCATTCATAATTTGGAGAACCAGATGAGTCATCTGGCTACCACAGTTGGTAAATTGGAAAACAACTAAAAGTGCTCAAGGCTACTGCTGAATTTAATGAGGATAAGGCCAAGGAAGAGACAGAAACATCCAAGGTAATTCATAACCCACTTGTTCAATTTAAGACTAGCCCCTTATCTTTTTCACCTAGGAATCCAAGGACTTCTGAGAAGGATGAGCAAGAGAAATATATTCTGAAAATCTTCTAAACGGTAGAGGTAAACATTCCTTCACTAGATGCAATTAAGCAAGTGCCAAGGAATGCAAAAATTTTAAAAGAATTTTGTACTAATAAGAGAAAACTAAAGGATGATGAAAAAGTAACTGTAGGAGAGAATGTGTCCGCAGTTCTTCAAAGAAAACTACCCTCTAAGTGTAAAGATCCAGATATGTTTACAATTCCTTGTAGAATAGGTAATACTAGATTTGAAAAAGTTATGCTAGATTTAGGAGTTTCTATTAATGTTATGTCATTATCTATTTATGCTTCTTTAAATTAAGTCCTTTGAAAAATATTGGTGTTATTATACAATTAGCTGATCGTACTAACACTTACCCTGAAGGGGTAATTGAGGTTATGTTAGTGTAGGTGAATGAATTAATATTTTTTGCAGATTTCTACATTGTGGATATGGATGATGATACATCTCCAAATCCTGCACATATTTTATTAGGGAGACCATTCTTGAAAACAACCAGAACAATGATTGAGGTGCACAATGGGACCTTGACCATGGAGTTTGATAGTGAAAAGATTCAGTTTCAACATTTATGAGGCCATGAGGTACCCCAGTGATATTAATCATGTTTTTGCTATTATTGTTATTGACATTATAGTGCATAAATCTTTTGAGCAAACACATGAGGAAAGTTTAGAGGTTGCCATCACCAACAAATTGGAATTAGAAAAAGAAGAAGAAATTGAGCAGACTTAAGAATTGAAGGAGGTTGAGGTTGCATTATACTCTTTGCCAGAAATTTCAGATAAGTATGCAGTATTTTCCATTCAATTACCTACTACTCACAAGAAGTTGTTGCCTTCTGTTGTGTAGGCTCCTATTTTGGAATTGAAACTATTACCAATCCACTTGAATTATGCATATCTAGGAAAAGATGACACACTGCCAGTGATCATTGCCAACAATCTGACTAAAGTTCAGGAGAATAAATTGTTAAGAGTCCTAAGGAAGCATATAATAGTATTTGGTTGGACAATTGCAGATATCAAGGGAATAAGTCATGTTGTGCGTATGCATCGAATCCTATTAGAAGGAGTCAAACCAACTAGAAAAGCCCAACGAAGATTAAATATACCAATGATGGAGGTAGTGAAAAAGAAGGTCTTGAAATTACTTGATGCATGTATTATTTAACCAATTTCAGACAGCCAATAGGTAAGTCCAGACCAGGTAATTCTAAAGAAATCTAGAATTACAGTCATCCAGAATGACAATAATGAGTTGATACCCATACATGTGCAAACAAGATGGAGAGTGTATATTGACTATAGGAAGTTAAACTATGTAACTAGAAAAGATCATTTCCCTCTCCCTTTTATTAATCAGATGTTAGAAAGATTAGCTGGACATACTTATTATTGTTTTCTAGATGGTTTTTCAGGTTATAATCAGATTATGATTGCACCAGAAGATCAGGAGAATACCACATTTACCTATCCATTTGGTACATTTGCCTATCGTAGGATGTCTTTTGGACTGTGCAATGTACTAGATACTTTTCAGAGATGCATGGTAAGCATATTTTTTAATCTTTTAGAGAGTTGTATTGAAGTGTTTATGGATGATTTCATAATACATGGTGACTCATTAGATGCTTACCTAGATAATTTAACTCGCGTACTTGATAGATAGATGTTTAGAGACTAATCTTGTACTTAACTGGAGAAAGTGTCACTTTATGGTAGAGTAAGATATAGTACTTGGGCATGTTGTTTCAGCTAGAGGAATAGAAGTAGATAAGTCTAAGATGGAGGTTATTTCTGTTTTGCCTTACTCTGCAAGTGTGCGGGAGATTCGTTCTTTCTTTGGTCATGCAGGCTTCTATCGCAAATTTATCAAGGACTTCTCAAAGATAACTGTCATTGTGTAAGTTGCTGCAAAAGAATGTGCAATTCCCAGTTTAATGAAGAGTGCAAGGAGGCATTTGACAGATTAAAGAAACTACTAACCTCAATACCAGTGATACAGCCACCAAACTGGAAGTTGCCGTTTGAAATCATGTGTGATGCAAACAACTATGCAGTAGGAGTTGTCTTAGAACAAAGAGTTGATAGAGTTGTTAATGTTATCTACTATGCCTCCAGGACCTTAAATGTCGCTCAAATAAATTACACTACATCTGAAAAAGAACTTTTATCTGTTGTTTTTGCCTTAGAGAAATTTAAATCTTACTTGTTTGGTATTAAAGTTATAGCATTTATTCTGATCATGTTGCTCTCAGGTATTTGCTGATCAAGAAGGAATCCAAACCTATGTCATTAGGTGGATTTTGTTGTTACAAGAATTTGATTTGGAAATTAAGGATAAGAAAGGAGCAGGCAACTGAGTAGCAGATCACTTGAGCAGGCTGATACAGAATGAAAAGGCATTACCATTGCAAGATTCCTTTCCAAATGAGCAGTTATTTTCTGTTGATAAGGCATTACCCTGGTATGCTCATATTGTGAATTATTTAGTGGGTAAACATCTACCTAGTGAAGTCTCTAAAACCCAGAAAGATAAGTTTAAGAGTGATGTTAAATACTATGTATGGGATGACCCATATGTGTGAAAATTCTGTTTCAATCAAGTAATAAGAAGGAGTGTGCCTGAAACTGAATTTTTATTTATTCTAACCTTTTGTCATTCTTATGCTTGTGTGGGTCATTTTGGGTCTAAAAGAACAGCTCATAAAGTTTTACAATGTAGTTTCTATTGACCAACTTTATTTAAAGACTCTTATTTGTTTTGTAAGTTATGTGAAAATTGTCAAAGGACAAGTAATATATCGCATAGAAATTGTTGGGATGTAATATTGAGTGGGCTCACGTGGGTTCAAGTTCCCATAAAAAAACTTCCTTGTTTTATGATCCGTGTATTGGCGCATTCTTCTTGCTTGCCATATTTCCTATTTTACTTTATTTGTGAGTCCCAATAGAAAGGCACAAAGGAGATTATTATTATTATATATATATAGTCTCTCGGCAGCAGAGAGGGGGGGACACACTTCCACAATAAAATAATAACTATTTGCAAACGAGAGGGAGACAAAGGTTCAGCAAAAGTGAGCAATTGAGAGATTGTATTATGTACATTATTTTCATAGTTAATGAGCTCTCTCCCCGTGATTTTTCCCAATTGGGTTTCCACGTAAAATTCTGGTGTTATTATTTACTTTTCATGTGTCATTATTTTTACTCTATTTACAAACACTAAAACAGTCACATACCCTCCACCATTAAACGTTATTCTCGGCTCGTTATTTGGTGATTGGCGAGCGATCGAAATTTGACATTAAGATTGGCGCTAGAAGGAGGGCTAAGTGATGTTTCAATTTTAAATCACCCACAGATTCAATAGGAGTTATGGCGTGTGTAGGACTGAGAAAAAAACGGGTAAAATCGAATAACCGAACAAAACCGAATTTTTTTAACCGAAATATTTTGGTTATTCGGTTATTTTTTGTAATTCGGTTATACCCGTTTTAATATTCGGTTTTCGGGTTCGGGTTTGATTCTTGAATTTGTGTTATTCGGTTAACCGAATAACCGAATAAGAATTAAAAAAAATTAAGCCTCAATGCTTAAAAGTTAAAATCATCAAACTTCTATTCTCGTTTAATTAAAAAACACATAATTAACCTATACATCAAATCCTTAAATCATATCACCTGTTTAAATCAGGGTGGTTAGTTGGTATCTAAATGGAAATCAATTATGCAGATTGGGTTTGGTGTCTTTGCTTCCACTTCTCTCTCATTCTTTTCTAGGTTATGTCTTACAAAGAAACCACCCTCAACCGCCGACCAAGCTCACCCAGATCTGTACAAAAATAGATCTGTAAATCACACCTAGATTTATAAAAAAAGAAAAAGAAAAGAGAATTAGATCCATTTTACCAAGGTATAAATTTCTTTGGTGAAAGACTGAAAGGGTATATAATGTATTTGAATAAAAAAAAAAGATGAAGATTGGAGAAGTTTGTATATATTTATTTGTATGTTGTATGTATTTACAATGGAAAAGGAAGATATATATGTATGCTAGAGTTGCAAATTAGCTAAATAAGTGGAGACCATGTGCTTGATCAGTGGAACTGTGTATATGAGATAAGGAATCCCGTAAGTTAAGTCCCATAACTTCCGTCAATATCCCCTCAAAACTATTCGGTTATTAATCGAATAACCGAATAATAAATTCGATTATTCGGTTAATCAGTTATTCGGTTATCTTATAATTCGGTTAATTGTTCGGATACTAAAAATGTATAAATTTCAGTTTTCGGTTATAACCGAATAGCCTATTCGGTTCGGTTATAACCGAATGATCAGCCCTAGGTGTGTGAGGCAAATACCGGTTCTGACCAGGAAATAATTTCGGTCAATCCCACTACGCAAATTAGAGGCTCAGTCAAAAGTCGGTTCGGACCACGCTCCGATTAAAATGATGTCAGCAAAATATCATCTTCGGCCTACACACAAAAGCTAAGTTACTTTATCTTATTGAATCATAACAATACATATATGTGTGCATTAATTACTATAATATAGTACTTGTGTGATTGTTATATGCCTATTCACTTTGAAAAGAAAGCATAGAAACCCATGCGTTGCGGAAGAAGATAAAAAGATGTGACTCTTTTCTCTCTCCTCCCACCCAAGTCCTCATTAATCTCGATGCATGCTCTCAATTATCATATCTACCTACAGTACCCTAATTGGTTTAATCTCCTTTTAATTAATACTGCTAGTAGATTTACTTTTTTAAAAAAATAATCTTGTGAAGGCAAAAGGGGACTCCACTTATTAAGTTATCCTAACTTAATCATTGGTGGGAGTTATAGGACTTTTGCATGCAAAGCTTTCTGAAAAATGGCTACAATGACAGAATCATCAAGAGAATGGTGATCAACTTCAGAAAGTTCCTCTTCGGGGAAAAGAACTTCCTCTTCGGCTTCGGCAATTCCTCGATGGGCAAGCTTTAGCTTTCGGCGAAATGAATAGCTTCGGCAGTCGTCGAGTCCTCTACGGCGAATCCTCTTCGGGGTGAAGAACTTCCTCTTCGACGAATCCTCTTCGGTGAAAACTCTATATGTCTCGCGGTGTCAATACAAAGAAAGGAACTCCACCTGGGATTTTAATCATAAGAAACAAAGGTTTGAGTTCCTTTTAATGGTGAAGGCGGAACATGGAATTTGGGTGAGATTGATGTTGTATTTCTTGCATGTTATTCCATGGGAATGTATGTTGCGGCCATTTGGAGGATATTGGGTCTGCAGTTGTTTCTTACTATTGGGATGATTAGTAGTGGTGTGTTTAGGGATGGGCTATTTTTGGAATGCCCACGTGTTCGGGTTTTTTCTAGCTATGCAAATAGTTGCAAGGTTGTTTCAGGCCACGGGTTGGCCTTCGGTTGTCGCTGTTATTGGGAATTGGTTTGACAAAAGAAAGAAAGGACTCATGATGGATATTTGGAACGCTCACGCATCTGTTGGGAATATTATGTTAGGTTTGTATATAACGCGAACATGCAATCAAATTACATAAATAGTGCGGAAGCGCAATAAAACGGATTTTAAAATTTTTCATACAAACCATCA
Source organism: Aralia elata (assembly GCA_034770075.1). Taxonomy (NCBI): domain Eukaryota; kingdom Viridiplantae; phylum Streptophyta; class Magnoliopsida; order Apiales; family Araliaceae; genus Aralia; species Aralia elata. The sequence goes on along the minus strand of CM068388.1, from coordinate 11,022,168 downwards.
CCATGATCGTCCATGTGCTCAATTATCAATTAAACGAAAGAGATAAAGTATGAGAATCATACCCTTGTAGAACCATGCTTCCGCAGGTACGAGTTCACCTCCAAATCCTTCGCGTTCTTCTGGAATTCTACCGATTAAATTCCTTCCTTTGATTAACGTTAGCCACCCAAGTGTTTGGCCTGTAGAGGTGATCTACCAAGGAATAATAGTTGTTCAAGAAGATGAGTGTTGGTAAAATCCTAGTTTCTATCTCTATAGAAATTGCAAGTACTCTCTCTCTCCAATTCTTATGAAAGAGTGTGTAACTGTCTAACCCTAAATCATGATAAGACTCCTCTTATTTATAGATATAGGGAACCCTCCTAAACTATTTAGGATTATGTTTTTATTTTAATTAAACTCCTTTAATTACTCAAACTCCTAATCCAATTAGGAATTTATGAGAGTACTTCTATTAATTAATTCTCAATCCCTATTAGGAATTAAATAATAGTAATTATAATAATAATAATAATAATAATAATAAGACTCTTCTTATTAATTTATAGTTAATATTTCCAAAATATTAAATAATAAATATTAAGCTATTTAATTTATTCTATCTCCATAGATTAAATTAAATACACTTAACTTATTATTATAATTATGTCATTTACTTCTTAAACAAATATTTTCCTTTTGCGGTGTGACCCTTTAGGTTCTCCATATTAAACCGGTTGTGAATAAATCAATTAGAACAATTCTAACCTTATTTAAATAAATAAATTAAACTATTTAATTCATTTAAATAAATAATATTTATTCTACAATAAGGGTAAACCCCCTTAGTGATCAACGACTTTCCAGATAATATAGATTTCAACATTAATCACAAAAGAACATTTCAATGATTAATTACCGTACAATTCAATCCTTCTACCATACAATGTCCCAATTAAATATAAGACATGGAATTACTGTCAAGTCTTATTTTATTTAATTATATGTATTTCGATTCTCAAATGCACAACTCTGATAATGCAAATTAGAAACTCCTTTCTAATTTCATTCTGCTTTGGCCAAAGGCTTCTGAGTATCGAATCACATAGGATATTCTCTCCTTTTACTAGAAGTGGTAGGTTCTTTATTGATCATTCACCTATCTCCATGTATAACTTATTATACCCAATCATACCCTTTGATATACCCTAAAGGTCTTAAGGGACATGTCAAAGTATAACTCATTATACACAAGATACTATGATGATCTCAAGTCCAAGGATCACTTGTACTACTATCACTAGAGGAATTCCTATTGACAGGCGAGTAAAACTCCATTAGGTATTCCTTAGCGAGCCACGTTCAGTGAACTTATTCTCCAATAAGCACTTACATACTTGCTTTAGTGTCTCCATACAAATGATTATGAGATCAATCATCCTCTTCCTAAGAGCAAGCAACGTATGTACTAATCTATCCAGATTCACTAATCCCCTTTTTAGTAATCCAACGATTAGGAACGATTTTAGTTTGTGAGCTATCTTGAATTTAGATCTCATTAGCATGATCACCATCATGATTCTAAAAGCATTGCTTAAAACTATGGGTTTATCACATTTAATATAACAGCACTATGTAGATAATGTAAAATGCCTTTTTAAGAAAATCAATTCTTTTATTAATAAATGAATAAGATTACAAAGTATGTGCTACATCATATCAAATATGATTGGTTTGTGTGCATACTACTTTCAATCTCCCACTTGCACTAAAGCTAATCATCATGGTATCTTATACCCTTTTTCTCTAAGTGACGATCATCCTGCTGTTTGGATAAAAGTTCAGTAAATATATATGCAATGTTGTTCTTGAGAGTCCACTATCTATATAGTGACTTCTCCTCTTTCAATGATTCTACTAATCAAATGAAAGTGTCGCAACACATGTTTGAATCTAAGATGAGACTTAGGAACTATTCCTAGTTCTGTAATGAACTTTTCATCCAAACAATCAACTTGCAGCTTCATTCACAGCTATATACTTTGTCTTTGTCACTAAACCAACAACTCTTTACTGTTTGGAACCTTTCCTGTTTGGAACCTTTCAAATTCACTGCACCACCATTCAAGGTAACAATTTATCCTAAAGTGGATTTGTTACCGTCTTGGTCAGTCTGAAAAACTTGAGTCTGTTATCCCTCTAGTTTTCATTCAGACCTACCACGAATCATGATCACATCTTCAATACTGGTTAAGTACTTAAAGATGTTCATCACTGTCTTACAGTGATCTTCTCTAGAATCTGACTGATCAACATCAGACCTTGTATATTCATTGCATTCATGATAGTAACTCATGCGATCTCTTTTTTATTGAGGACAATTTAAAAAGATACACTCCATGGCTCATCATCATGAGACCTTTCTTGAAGTTTGCCATGCTAAACACCTTTAGCCTCGAATGAATATACGTTCATTGGGTCAAGCCGAACATCCTTTTAAATCTATCTATATAGATTTATATCCCCAATTTATAGGATGCTCCTCCCAAGTTATTCATAGAGGAATATTTAGACAATTTTATCTTTACTGATTGTAGCATTGGTGTGTTATTCCTTATCAGTAGTATATCAACATATAATACCAAGAATGTCACAGTGCTCCCACTGACCCTTTTGTACACACTAGGTTCATTCTCGTTTTTGATAAAATCAAACTCTTTTGATTATCTCATCAAAACGAATGTTCCATCTTTGAGAAGCTTGCTTCAATCCATCAATGGATCATTGTAGCTTAAAACACAATTTGCTTCAACCTTTGAAACAAATTCCTCTGGTTATATCATATATATATTCTCCTCAAGTCTTCATTGAAGAAGGGCGTCTCCACATCCATTTTGCCAGATTTCGTAATAAGCTGCAATCACAAGCAAAATCCAAATGGACTTGAGCATTACCTGGTAATAAGGTTTTATCACAGTCAACTACTTGACTTAAAAAACCTTTTAAACAGGTCTGGTCTTATAGGTCTCCACCTTGCCATTTGCCCCAGTCTTTCTCTTAAAGACCCATATTCACACTCTAGGCACTATGCCTTTTTGTGGAGTAACCAGAGTTTATACTTAGTTCTCATACATGGAGTCCATTTCGGATTTCATAGCCATCTGCCATTTCTCTAAGTGTCTTCTACTCATAACCTCATCGTATATAACAGGATCATCATCCTTTATGATGCGTACCTCATCATCATCCTCTATGATGAATCCATACCTCCTAGATATCTTCGGTACTCTTCCAGATTTACCATTCGGTTGTGGTACAATAGGTCTATCTACAGGTCCCTCGGTTCGACTTAAAGTGCTTTGTGGTTCTTGAACTCCTTCAAGATCTATTACCCTCCCATTAGCTCCTTCAATGATAAACACCTTTATCCAAGAAGACAGCGTGTAGGATTATAGTAATAATACCCTAAACTTTCTTTAGGATATCCCACAACTCTGCACTTGTCAAATTTTGTCCCAAACTTATCTTTGAAACCTTTTTCACATAAGCTGGACAACTCCTTATCTTAACATACTTAAGATTAGGAATCCTCCCTATCCATAACTTTTATGGAGTCTTGGGGGCCGGATTTTGAGGTTACCTTATTTTGTAGATATGCAGCCGTTTCTAGGGCATAACCCCAGATGGATACTAGAATGTCAATAAAAATCATTACGGACTGCACCATGTCCAACTAGGTACAATTACTCCTTTTAGATACACCAATCAATTATTGCGTATCAGGAGGTGTCCATTATGAGAAATACCATTTTGAGATGATCTAAAAACTCATTACACAAGTATTCCTTCCTCGATCTGATCAAAGAATCTTAATACTTTGTCAATATGTTTCACTTCTGAATTCTTTGAACATTTCAAATGATTCAGACTTGTATTTTATCAAATACACACATTCAACTCTTTGAATGATCATCTCCTTTTTTTTACTAGTTTGTTCAATTTGTAAAATTATTTTTCATGTCAGTCAAGTTTACAAAGTCCATCAAGTGATCTTCCAATTTCAAACAAAACATTATCATTATAAATAGAACAACAATTGTTCTTAAATATAATACTAAAACCTTCCTTGTCCAACAACGGAAGTAATAATGTTTCTAAAGAGAACTGGAACATAATAACAACTTATTAACTTAATAGACTTGCCCGTAGGCAATGCTAAACTATAAGTTCATACGGCTAATGTAGCAACCATTGCTGCATTCTCCACACGTAAGATTACTTACTCTTTGTTTAGCTTTCTACTTCTGCTAAGTCTCTGCATTGGATTGTATACGTGAGAACTACAGCCGGTATCAAATACCCAAGTAGAACCATGACTTACAGAAAGATTTATTTTTTAATCATGAACAAACTTATATATGTAACCAAAGCTTCATTAAGCTTCTTCTGGTTAGCCACTGTAAGATTCTCCTTACAGATTCCTTTCTAGTATCCAGGCTTATTGCAGTGAAAGCAAACTCCTTTGCTATCTGCATCAGTCTTGTTCTTATTGTCCTTTGTTTTTGCCTTTCCATTTACCTTCTTTGAATTGTTCTTCTTTTAAGAAGATCCTTTGGCCCTCTTCCGTTTCCTGGAAGAATCATCTACCAGTAAGATTTGGTCTTTCTTGGTTAGAAAGTGACTCTTTAAAGTTTTCAACATGTTTAAGCAACTCAGGCAGGCTGACATATAGCTTGTTCATGTGAAAATTCACAATAATTTGTGAGAAAGAGTCCAGAAGTGATTGCAAGATCAAATCTTGGATCAACTCTCGATCCATTAAAACCCAGTTGTCCCAATTGTTCAATCATATTGATCATTTTAGGACATATGTCTGTACTGTAGTGTCATCGGTCATTCTAGATCGGAAAAGCTCCTTAGATATCTGATATCTAATAGTCCTACTTTCCTCACCATTCAACTTCTTGAAGGTGTCGGAGTACAGTAGGAGCATCCATAGTTTCATGCTGACGCTGAAGCTCGTTACTCATGGATGCGAGCATGATGCATTGAGCCAACTGTGCATCATTTTGCCACTTTCTAAAAGTAGCAATCTCTTCCTCTGAGGTATTGTCTGCAACCATTGCAGGGATAGTCATATTAAGGACATAAGATAGCTTTTCAGCCTTGAGAACTATTCTCAAATTCTTTAACCAGTCCTTTTAATTTGGTCCTGGTTAATTAGCATCTAATATGCTCTGCAGTGATAGTGAATTAGACATTGTAAAATTCTGTAAATGAATTTGTAATTTAACAACATTTTAGCATATATTTATTTCTTAATTAATTACCAAAATAAATTAGGTCTTTATTTTAAATTGGTATCTCTCACTTTTTCATCAAACTATATTACCCTCAATATATATAGTTCGGCAAATCTAATTAAAGGTTTGCTAGTGAGAATAAGGATGTCATTTTAAATGTATATAGCCTTGTGTGACACAACAAACGATATATAAATAAATAGGTAGACAGCTATTGTCAATTACATCACTATGTAACTCCTTGTATTTTGTCTCTTAGATTATTTTGATCAAGTGTGACACATCCGAATCAAAATTATCCAAGTTAAGTCCAACCTAGCACTTCCATATATTCGAAAGAAAAACATTGTCCTTGTGTGACACAACAAAACAGCATCGTTCAGTCTATGTATAAGCATCAAATGTGATAAAGCAACATCTTAAATATTTAATACTTGCCTTGTGTGACACAACAAGCTCATATTAAATATTTAATACTCTATCGTTTTACCATGCTAGAAGGCGACGTTCGATATTCCAAATATCTTTGAACGCTTAAGACTTAATATAATTTATTTGAGGGGTTTGTTATTATTTGTCTCATCTTATTTAGCGCGCATGCACTTATATATATATAAAATACGCGTCATATTATTTAACATGTGAAGCATGTTGTATAATATATAATATATACATAGTAAGCATGCACGTATAGAATACTATATTCCACTCGGATTGATTATGGACTTTTATTCTGGTTTGGTTCACTAGAGCCACCAAGTGAACCAAAAGGTCAAATCAGGGTGTAAGAATAAAATTTAAATATAACTATTACATTTAAATCCGGGCTCTTTTATAAACGGGTCTTCAAGCGCTCCTTGCTCCTTTGTCTCCAATTCTTCAAGTAATTCTAACTAAACCTATTACATAAACTATTTACAATAAATAGAAACCTTGATCAGCAGTCAAGGGGAGGTACATAGGAGGAAGATAGAATTTACATTAAGAAAAAACTAGAGAAGACGAGGTACGCAGACCCCATTTATAAAAACTCATTCATTCAAGCATCCACTAAAATAAATCCAATCACACATTGGTCAGTAGTCCATAATCAATTCCTATTTATTATCATTTATGTCTCCATATGTATCAATAAATAACATTCATCCCATGAATAATAAAATCATTTCATATATGCATTGATATCAATTAATGGGCAATTAAAAGTTTACTAGAAATTCAATTTTGAAACAAAATAAACTCCTTTATTTTAATCAAAATTTAAATCATAATAAACTTATTTATTTTATTTTATCCAATTTTGAATAAAAATAAACTCCTTTATTTTTAATCAAATTCCAAATCAAAATAAACTCCTTTATTTTAATTAACATGGAAACCAATTTCAAGTTCAAAATAAACTCATTTATTTTAACTTAAAATTGCTTGGAAAAATAAAATATGTTAAATCTTATTCCTTATCAAAATAAACATTTTTATTTTTAAGGAAACATGGAATCATATTCCATATGTGAATAAACTCCTTTATTCTAGAAAACATGGAATCCTATTCCAAATGTGAATAAACTCCTTTTTCTAGTTAACGTAGAATCCAATTCCAAGTTCAAATAAAATTTTTATTTTAATTATATTTCAATTCAAAATAAACATTTTATCTTAATTGAAAATAAATAAAATCAAAATAAAAATTTTTCAAAATCTGCAAACCGGCGCGGCCACGCTCCAAAATGAACTAGGAGAGGCGCAGCCGCGCTGCACCCCTAGAAACGATTTCTGGGTTCGGGCGCGGCTGCGCTCCAAAATGAACTAGAAGCGGCGCGGCCGCGCCGCGTAGTAGATTTCAAAATTTTTTCCATTGCCGATAAAATCGATCCAATCGCATACCCATACATACATGGAATCATAATAATCGATAATTAGCACAAGTTTAGGCTCTCTGATACCACTGTTAGGTTTGTATATAGCGCGAACATGCAATCAAATTACATAAATAGTGCGGAAGCGCAATAAAACAGATTTTAAAATTTTTCATACAAACCATCACCATGATCGTCTATGTGCTCAATTATCAATTAAACGAAAGAGATAAAGTATGAGAATCATACCCTTGTAGAACCATGCTTCCGCAGGTACGAGTTTACCTCCAAATCCTTCGCGTTCTTCTGGAATTCTACCGATTAAATTCCTTCCTTTGATTAACGTTAGCCACCCAAGTGTTTGGCCTGTAGAGGTGATCTACCAAGGAATAATAGTTGTTCAAGAAGATGAGTGTTGGTAAAATCCTAGTTTCTATCTCTATAGAAATTGCAAGTACTCTCTCTCTCCAATTCTTATGGAAGAGTGTGTAACTGTCTAACCCTAAATCATGATAAGACTCCTCTTATTTATAGATATAGGGAACCCTCCTAAACTATTTAGGATTAGGTTTTTATTTTAATTAAACTCCTTTAATTACTCAAACTCCTAATCCAATTAGGAATTTATGAGAGTACTTCTATTAATTAATTCCCAATCCCTATTAGGAATTAAATAATAGTAATTATAATAATAATAATAAGACTTTTCTTATTAATTTATATTTAATATTTCTAAAATATTAAATAATAAATATTTAGCTATTTAATTTATTCTATCTCCATAGATTAAATTAAATACACTTAACTTATTATTACAATTATGTCATTTACTTCTTAAACAAATATTTTCCTTTTGCGGTGTGACCCTTTAGGTTCTCCATATTAAATTGGTTGTGAATAAACCAATTAGAACAATTCTAACCTTATTTAAATAAATAAATTAAACTATTTAATTTATTTAAATAAATAATATTTATTCTACAATAAGGGTAAACCCCCTTAGCGATCAACAACTTTCCAGATAATATAGATTTCAACATTAATCACAAAAGAACTTTTCAGTGAATAGTTACCGTACAATTCAATCCTTCTACCATACAATGTCTCAATTAAATATAAGACATGGAATTACTGTCAAGTCTTATTTTATTTAATTATATATATTTCGATTCTCAAATGCACAACTCTGATAATGCAAATTAGAAACTCCTTTCTAATTTCATTCTGCTTTGGCCAAAGACTTCTGAGTCGTCATTTATCGAATCACATAGGACATTCTCTCCTTTTACGAGAAGTGGTAGATTCTTTATTGATCATTCACTTATCTCCATGTATAACTTATTATACCCAATCATACCCTTTGATATACCCTAAAGGTCTTAAGGGACATGTCAAAGTATAACTCATTATACACAAGATACTATAATGATCTCAAGTCCAAGGATCACTTGTACTACTATCACTAGAGGAATTCCTATTGACAGGCGAGTAAAACTCCATTAGGTATTCCTTAGCGAGTCACGTTCACTGAACTTATTCTCCAATAAGCATCTACATACTTGTTTTAGTGTCTCCACACAAATAATTATGAGATCAATCATCCTCTTCCTAAGAGCAAGCAACGTATGTACTAATCTATCCGGATTCACTAATCCCCTTTTTAGTAATCTAACGATTAGGAACGATTTTAGTTCGTGAGCTATCTTGAATTTAGATCTCATTAGCATGATCACCATCATGATTCTAAAAGCATTGCTCAAAACTATGGGTTTATCACATTTAATATAACAGCACTGTGTAGATAATGTAAAATGCCTTTTTAAGAAAATTAATTCTTTTATTAATAAATGAATAAGATTACAAAGTATGTGCTACATCATATCAAATATTATTGGCTTGTGTGCATACTACTTTCATATTAGTGGTCCCTTCTTGCTGCTAGATTTTTAGACAATAGGTGGGATTGATCTTTTATTGTTCCAGGTGCTTCTACCTTTCTTGAAGGTAAAATTTGAATAGCTTTAGCAGTCGGAATATGCTCCACTTCGGCTTCAGCATTTGGCTTCAGCCTTCCGCTTCAGCCTTTGGCTTCAGCTTTCACCCACGTCGGCTTCAGCATTTGGGTTCACCCACTTCGGCTTCAGCCTTTCGCTTCAGCCTTCACCCACTTCGGCTTCAGCATTTTGGGTTCACCCACTTCGGCTTCAGCATTTTGGGTTCACCCACTTCGGCTTCAGTATTTGGATTCAGCCTTCCGCTACAGCCTTTGGCTTCAGCTTTCACCCACTTCGGCTTCAGCATTTGGGTTCATCCACTTCGGCTTCAGCATTTGGCTTCAGCCTTCACGCACTTTGGCTTCAGTCTTCCGCTTCAGCCTTTGGCTTCAGCCTCCTGGGCGATTAGGAACAGGTCTTCGAGCCGTTCCCAATAAATTGGTCAGGCGGTGGTACCGATCAGGAACAGGCTTTCGAGCCGTTCCCAATAAATTGGTCAGGCGGTGGTGCCGATCACGAACAGGCCTTCGAGTCGTTCCCAATAAATTGGTCAGGCGGTGGTGCGGACCAGGAACAGGTCTTCGAGTCGATCCCAATAAATTGGGCAGGCGGTGGTGCCGACCAGGAACAGGCTTTCGAGTCGTTCCCAATAAATTGATCAGGCGGTTGGGCAGATCAGGAACAGTCCTTCGAGACGTTCCCAATAAGTTGATCAGACGGTGGGGCCGATCAAGAACAGTCCTTCGAGATGTTCCCAATAAGTTGACCAAGCGGTGGTGCCGATCAGGAATAGGCCTCGACGATGTTCCCAACAATTTGATCAAGTGTTAGTACCGATTAGGAATAGGCCTCGACGCCATTCCCAACAATTAATTCTTAGACTTTTAAATGATGTACTCTTCCGATTAAATGTTCCATTGAAACAAAAGACTGGGGGGCAATGTTGGGATGTAATATTGAGTGGGCTCACATGGGTCCAAGTTCCCACAAAAAACTTCCTTGTTTTATAATCCGTGTATTGGCGCATGCTTCCTACCTGCCATGTTTCCTAGTTTACTTTATTTGTGAGTCCCAATAGAAAGGCACAAAGGAAATTATTATATATATAGCCTCTCGGCAGTAGAGAGGGGGGACACACCTCCACAACAAAACAATAACTATCAGCAAAGGAGAGGGAGACGGAGGTTCAGCAAAAGTGAGCAATTGAGAGATTGTATTTTGTACATTATTTTCATAGTTAATGAGCTATCTCCCCGTGATTTTTTCCAATTGGGTTTCCACGTAAAATTCTGGTGTTATTATTTACTTTTCACGTGTTATTATTTTTACTCTATTTACAAGCACTAAAACAGTCACATACCCTCCACCGTTAAACGTTATTCTCGGCTCGTTATTTGGTGATTGGGCGAGCGGTCAGAATTTGCTATTAACAGAAATTAAATGCCACAGACTCCTATTTTAATTGTTGAAATTTTTGATATTTGGGATATTGATTTCATGGGATCATCATTTCCTGCATCCTTTGACAATATTTACATCTTTTGGTTGTTGACTATGTTTCTAAATGGGTAAGCTAAAACTACCAAGACTGGTAATTCTAAAGTTATTGCAGATTTTGTCATGTCTAATATATTTGTTAGGTTTAGAACTCCAAAGGCCATTATCAGTGATAGATGAACACATTTTTGCAATAAGATGCTAGCAGCACTGTTCAAAAAATATAATGTCTTGCACAGAATTTCTACATCTTACTATCCATAGACCAATGGTCAAGCTAAGGTATCCAACCGTGAGGTCAAGTCCATTTTGAAGAAAGTAGTTAAGTCAAATAAGAATGATTGAAGTATAAGGTTAGAGGATTTATGGGCATACAGGACAACATATAAAACTCCTATTGGTATGTCACCTTATAGGCTAGTGTTTGGGAAACCATGTCACCTTCCTGTGGAATTAGAGCACAAGGCTTTCTGAGCAATTAAACACTACAATATGAGCTTGGATCAAGTTGGAGAGCATAGGAAGATACAGTTACAAGAGCTAGAGGAATTGAGGAATGATGGATATGAGAGCTCTAAAATTTACAAGGAGAAGACAAATGCTTTTTATGACAAGTAGATTTTGAGGAAGACTTTCACTATTGGACAAAAAATTCTTCTTTACAATTCACGGCTGAAATTATTTCCAGGTAAGTTGCGTTCTAGTTAGGAAGGTACGTTTGTTATTAATAACATTTTTCCTTATGGTGCAGTAGATATTTAAAACCTAATAACATGAATTTTTTTTAAGATAAATGGTCACAGGCTCAAACCATTTTATGAAGGCTATCCAGTGGACAATGTGGAGGTGATGAATTTAAAGGATCTAGTTTATGTGGATTAAGAAGAATGATATGTCGGGCAAACAACATAAAACAAATGCGCTGCTTGGGAGGCAACCCATGATATCAGATTTGATTTTTTTTTCCTTTTACTTTTTACTTTTTTACTTTTTTGTTGTTTTTAGTTAGTTATATCTTATTTGCATAATTATCTTACATTGGGGACAATGTAAGGTTTAAGTGGGAGGGGGGATTTAGATTATGCTCTAGGTCTATTTTGTGAAAAAAATAGAAATTTTTAAAAATTTGGCTCTACGATTTTATGTTATGGTTCTACGATTTTGTTTGGCTAAACTTTTAAAGGTTACGATTATATTGTGAAAATTAATGTTGATTTGCAGAATTTTTGTTTGATGGTTAATTAATTGATGAATGATGATAACTAAGTCAGGATCCACAGTTGACTGATTTTAATTAAATTTGTGTTACATGAGTGCTTGAATATGAGATATATGTTTACTTGGCTAAGTTATATGTGGGGGTCTGACTGTATGCACTAATTTCATGATTCATAACTTGTTTAGCTGCTTACTTTGTTCACAGAACCATGTTGGAAAAAAAATAAGAAAAAAAACAAGAAAAGAAACAAAAGTGCAGAATAATGTGGTGAGTTGAGATAGAGCGTAAAATGCACCCACCCATAAACACATGCAATAAGTGAGATGGAGCATAAAACGCACTCACTTGCAAAAGAAAAGAATGTGTATAGTGTGAGATGAAGTATAAAATGCACTCACCTATAAAAATTTGAATTTGAAGATTCTATTGAGTGAAAAAGAATAGTAGAAAAGTTAGGTTCTGAGTTATGAGTCATTTGTACATAGTTGGATTTTATGTGAACTATGTTGTGTATTCATGTTGATCATAGGAAGATACTTATGTGGATGCATTTTTATTTAAAGATGTTCAGTGTAAAATGACAAGGTTGTTATTGTGAGTTGTTTGATGAAGTGTTGACCAGATTTTTTTTCTCTCCCCAAACTTAGAAACACAGTGTGAAAAGAAAATTTTTAAATATTTCTTCCTTCTTTTTTCTTCTCTCCCCTAAAAATTTACAAACAAGAGATTTTTATTCTTTTTTCTAAATTTCTTTTTTTCTCTTGTTTTTTTTTCTCTCCATTTTGAAACTCACAAACACAGTGCAAAGGAGGAGAATACCATTGTTTGTTTGTTTGTTTTTTAGTACCCCTTTTAAAGTAATGACAAAAAGTGTAAATATTTACAAAAGAAGTGAATAAATTATGAATAATACTATAAATTATACACAATAAATTATAAATATGTTTGTTATTATCTATTCCAAAAAAGTCATGACAATTGAGCCCGTATACTGTGTAACGCTTCTCTGCCCCCAACTCATTAAGAAAATCACTTTCACAAACTTGACACAACCTGCTAATACAACTCCCGCTAACGTCCCGACCCACCAAATCATAGTCTTCCACTTTAACAAAGAAAATGATATATTGTAAATATTTTTATCGACTTTTTTATTATCAGTTACGTGAATAAGTATTAGTATTAGATATTTCTTTTGAAAAAATATCTAATAGATAGCCCGTTCTTATACTCCTTTAACAATTATCGGACTAACTAATTAAGAGTAGGAAAAAAAAAGAAACTTTTTAGGTTAAAATAGAAAAACATCATATAATATCTAACATTTGATAAATGACCTAACTATAAACATATTAAATTACTAGAGTATTTAGGTTGTTCATATAAAGCTTCGAGAAATTACATATATTTGTTTTGAAAGCAATTTGTGGCCCAATTCAAATTTTTGGATCTGTCAATTTTGTAGTATAATTATTTGATATTAATGAAATTTATTTTGTCGATCAATATATATATATATATATATATATATATATATATATATATGACCTGGGCCAACTGTTCTTATAAGCAATTAATTCTGCGTTAAGAGTGTTTTACGAGCTCATCTTATACATCTAACATAAATTATGCTTGAAAAAGTATCTCAGACTTTTGAATAATATTTTATAGAATCTTTACTTTGCTCCCAAGTTCATCTATTATGCCCTGTTACAAGGGTATTGTACTACCACGTACGCTCAAAAGAGGTAGACACGGCCAATATGATGCACGCTTTGATATTATTTGTACGGAATCACACCCTCTACTCGTAGATTACACGCCCACTAACGTACAACATAGATTGCACCCTATTCTGTGTAATATTAACCCATACCTTTTGGGTTAATTATTATTCAGAAATTAAAAAATAATAATAATTACTTGCCATTCACCACCCAACAAAAAACTAAAATAAAATAGTAGTCAAATTGGAGTTTTGATTATTTTTGGCCTAGCTTCTTGGACTTCTACATAAGCCACGAATTCGAATATGCAAACTCATTTTTTGTTCTATCTATCGTGTCTCACGTATACTGTGTATTGTTCTCCATGTATTATTTATACAATTATAAATTAATTATAGATAAATAGATAAAGTTTAATTAGGTGCAGTGGCGGACTTAGAAATTTTATGTTGTGGGGGTGAGTTTCTTTTTATAATAGGACACATTTAAATATAAAAAAAGTACACTTACATATAGAGAGAAATTTTAAATAAATAACATGTTTAATGCATAAATGTTTGATTTTTAATGCTTATCTTTTGGAAAGAAAATAATATATGTAACGAAGGACTAATTAATGTCTAAAAAATTTATTTATGGCATATTACAAAGGAAATGCAGAGATATTATTAATTTGCTAAAAAACGCTGCACCCACCACATGATAAGCAACGTTTGAGACTCTCAATCTTCTTTTTATTTTTTATTTTTATTAAGTGGCGAACCCAACAGATATGAATAGAATTTTCAATACATTATAAATGCAATCAAAACCTACAATTTAGCTTATATAAACCGAATCTCATATCTACATATCCATGATAAGATTCATTAGCTTCAGGGACAAAGCTACATACATAGGAGGGAGTGAGATCAACCGACTCCACTAAAAAAAACATTGTTTTATGCTATATGGGAAATTTTAAAAAATTTAAGTGTAATATATAATTTAACCCTACTAAAAGTTTATAAATTTAAACTATACGGGGTCAAATTAAAAATTTATAATTTTCTCAATCAAATTTCAACTCCATATCACTTATACGGTCGTACCCCCTCTATATATGTATCTCTCTATATTATTTTTAAACTAAATAATAATTTAATTTACATTATTTTTCAAAACAATTTTTGAATCAATTATTTATGAACCATTGTGATTAGAAAAGTCTATTAGGGGTCAATATGGTGTATATATACATATGTTACTATTTATTGTATTGTCATTGCAATATAATATATATTTTATATATATGTGACCCAAAAGTATAAAAGTATCTAAAAAAAAATTAGTCTGGGACACTTTCCCCGAAATTCTGTCAAATTATTTATGGCCCAGAAATAATTTTGATCTCACAGAAAAAGAATTCTGGCTTTCATCACTGATTAACTTTTAGTTTGTCAAGTCAAAGAAATTCACTGTGATCGATTAGGTCTTAACCTGATGGTTAAGATTGAGATTCTATGACTTTTAGGTCTCATATTAATGTGAGCCTTGATTGCTTTTTCATATTGTATTACTGATAATATGTTTGCATTATGAGATTAATTGTATTGTACTCTAAGTAGTGTTTCAAAAATAAATATGATACGTAAAATGAAGAATCTAATTTAATAAACAGTTATCTATGTATGATTTTATAATCGAAAATTCAAATATAAAGATTTAAGTATGTTGGGCGAATAAGCTGAAAATGTATATTTAAAATGTTCAATAAACTAATAAGTTATAAAATAAGCATATATATATATATATACACACACACACACACGATACTGATCTATAACATATATTTGTTATAAATCAAAAATGGGCATACATCATCTATACCATCCGTTCCAAATATCAACGACCGAGATTAGACTAGGGAATGCGGCGTCCGCTAGTATTACTAGTGGACAGAGTGTTTACAAAAATACCTCTAAAGTCAACTAAATGTCAATTATGTCAGTAGTAAAAAAAATAACTCGTCCGCTAGTAACACTAGCGGGACGCATATCAGTTTCATCATTGCAATTTTATTAACTAGGATATAGGGTTTTTTAACTAGGGTTTAGGATTTATTAACCACAGGTTAATAAGGTTAATAAACTCTAAACTTTAGTTAAGAAATCCTAAACTTGGGTTTATAAACCCTAAAATAAATCATAAACCCTAGTTAATAAAGTCAAATTCTTATTTTGATTAGCGTGCCAAGATTAGACTGAGATTAGTATTTAAAAATACTCGTTCACCAGTAATACTAGCGGATTGTTTAAAAACCAGCATATTACGCGTTGACTCTTAGTTGACTTGGGGGTATAATGGTTATATTTGGGCAAACACTTCGTCCGCTAGTAATATTAGCGGATGTCGCATTCCCCAGTCTAATCTCGGCCGTTAATATTTAATATATATCAGATATTTTTTTTGTGCATGCATTGAAAGTGTTATACTCAACTTATAACTTATTTTAAATAAACCGAAACGAACACTACCTTTTCATCTTAATTATTGTTTAAAATAATTTATAAGCTGCTCTAAATAAACTCCAAACCTTAGTCTACGAAGATTTAATTAACTTCTATTTTGAAAGTAACAAAAAGAGTATATATTATATAACATGCCTTTAATTACTTAAAGGAAATCTTTGTTCCGTACATCATATATACAACTAATTTACACTTTCCGATTTTCGTTCCTATAAATAGAAAGAGTAGTATGCCTGACATGAAATGCATATCGCACAAGTCTTTTCCTCTCCCTCCCTAACCCCCAAAAAAAAATGGCCGTTGCATTTGCTTATAACTCCTCCTTAATTATTGTCATGATCTTGATAATATCTAGCAAGTTAACTTACAAATGTTTCTCTCAATCAACTCCAAGTTGTGACCCCATGTATCCAAAGGATGGAATTCCAGTAGAAGAAGAAGATGTTGACAAGGTGCAGTTTGCAATAAATCTTGAATTCTTAGAAGCAGAATTCTTCTTGTTCGGTGCACTTGGCTACGGCCTCGATAGGGTTGCTCCGGAGCTGGCCATGGGCGGTCTTCCTCCCATTGGTGCTCAGAAGGCAAATCTCGATGACCTCACCCGCAATATTATCACTGAATTTGCTTATCAAGAAGTTGGACATCTAAGGTTAGTTTTATATCTCTCTGTCTCTATCTCTATCTCTGTCATCTCTCTCCATCTTTATATATCTTTTATATATAAAATATAAATTATCATAAGATCGAGCTTTGTTATAATATTTTTATAAAGTACATAGTGTTGGGAGTGGGAGGGTGGGTTTGGGTGAGAGGCATGGTTGGGATGGAGGAAATCATATGTACCCAAAAACTATAGAATCAGATGCATGCAAGGGTTTCATTGATTTTATGAACCTTGATTTCAAGCAGTTCAAAATAAGTTGTTCATTTGGACAGTTTATATAATTTAATTGTATTTATATAATAAATAGTTGTATTTCAGATGACATTTATTATACAAGTTTTACTTATATATATCTTTATACTATGTAATTCATTTTTATAGAACTGCCTAAATAGACCGTCCGATTTGAATTAACGACCTAAAATCCAAATTAATTCAGGACTTTATATTCTAAATGCGCATGCATAATTTTAAAATGTGGACAATTAATATTGCACCGGATTATGTAGGTCTTTGGACTTGCACATAAATAAAATTATTTGCTCGAATATATAAAGTCCAAGAACGAATAAGAGAAGCATGTAATTCTAAATATAATTTAAATTTGGAGGTTGATTAATCATGGCCAATAACTAATGTTTAGTTGGATTGATTATGCATGCTTCCAATTTAGTTTACATCTAATTAAATTTATAGATAAAGTATATGTTATATAAGTATTGATTTGGGGACTAGTGTGTTTTTGTTATTTTCAGGGCTATAAATTCAACAGTTGGTGGATTTCCTAGGCCTCTGATGGATCTAAGTGCTATTAAATTTGCAAAACTGTTTAATGAAGCATTTGGATTGGGAGCAGTCTTATTATTCCCTCCCTTCAATCCCTACCGTGACAGCATTAGTTACATGTTAGCTTCTTATGTGATTCCTTATATGGGACTCGTAGGTTATGTGGGCACTAACCCTAACATCAATGGCTATATCACAAAGAGGGTAATTTCCTTACTTTAATTTACTATGATCATCATCTTGCTCTTTATCATAACTAGTCAGCTGACATGCATACATTATCGTGTGTGGAAAAAAAAAATTAAAAATAATTAAGAGTTAAAGGAGAAGAGGTTATGGGAGAGTGCATGTAAAAATAAAAATAGGAATAAGAAAGTAAACTAGAAGTAGAAAAAACAGTGACACAACCTCAAAAAAAAGATTAAAAAATTTCTCTCTTAACGATATAGATACAAATACTCTTTTGGTTCATTGATATAACAACAAAAACGAAAAAAACAAATGTGATTTACTAAGGTTGCGAAAGAGCCATGTTGAGTCCAATTTTGACTTGTTAAACACTAATAAAATTTATATTAAATGAGTCGAGTATAATAGTACTGAATTTGGTGGTACCTTTATGTGTTAATTGACAATTAACAACACAATATGAATAATGACAAAAGCATATCGAAAAAGAAAAAGAAACAATTACACACGTGACATAAAAATTTATGTGGTTCACCCGAATATCAAACTACTTTTGCGGACAGCAATAAATTAGTCAATCTTATTATCTCATAAAAATTTAAGAGTAATTATACAATCACCTCTAAATAATATCATACGAGACTTCACCGATAACAATATCCTCGACTAATATTTATTCATAACCGTTGTTAAATATGCAGCTCTTAGCAGGGTTGTTAGGGGTTGAAGCCGGCCAAGATGCCGTTATTCGGACATACTTGTACGAAAGGCGTAATGAGATTGTGCAGCCATACAACTACACAGTTGCCGAGTTTACCACCCGAATTTCAGACCTAAGGAACCGGTTAGCAAGGTGTGGCATCAAGGATGAAGGGCTTATCGTCCCACTCGAGTTAGGAGCAGAAAAAAAGACAAGCAGCAATATATTATCTGCAAATGCCGAATCCCTTTCTTACAGTAGGATTCCGGCAGAGATCTTGAGAGTTTTATATAACTCCGGTGACGAGGGTATTCCCGGCGGATTTTACCCTCTTGGTGGAAATGGAAAGGTTGCTAGAGATTTTTTAGGAAAACCGTAGAAATATAATAACTCCGGTCTTGCTTGTTGCATGGAAGGTTTTTTTGTTTGTTTTTTTTTCCCTACTATTAATGAAGTAATAAAAAAGTGATGCAGAGAAAAATAATTATGCATCTCTTGCAAGTAATAAATATGTGGTTCAACTGTTTGGATTGTCAAATTGTTGTTTGTAACACACGCTAAGAATTGAATAGTAGGGTTTGATTATCAAGTATTCTAAAGTTGTTGATGTTCATGCAGTTTGCATTTGGATTCATAGTGATATGAATTCATTTGTAATTTGCGTAATTTGTAATGAATATTTTCAGCAAAATCAATATGGGAGCTTTATGTGTATGAATTTGAAATGATAGGAGTTGTTTAAAAGTAAATTTTTATATCAAATCAAACAATAATTAGTAAAAGGCAAAATTTATTTTATTTCTGAGAAACCAAAATTACTCATATTATATATTGCGATAAATTTACGTCGAATTATAATTGCAAAGTTTATCAATATATAGAATTGGTAGGAATTATAAAAGAACCTCACTTATTACACATCTCTCCAAAAACATTACCGCTAATATTTTTATCCACGTAACTGTCAATTAAAAAATCGACGTAAATATTTGTAATATATATCATTTTCCTCTAAAAAATATGAATTTTGTAATAATATTTATCAACGTAACTAACAATTTAAAAATCGACTTAAACATTTACAATATATATCATTTTCCTCTAAACAACATGGGCTTTGTAATAGTACATTGTCATTCATCCTATTACATATGTGACAGAAATTCTCCGTATCCATTCTCATTCCTTTGGTGAAATATATACATGAGTAGTGTTATTAGGCTACAATTGAGGTAACGGTTATTTACATTCTAATAATAAAAGATACATTCTAATAATAAAAGATTATACGAAGATTATTTCCATAATCTAACACCCCCGCAGTCGAAGCGGGAGGTTGTCGGACGCTGAGGCTGTCTCAAAAATCATCAAAGAGTATACGCGGAAGTTCTTTAGTGAAGATGTCGACAATCTGATAACAGGACGGAACATGAAGTACACGAACCTGTCCACGTGCAACTTTCTCGTGTACGAAGTGAATATCCATTTCAATGTGTTTAGTGCACTAATGTTGAACAAGATTGCCTGAGAGAGATATTGCACTAACATTATCACAATAAACCAATGTAGCCTTGTGGACCGGATAATGTAGTTCCAAGAGAAGGTTATGGATCCAGCAGTACTTGGAGACAACGTTAGCGACCCCTCTGTACTCTGCTTCAGCACTAGATCGAGACAAAGTAGGTTGACGCTTAGAGGACCAAAAGATCAAGTTGTCTCTAAGAAAAAACACAGTATCCAGAGGTGGAGCATCTGGTATCGGGGCATCCACCCCAATCAGCATCAGTGTAAGATATGAGATCAGAAACTGAAGATTTATAAAGATGTAAGCCATAGTCAAGAGTGCCCTGAATGTATCGCAGAATTCGTTTAAGAGCATTCATATGTTCATCCGTCGGGTCATGCATATGTAGACAAACCTGCTGCACAACATAGGATATATCTGGTCTCGTGAATGTAAGGTATTGCAATGCTCCCACAAAACTGTGATAATGTGTAGGATCTTCGTAGGGAGATCCCGAAGAGACACTCAGTTTAGCCTTAGTATCCACCGGTGTGGTTGCAGGCTTACAAGAGGTCATGCTGGCTCGTTCAATAATTTCCTCTGCATATTTGCTTTGACAAAGAAATAACCCATTTGCATGTCGTGTAACTGCAATGCCCAAGAAATAGCTCAAAGGGCCCAAGTCCTTCATAGCAAATTCAGAAGCAATGAGTGACATAATAGACTAACGAAGAGCATCAGATGACGCAGTGAGAATGATGTCATCAACATAAAGAAGAATGTATACTATGCCATTTCCTTGTCGATAAATAAATAGGGAATGATCAGATTTGCTATGTGAGAAACCAATAGTGGAGACAAAGTCAGCAAACCGTTGATACCAAACACGTGGGGCCTATTTGAGGCCATATAGAGATTTCTTCAACAGGCACACATACTCTAGATGGACGGGATCTCTAAAACCTATCGGCTGATGCATGTAGACAGTTTCGTGAAGCTGACCATGCAAGAATGCATTTTTAACATCCGGCTGATGAATGGGCCAGGATTGTGACAGGGATATACTGAGAACAGTTCGAATAGTAGCTGGTTTCACCACTAGGCTAAATGTTTCATCACAATCCACACCAACATGTTGAGACCTGCCATCACCAACAAGACGGGCTTTGTGTCTCTCAAAAGAACAATCAGAATTCTTTTTATGACGAAAAATCCACATTGAACGAATAATATTAACATCAGGAGGATGGGGCACTAACTCCCACGTCTTATTTTTAATAAGAGCATTAAATTCATCTAACATGGTCGTTTTCCAATTCGAGTTAGACAAGGCAGCTTTCGGGTTACGGGAAAAAGGGGATGGTGTAACCGTTAACGTCAAATTAAATTGACATTTGGGCTTAAAAATCCCATGCATGATGCGGGTTATAATGGACCGAGATGGGGCTTGTCTTGTTTGGTTCTGCTATGGGCTAGGTGGAGAGGCTGATTCTGGAGCCAGTTGGGGAGGTTGGGCTACAATGGGCTCCGGTTCTTGCTGGTGGACTGGGGTAGGTTGACTTTGAAGATGATGGTGCAAAAGGGGATGTAGACCTTCACTCAAAAAGTCATAGGTGTGGGAAGAAGGAGTATGCAGCTTGGCAAACGGGAATTGGGACTCATCAAAAATGACATGTCTAGAGATAATTATTTTCCAACTGGACAAATCATAACACTTATATCCTCTATGATTAGGCGGGTATCCCAAAAAGACGCATAGGGTGGAACAGGCTTGTAGCTTATTTATTGTGGTGGAGGGAAAAAGGGGATAACATAAACACCCGAAAACCCGTACATGTGTGTAAGAAGGATCCCGATGGTAAAGAAATTGAGTTGGGGAATAATTGGAGAGTAGTTTGCTAGGGAGAATGTTTAGGAGGTATGTTGTCATGTGGAGGGCATGATGCCAAAATGATGGTGGCATAGAAGAGTGAGCAAGAAAAGTTCGGATCAAGTTATTGATTGCTCGTATTTTACATTCGACTTTGCCATTTTGTGGAGAAGTGTGAGGGCAAGAAAAATGAAACACCATGCCATTAGTGTGACAAAATTGCTTAAAGGACTCGTTATCAAATTCTCTCCCATTATCACATTGAAAACATTTAATTTTTTTCTCAAATTGGGCTTGAATGAGTGCACTAATAGATAAGAAAATGGAATGAACTTGTGATTTTCGTCCAATAGGGAATGTCCATAAGAAATTATAGTGTAATCATCCAAGAGAAGAATATAATACTTATGACCTGCCGAATTTAAAATTGGTGATGTCCACAAATCACTATGTATTATATCAAAAGGCTTTGTAGTGGAAGAATTCGAAACAGAAAAAGGCAACTTAACATGTTTCCCAAAAATGCAAGATCGACAAACATAAGAACAGGAAGATTGTTTACAGTCAATAAACTTATTATTCCTAAGGGAGCGTAAAACAGGTGCTCCCAGGTGTCCCAAATGATTATGCCATAAAACAGGAGAGAGAGCTGCAAAGGTGGATGGAGAGATGGATTGATGCCTGGTGGTTGTGGTGATAGGACCCTAGCCGTATCAAAGACCTAGTTGTCCTAACAACCTCTGCCATCTCTCACCTCCTTCCTCCTCCTTTTCATGTCCTTCTCTCTTCTTCTCCTCATATCAATGGTCGAACAAACCAAATTTCATCCTGTTCTTGTCGTTAATAATGTCAAGAACTTCATCCACATTACTCTAGATATGGAAAAGGGACACTATTCTTCATGGGCGGAGTTGTTTAAAATCCATTGTCGAGCATACCAAGTTATTGATCATATTATTCCACCCAAATCGCAGCCAACCGAGAAAGAAAAAAATAGGCTGAAAAGGAATTATGGTCACACTTGGATGCAATAGTCCTTCAATGGATTTATGGTACGATCTCTAACGATCTTTTACACACCATCTTGGAACCGGATTCAACTGTACAGCAAGCATGGGAGAGATTACAAAACATTTTCCAGGATAACAAAAATTCTCGTGTCGTTTACCTGGCAAACCAATTCACTCGCGTTTATATGGATGATTATCCTAACATCTTGGCCTATTGCCAAGAACTCAAAATGCTTACGATCAACTTTCTAACGTTGGTGCACCGGTTTCAAATCAAAGGTTAGTTTTTCAGTTAATTGCGGGTTTAAATAAGAATTACGATGGTGTTGTTACCTTCATTCAACAGAGCGATCTTTTACTGCTTTTTTACGAGGCACGATCGAAGTTAATCCTTGAAGAAACCCGCAAGGCTAAACATGTTGACGCCGCCGGCACCGCCCTCTTCACTGCCAACGGTTCTAACGATGATGCATCTGGCTATGGACGAAGTTCGATTTTAGGTTCTGGTAATACATCCAACCGCAACAATAATGGTCAGAAACGTGGTCAAAACCGCAACAATAATCGGGGAAAAAATGGTGGCGGTAGAGGAAAAGGTCGTGGTAGCAGCAACCACAGCGGTGGACAGCAGCCACAGCAGCGTCCGTGGCAGCAGCAGCAACAACCGTACCAGTGGGTACCATACCCACCGTGGGGGTCTTGGGGATAACAAGCATGGGCTGCTGATAATTGGGTTTTATACCTACAAATGGAGTACATTTGGCTTGATAATTTGTAAGTTCTTAAGTATTTTAAGTTAGTATTAGGTATTTATAGTATTTTTATGTTATTTTGTAGGAAGAGGGAAGGAAATACAATCCGAACATCTTTTGGAGTACAATATGGAAGCAAATGCGAGAAGGGATGATTAAAAGGGTTTTCAATGACAAGTTAGAAGCATGCTTTTGGCTTGGAACTTGAATTTTATTGTAGATCTACTTCTTAGCTTTCAGAAACATCTTGAATCGTCCCAATCAGAGTTTGGATGCGAGAGTTATGGCCTTTTTATCAACGGAGATCAAAGCTCAGAGTTGTCATGCTTGCCATTTACACAGCAGTCCGTTTAAGCTCAATTTCGACCATGATCCAGCCACAATCTCGCAATGGTCAAAGAATAAAAGTTGTAGATCTCGTCGATATATTTGATTTGATAGGTAGCAGGCCCCATAAGTCATCCCGGATCAAAAGTTATGGTCATTTTACCAACAGACGTCGAAGTAGAAAATTCCAGAAAAGGGGTCAGCGCCTAGGCACTCATTTCTAGTTCATTTCAAGCGCCTAGGCGCTTGGGGGCCGTCAAGAATTTGCATTAGAGAGCCTAGGCTCTCCATTTGAAGGGTTGAAGCGCTTGGCTTTAGTTTTGACGCGTTTGTGCATGTTTTTGACTCAAAATTGGATTGTTTTTTCTCCTAAGCTTAGAAATTAGACTTGTAACCTATAAATACATGATGTGAGACATAGAATAGGGGGATCTTGCTACTTTTTGCTAACCCTAGAATTGAAAAATGATTGGAGGCTTGAAGCAAGAGATTATCACAAAGGAATATCAAGATACGAGGCTAAGGAGAATATCAAGGATTGCTTCAAAAGAGTTTTTCCTTTCTTCTTTTATCTTTTTATTTTGTAATTCTTGGATGATGGTTTCCTTGTGGATTATGGATTTTATTTCAATTATGAACTAATTTCTATTTAAGATTACAATGGAACTTATTGCGTAGTTTATTTTGATATGCTTCCTCGTTAATTATTGTTGATTATTATCGGATTGTCTATTATGATTTGTGATTAATTGCTTAATTGTCTGATCAACAATTACCGTGATAATCTATATGAACTCGGGAGATGAAGTATAGATTTAGATCTGATCATAATAGCATGTGATTGTGTTTTTTGCATGGTGATAGAATTCATGATTTGTGTTTAGGATAGGGATATATCTTTACGCTGCATCTAATCTGAAAGAGAGTCTGAGCTTTAAATCCTTTTTAATTGTAATTCACATAGGGATATAGTGGATTAGTTAACTAGGGTGTTCACCTTAATTCTATCATCTGTGGATTTAAGTTGATTCGTTTATGATACGTCGGGAGATGGTCATAAATATTGATGAGTTCTTAATTAACAATCTGAAATAGTTAGCATAACTTGACAGGAAGTGTATTAATTTAAGTGAAACATTAAGAAAAATTATAATCTTAAGCCTTTTATCTGAATTCGATTCTTGGTAGTTAGTAATTAGTTAGTTTAGTACTTTATTTTCAAAATTCAACAACTTTGTTGAACTATTTAAATAAAATTAATTTGATTATGAGTTAGTATTTGGTAATTATTATTAAATAATTCTCTGTGGGTTCGACACTCTCTTATCACTTTATTATTTGTGGACTGCGTATACTTGCTTATTTTGCTAGTATAAATTTAGGCAAACAAATTTTTGGCGCCGTTGCCAGAGAATTAATTTAATAATTTTTTCCAATATTAATTTCAATCAAATTAATCTTAATTTAAACGTTTTGTTTTTATTTTTTTATTTATTTCTTTTTCTATTTTACTTTCTTTATAGGTACACCATGGCCAATTACAACTATCAGTGGCCGTATATGACTCAGCCAAGAACGGTAGGGATTTATGGACTCGAGGAATTGTCAACACAGATTGAGACACTTTCTAGGAAGATTGACGTTTTTGCAGCACAACGTACTCAAAGTGTAATGGTGATTTGTGACTATTGTGCTGAAAACCATCTGAGTCATCAATGCGCCATCAGTTTCAAGTCGGTACATTATGGTGGCAACTTCGGCGATTACTCCAATAATTATGACTATTCCAATAATTATCATCATGATTGGGGGAATCCGCTGAATTTTTCATGGAGCGATGGCAATCAAGCCCAAACCTATGCTCCAAGCTAACCATACCCTCCAGAATTCTCAATGCAAGCTCCTCCACATGAAGAAGAAAGGATGTCAAACCTAGAAGAACGACTTTTCAAGTACATGGTTATGGTTGACGAGCAGATGAATAGTCAGGAGATGTTGATTCGAAATCTTAAGAACCAGATGGGACAGCTTATCAACACCTTTAATAATTGTCCTCAAGACACTTGGCCCAGCGACATGGTTCCCAAGACTGATGGAGTATCTCTGCCAAAGCTGCAACTGAACATGCCAACAGATATGGATGAAAAAGAGGAGAAGAATAGTGGGGACCAGGAAAATACAGCCGAAGAAGATCTAGCCTTGCGTTCCAATGCTGATGAGCTGATTTTGTTAGTGCCCCATATACCTTCTCCATCAAAGTTTAAGAATTCAGGTAGTTTTGTAATCCCGTGCCCAATTGGTAGTCATGTCATCGACAAAGCTCTATTTTACATGAGAGCTATCATAAATTTGGAGTCATGGCGGAATGAGAGAAGGGACCATGAGAAGTTAAATGAAACTCCAGTTGTGCTTAAAGAGGTTCAATTCCATATTCAGTTCAGAGACACAATGGAGCAAGCGCCTAGTTACTTGCAGGTCTTAAAGGATATTCTATCTAAACAGAACAAGCAAGGTGAATTTGAATACATAGCCCTTATTGAAGCAAAGACCTCGAAAGTTACATTATTACCGATGGATGGAGGGTTACTCAATTTTCGAAGGGGAATTGGATAAAAAGTGAAGAAGTCGGGCTGACAACTTTAAAACAAGCGCTTCTTGGGAGGCAACCCAAGTTTAATTTTTAGTTTTAGTTTTTTATTTTATTAGGTTACATAGTAGTCAATAAATTTGCTTCTAATGTGTTTTCAAGTTATTCAAGTCCAATTCAAGTGCAGTGCCTTATTCGTTCCAATATGTCTAGCCTATTCTTCAGACTTAGTAGACAATGAGGACGCTGACTTGGCCAATCAGCACGTTTCTCAGGGAAGTTCTTTGCCTTACTTTTTCCTATTTTAGCCATTGAGGACAATATTTAGTTTAAGTTTGGGGGTGTGGTCTTGTTTTGTGTTATTTATTTTAGTTTATTAATGTTGCATGTTAGTTAGTATGTTTTTAGAGTAGGTGAGCAATGGTTTGATTTGAATTTGATTATGGCCAAGGATAAGAAAAAAAAATGGGTTAATTTTTTTGTAATTCTTGTGAAGTTGAGAAGCATGCTTAGTTTATATTTTGACTTATGAGTCGGTTTTACACTGTTTGTGATCTTTTTAAACTTCAAAGCACATATCCATCTGTTTAGCTAGTTGTGGCTTAAAATTCTTTTGGTTAAATGTTTGTGAAAGATATCCTTGAAATTTTAAAAACTTATTTGAGCATCATTCAAAGTGAGATTTAGGCATTAACATAAGTTTGGGGGAAATCTTGGGTTATTAAAAATTATGAAACCTTTCTAAGTTAGAATGATGAATCATGTGGTGGGTTGGGATAGAGCGTAAAACGCACTCACCCATAAACACACGCACGAGAAGGAGCGTAAAATGCACTCGTGCAAGAAAAAGCGAGATGGAGCGTAAAACGCACTCGTTCAAAAGAAAGTGAGATGGAGCATAAAATGCACTCACTAAAAAGAAAAAAAAGAAGATACTTTTAAAATACTTGGGAAGGGTTTAAGTGTGTTTGAATGTATGAAATATTCTTTTTAATCCTCTAATTTTTATGTTTTGCCTTTATTAGCGGAGATTGATGTGATGAAAAGGTTTTTAGAGTTGATTTGAAAATCTTTTATGAGTATTTGATTATATGATCTAGTGTGAGTCATGGCTAGTTTAACATTTGGATGTACACACACGCACTTAAAGGATCATGAGTAGTTGTGGAACTGATGATTAGGTTAAAATTTTAGGTTTTGCATGTTTTCGAAAAAATTTCTTGAGTTATCATTAAAGGAAATTTTTGAGGCTATTATGCAAATTTATATTGATTCATTGCTTAAGTCGTGTGAGTTGATATTTAGAGTTAGTTGTTAGTTATTTATTTTAGTTTTGTTCTTAGTGTTTTACTTGAGGACAAACAAAGATTTAAGTTTGGGGATATTTGATAAGTGGGTTTTATACCTACAAATGGAGTACGTTTGGCTTGATAATTTTTGAGTTCTTAAGTATTTTAAGTTAGTAGTAGGTATTTTATAGTGTTTTTATGTTATTTTGTAGGAAAAAGGGAAGGAAATACAATCCGGATATCTTTTGGAGTACAATATGGAAGCAAATGCGAGAAGGGATGATTAAAAGGGTTTTCAATGACAAGTTAGAAGCATGCTTTTGGCTTAGAACTTGGATTTTATTGTAGATTTACTTCTTAGCTTTCAAAAACATCTTGAATCATCCCAATCGGAGTTTGGATGCGAGAGTTATGGCCTTTTTATCAACGGAGATCAAAGCTCAGAGTTGTCATGCTTGCTATTTACATAGCAGTCAATTTAAGCTCAATTTCGACCATGATCCAGCCACAATCTCGCAATGGTCAAAGAATAAAAGTTGTAGATCTCGTCGATATCTTCGATTTGATAGGTAGCAAGCCCCGTAACTCATCTCGGATCAAACGTTATGGTCATTTTACCAACAGACGTCGAAGTAGAAAATTCCAGAAAAGGGGCCAGTGCCTAGGCGCTCATTTCTAGTTCATTTCAAGCGCCTAGGCGCTTGGGGGCCGTCAAGAATCTGCATTAGAGAGCCTAGGCATTCCATTTGAAGGGTTGAGGCGCTTGGCTTTAGTTTTGACGCGTTTGTGCATGTTTTTGGCTCAAAATTAGATTATTTTTTCTCCTAAGCTTAGAAATTGGACTTGTAACCTATAAATACATGATGTGAGGCATATAATAGGGGGATCTTGTTACTTTTTGCTAACTCTAGAATTGAAAAGGGATTGGAGGCTTGAAGCAAGAGATTATCACAAAGGAAGATCAAGATAGGAGGCTAAGGAGAATATCAAGTATTGCTTCAAAAGAATTTTTCCTTTCTTCTTTTATCTTTTTATTTTGTAATTCTTAGATGATGGTTTCCTTGTGGATTATGGATTTTATTTCAATTATGAACTAATTTCTATTTAAGATTACAATGGAACTTATTGCGTAGTTTATTTTGATATTCTTCCTTGTTAATTATTGTTGATTATTATCGGATTGTCTATTATGATTTGTGATTAATTGTTTAATTGTCTGATCAACAATTACCGTGATAATCTATATGAACTCGGGAGATGAAGTATAGATTTAGATCTGATCATAATAGCATGTGATTGTGTTTTCTGCATGGTGATAGAATTCATGATTTGTGTTTAGGATAGGGATATACCTTTACGCTGCATGTAATCTGAAAGAGAGTATGAGCTTTAAATCCTTTTTAATTGTAATTCACATAGGAATATAGTGGATTAGTTAACTAGGGTGTTCACCTTAATTCTATCATCTGTGGATTTAAGTTGATTCGTTTATGATACGTCGGGATATGGTCATAAATATTGATGAGTTCTTAATTAACAATCTGAAATAGTTAGCATAACTTGACAGGAAGTGAATTAATTTAAGTAAAACATTAAGGAAAATTATAATCTTAAGCCTTTTATCTGAATTCGATTCTTGGTAGTTAGTAATTAGTTAGTTTAGTACTTTATTTTTAAAATTCAACAACTTTGTTGAACTGTTTAAATAAAATTAATTTGATTATGAGTTAGTATTTGATAATTATTATTAAATAATTCTCTGTTGGTTCGACACTCTCTTATCACTTTATTACTTGTGGACTGCGTATACTTGTGTATTTTGCTAGTATAAATTTAGGCAAACAGCTGCTCCGCCTTGTCCTTACCCCACCTCATCATGGGCTCGTCCACCTCCTGCTCGTCAACCTAGAATTCTAGGCAATCGTCCCCCACAGGCATACAGTGCCCAAGTGCCACCTCCTTCGAGCTATGCACCTACCGATGCGGCGATGCACAATTTGTCTCTTACTGTTCCTGATGCAAACTGGTACATGGATACCGGCGCAACCTCCCACATGACTGCATCTCAAGGTACTCTATCGTCTTATTTTAATATGAGCAATAACAAAAATATTATTGTTGGCAGTGGACAGGAAATTCCAATTCGTGGTTATGGACAAACATCCCTTTCCCCACATCACCCACCTTTAACTTTAAACAATTTCC
This sequence comes from Aralia elata, assembly GCA_034770075.1. Lineage (NCBI taxonomy): Eukaryota > Viridiplantae > Streptophyta > Magnoliopsida > Apiales > Araliaceae > Aralia > Aralia elata. Next base: position 10,992,200 of record CM068388.1, on the reverse strand, counting down.
TACATGCCCCTAAACTCATTAAAAACTTGAGCTCTGATACCATGATAGAAATTCTCCGTATCCATTCTCATTCCTTTGGTGAAATATATACATGAGTACATGAGTGTTATTAGGCTACAATTGAGGTAACGGTTATTTACATTCTAATAATAAAATATACATTCTAATAACAATCTAACTATGAATCAGTCTTTTGAGAAACCCTACAGGTACAACATACTTTTAACGACTTCTGGATCTAATATTCTTGAATAAAAAATAAACAGAAAAATTCTTCACTCTTTGCATTGGTTTTCCTTTAAAAGAAAAAATTACTCTTTAACTGTCATATCTTTCGTATACTGGTGGCTCAAACAATCATTTTACACAAGTCATGTCCTCATCTCTCTGCTGGCAAGATTACTGAATTACACCAGGATATCATGGTCATACTCGATAATCTTTCCAGTCAAAAGACAAGTGAATTAAGATCATTCCAAACATATGGAAAGGGAGCATGTGTTTGAACCCTAAAGATAATTTGCCGGACTAAAGGGCTAAAGTGAACCATAATTGCTATTCTGAGATAGTTTTCACCCCTTATTTACTGTACCGGTTGACAGCAAACTCGCCTCCCAAAATAAGACTGGCTCAACACGATAATTTGAAATCCAAAGCTTCAGGCTACATTCATTATGTTTGTCAAATAAGGCATATTAGGCGAGGAAGTCTTAATCTGACTACAAATAACATATCAAATATCCAGCTTAGTATTTTCCAACTAAATACCTTCAGCACGACTCACAAAGTTACGATAAGGGAATAAGATGACGTAGTCATTAACAAAGTACGACAACAAGAGCAAAAGCTCATAAGACGATGTTTGTATTATCATTTAACAAGCTTATATGACGATCACCAATATTTGCGAAGAAAGCTGCTGAAAATAATTCTCAATAACAAAACCAACTGTAAATATCGATTCTCCTAACAAATTTCAAGTGTCACAAAATGGATATTTCATTGCTATGTAGTTCTACCCTATCATAAAGGGTCAGGTAAACCGCTTCAAGGATGCAAAAACCAGATAGTGATAATCACTGTCGTGTTTCAACTTTCTTCTTCTGCCAGAGCCTATCAAGAGCACTGTCAGCATCTCCCTGCAAAAGTTGTTTATCAAATTATTACTATATTGAATTCATCGCTACAATTGCCCAGCATAAAGTTCGAAAGCATTAACAATTTCATAAGATGTTTAGTTCACACCACTGTATAATAATTCATAACATGTCACTAATATCATGTCACACAGCAGCACATGATGAAAAGGGCCTGGAACCGAATTCACAGGGAGGCAATTTACATAGTTAGAAGGATCAGAAAGATGAATTCTGCATTCCATGAAATTCTAATGAGTCTTTTAAATTAGCTTAACAAAATAATTAATGAAGCGCATACTGAAAATTTTTGAAGTCATTTATATCATGTTTTAGTTAGTTTCAATTGTTTTTGAAAAGTTTCAGCCTTTATTGGAAAATTTCGTTCAAATTGATTGGTTCAAAAACAGTTCCCACTATAATAGTTTTATAAGATTAGTTGCATCAATCACGTCAAAATCACTCCCACTATAAATACAATGCAAAAGGGTTGCACAGCACGCCAACACACTAACAATGCACCCTAACAAACCACGCAAAAACCTTCATTGTATTTAACATTCTGAAGACAGTAAATTAGAATATTCAATGTTTTTCCAACAGCTTTTATGAGCTTAGTTCCATCAAAAACCTAAAAACACTGATCAGGATAATAATCGTTTCAAACAAGAATGAGAAAGACAACCACACTGCAAATGGGAAGCCACATTATGAATCTCACAAGTAATTAACATAAAACGAAAGATACACATAGCATCACTCTAACAATAACAATCAATATTGTCCATATTACCATCCACCTTAAAAATATTTGCAACCATGTATCCAACAAAAAGAAATTACACATATAACTTGTCCAAAAAAATATATAGAGTATCTAGATCAACCTGGGCTCGCACGAAACCACAGAGAGCAAATGTGGAGAATTGACCAGTGTAAAGGCCACTCTCGTCCAAATGCCCAACATTAATCTGGACAGATGCATGATCCTTAGAAGTGATCAGCCTGTTTGTGGCAGAGCTGCAACACCATAAAAATGGTAGTAAGTCACTGCCATTTCAACTCCGAAGTAATAAATCTAACGCATGTAGAAGCATAAATTTGCATACCACTTCCTGGGTATGTAAAGATCCATATTTTGTCCCTCCTCGTTCTGCATCTTGATAGATTGTTCCTAACAGCAACCGAGTTTACAAACAGCAGAACACCTGAATTTTGCAATACCAAATTATGCACTATTAACAAAAAAAAAACCCAAATTAATTATTCTCAAAATGGGTTTTAATTATCATATTTATTGTGCTCTAGACTAAAACCCAATAATTCTTTGAGTTCATCAAAAATACTTAGTTCATTGAAATATATAGAAATTTAGCAAAAAGCTCTATGTTCTGTACCAGTGAATACACAAATGGATAAACAAATTTAGATGAAAACCGTGATATAAATTATTAAATTTTTATATTTCAATTTGGGAGCTGAAATGAAGCTTTAAATTTGAGTTATTCTTAAATCAATCCAGTCTGTAAATTTCTTTCTAATACACGAACATATAGCATTTTAGAAAAATATGAATAAACTAAATCTAAGAAATTTGAAGAAGAACAAATTATAACAGGTGTGTGTGTGTGTGTGTGTATATATATATATATATATATATATAATTTGAGTAAATTAACATAATAGTTAGGGAGCTTAAGAGAAATAAACACTTACCAGGCAGAACCAAAATGGAAGCGCTGCTAACGAAGAGAAATAGAGATTTATACATTTAAGGGCAAAAACCCTAAACCCCATTTTAACATTTGGGCCGAAATGCCCCGGATTCAGGCTAAAAATGAAGCTCAGTTCTAAGAAGAAAAGAGTAGTGAGGCCCAACTCAGCCCAGCTAGTACTAATTATCTACTCCATTTAATTTGTTTTACATTTTGTGAAAATAAATACCATAGGTTTGTGTGTGTTGTTTTTTCAATTAAAATTATTATTGAAAGTGCATCACTCATAAGAAATACCCAATCATGTGTGTTTGAAACCACTTCTATAATTTCGGCATTGTGCTACGGGATAAATTTTTTAATACAAGATAATTTTTTAATGCAGGATAATTTTTTTAATACACGAATTATAACATCTTTTGTATACACGTCTATATCTCTCATTATGTAATAAAAGTAAAATTCATTATTGTTCATATATATAACTTGAATAATAATCTATAATCATAGTTATTTGTTATTCAACATCCTACATATTATATATCGGGTCGGTTTTACACAGGGCATCTGACAGATAATATTTAGAACGACTAAACGAATACATCTAATATATAATTTAGAATTTGTAGAAAGTTGAGTAAAACTAACTGTAATTATAAATCAATATGTATATATATATATATATATATATATATATATGTGTGTGTGTGTGCGCGCGCGCGCGCTATATGTATATACACAGTTATCGCCATAGTCCAAAAAAACTGTCGTCATGGGCGACTGTGTACTATACAACTGTGTATATACATTTTTTCATATATATATATATATATATATATATATATATATAAAAAGAAAACAGCATATACACTCACCCTCAAAAAAAAGGGACTGAATGCCATTTATTTCATCATTTGTGTTTCAAATTTTCAATTGTACTTAAAATTTTAATTAGTATATGTAATATACTTTTTTAAGTTATAAATAATATCATTTGTACTTTATTTTTATTTTATATGAGCTCGAATCAATTCTCAAATTACTGTCTCAAAATTAAATATTAATTGCTTTAGTAGCTCATATAAATTCACTAACATGTTGGATTTAGGTTTCTAACCTTTTTTTCTAATTATTTCACACACAACAACCAACCCCCCCCCCCCTTTTCAAGGATTAAATTGGTTTTGTAACAACTAATGTAGTAGACTTCATTCATGTTTTACCTACATCCTTTCTAAAAATGAGAATCTAATCTAAATTTTAACAAAGTTTTTTGTAAAACTAAAAAAATTGTCATCAACGTACCTACTAAGAGATCAGTAGAATCAAAAAAATATCAACCGTTATTATTTTCAAATTGTACTTTGCACTTATACAATTGTTAATTGTACTCTTATATATTTGTACAATATTTATGCACTAAATATGAAATTGTTGACTATCTTTTTATCCCCCACTCCCTGCTTTTCAATGATATTTTCTCTTTTATCAAACACAAACTCGAGTCTTAGAATTATTTACTTAAAATTTTAAGTATCAAAGAACTTCATAACAAAGTGTATTTTCACAAATCTTCATGCCTTAATAAATTATATAGTATACAAATTTTATTTTGGGAGCAGAGACAATTCAACTAAGCTCTAAAAATATATAAAAATTCATTAATATTTTATTAATTAAATACAAAGTCATTCTCAAATAATTTTAGAATTTTCTTAACGTGTGTCCTAAGGGCACACATTATATACAGAAATTGAAAGAATATTTTTTTGATTTTTGTGTATAATGTGTGTCCTTAGAATACACGTTAGAAGAATTTATAATTTTATACAAGGATTATTACAATAGTTTATAAATAATTTGCGTTGAAATGTGCAATGAGGTCAAAACTCAAAAGTAGTGGCCATCCACAACCACAACATGGTTTCAACTTTCCCAAAATCCAATAAATAAATTCCATACCAAAATGCCATTTTTGTAAAAACATCAAAAACCAGACCCAAGTTATTAGCATTCAACTACTTATAGTACAACTACCTATCCTCCTATTTGTCCATTTTATACAAAGTCCAAGAAGAAGAAAATCACAAAAAGGACAGAAGAAGAGAGAGAGAAACTCAAGCAAAAAGAATGGCAGTTTTTTCGAGTGTTTTTACCCTTTTAGCCATGTGCTTCATCAATTTTCTGATCATTTCTCTACCATCCCACACTGTTGGCGCATATGGGGGCTACCACAATTCTATTGGGTGGGTACCCACGAAACCCGGCTGCCGGGGAACCATCGCCGAGTGCTTCGCCGGCGACGAGGAGTTCGAGCTCGACTCAGAGTCCAGTCGGCGCATTTTAGCAAACAGCCGGTACATCAGCTACGGTGCGATGCAGAGGAACAGTGTGCCCTGCTCGCAACGTGGCGCCTCCTACTATAATTGTCAGCAGGGTGGACAGGCGAATCCGTACTCCCGTGGGTGCAGTGCAATTACTCGTTGCAGGAGTTAGTTAAGTGGGTGCAAGTGCAATTACTCTTGCAGGAGTTGTTCATATAATTCTTCATAAAGCTTCACAAAAATTTAATTTTGAATTATTATTACTATTTTTTTTTTTGGAGTGGGGAGTTTGATATACAGTGGAAAGAGAGATATGTGATGAATAATGGGTGTTAATGTAATGACGAATAGAATGTTGTTATATATTTTTAATTTTTTTTGTTTTCTTTTGTATAAAATTATGAATATTCTTTAATCATAATTCATCTTTGATAAATAAAAATATCTAATTTTGATTTTATGGATAAATTATTATTATTATTATTATTATTATTATTATTATTATTATTATTATTATTATTATTATTATTATTATTATTATTATTATCTTTGTTAGGGTGGGAAATTGTTTAAACTTTAAAAGTCATGCTCCTTTCATTCCTTTTTATTTGTCTTTTTAGATAGTGAAATTTGTTTCTTTGTCGTTTGTAGATTTCAAGGAAGCATTGATAACTTAATTTATTAAATTATATATGCATTAAATATTAATTTGTTTATCTTTTATCTTTTTCAATGAATTTTGAAAGGTAATATTGAGATTTTATACTCATTTTAATCAATAAGATAAAACAAATATTAATTATATTTCTTAATTTTTGTATTTTCTCATAAAACGTCAATTAAAAACAAACAGAAGGAGTAGTGTTTATTCATTTTTGGTGTTGAAGCGTCTAATGCGTCTATAAATTTTAAATGAATTTGAAAATTTTGTTCATTTAATATTAATTGATTTCAAACACAGTTGATTTAACTCAAGTAAATTTTCAAAAGTTTCAAATGTTAGAATTTCAAATGCTAGTAATCAAATAAATCCATTAAAGTACTATGATTTTTGTGTGATGCAATGACTCTCATTTTAGGACAACATAATACGTTTGGTGAACAGATTATCAATGTTCTCTTTTGGTTTTTGTTGGAATATTGGTTAAAATTAAAATGGTGAAGAGTAATGAGGTAGGTAGGTGTAGACACATGAAATGGGTGTTCTCTCATTAATTGCATGTGATGGGTTTATTCCAAGTGTGTGTGCTAGCACACCAAACTTTCTAAGTTGGTGTGCTAATGGAGAGGAAAGCATTGCCTATAAATACTTGCCTTATTGTAAACCAAAGAATCATCCTAGGAGAGTAGGATCCCATCCGAGAGAGGGTGGAGAGAGTTATCCAAATGTAGAGAGATAAGAGGTATCCAAGTGTTAGAGACTTTTATGTGGGAAAATTCTCTTGGGAAGAATTATTTTTCTTGAGTGGATGTGAGGAAATTTCTGAGAGTGTGAGTGATTGTAATATTATTCACATAGTAAATTTTCTCTAGTTGTCTTTGGCAACGAAAGTGGTTTTTCTCCGATTTTGGAGTTTCCACTATAATTCTTGTGTTATGTGATTGTGTTCTAACTTCTCGATTTCCTATATTTCTATATCGTGAGACGTTGTAATTCCCAACAATTGGTATCAAGAGCTTTTGGTTCACGTCGTTGGTGTCTCCAACTGGTACGATCCGTTTAAAGAAAAATGTCTGGCATGAAAATCGATATAGAAAAATTCGATGGGAGAATTGTTTTTTGGCTTGTGGAAAACTCAAGTCAAAGATGTAATAATTCAATCTAAGTTACACAAGGTGTTTGAACATCTTCATGGCATGCCGCTAGTATCCAAAGTTGCCATGAAAGAGGATGTGTTACCACTAGCGGGTTCTTTTCACACGGGCATTGGTTGGCATTGATGCAAGGTGTGTGGTGATGTCGATGGCTGATGTACTTCCGGGAAAGCCAACGTGGAAGTAGCACCATAATTTTTCAGCAAGTTTGTTCGACATGAAATCTTAGAATGGTTGATTCTAAGTGAAGGTATACTCTTTATGGTGGAGTATGATAATTCTCTATACCGAGAATTATGACTGTTGGTGAAGGCAGTGATAGCGGAAGCTATGAAATATCTTAGAATGGTTGATTCTGAGTGGATGTATACTCTTTATGGTGGAGTATGATAATTCTCCATACTGAGAATTATGACTGTTGGTGAAGACAGTGATAACGAAAGTTATGAAAAATCTTAGAATGGTTGATTCTGAATGGAGGTGTACTCTCTATGGTGGAGTATGATAATTCTCTATACCGAGAATTATGACTGTTGGTGAAGACAGTGATAGTAAAACTATGTTGATTATTTTATTTTAACCAAGGTGGAGTTTGTTGGAATATTGGTTAAAATTAAAATGGTGGAGAGTAATGAGGTAGGTAGGTGTAGACACATGAAATGAGTGTTCTCTCATTAATTGCATGTGATGGGTTTATTCCAAGTGTGTGTGCTAGCACACCAAACTTTCTAAGTTGGTGTGCTAACACACCAAACTTTCTAAGTTGGTGTGCTAATGGAGAGGAAAGCATTGCCTATAAATACTTGCCTTATTGTAAACCAAAGAATCATCCTAGGAGAGTAGGATCCCATCCGAGAGAGGGTGGAGAGAGTTATCCAAATGTAGAGAGATAAGAGGTATCCAAGTGTTAGAGACTTTTATGTGGAAAAATTCTCTTGGGAAGAATTATCTTTCTTGAGTGGATGTGAGGAAATTTTTGAGAGTGTGAGTGATTGTAATATTATTCACATAGTAAATTTTCTCTAGTTGTCTTTGGCAACGAAAGTGGTTTTTCTCCGATTTTGGAGTTTCCACTATAATTCTTGTGTTATGTGATTGTGTTCTAAATTCTCGATTTCTTATTTCTCTATATCGTGAGACATTGTAATTCCCAACAGTTTTTAATCTTTATGCTACGTTTGGATTGCATAAATTAAGGTAGAAATAGAATGACTCATTTCTATAGAATGAAAAAAAAATATTATATTTGATTGTTCTATTGGATTGGAATGAATATTCTAATTTATACCAAATTTATGAATTTTATTCTTTGAAGGAAGATATAGAACATAAGGTTGCAAATGGTAACTGAAAAATAGGATATTTGTTCATATTTGTATTCGTTTAAAGTGGATATTTCGTATTCGACTTAAATGAATACTATTTGTATTCGATTAGAGACATTCGCAAATAAACGGATACGAATACGAATACATGTATATTCGTATTCGTTTAACATCCGTCCGCCAACATATTTATCGAATCAGATATGCGATATCATAATCCTGAGTAATAAACGGGTCTTATTATAAAATTATAATATTTTTTAATATATTCCTTAAAGATATTTTATTAAATAGAGTGATTAATTTTTTCTTCTTCTTAATTTTATAATTTAAGAGTAATGATAGAGACACAAACTATACACAAAAATTGTATACAAACAATATAAAAAAAGGAGAGAAAATAAGAAGGGAGACCTACGATTAGATGATTTATACATTTTTATTGGTAAGCGATACATGAGTCCTATTTTTTGTGTATAATTGGTACACATAGTATTATTCATAATATAATCATATGGTTGATGATTGTGTTATGTTAATTAATATCAAAACAATACAAATTTTTAAAAATTTAAATTATTAATTTACTATTTTTAATTATGTTAATGAATTCAGATAATTATTCGGAAACGGATAATATTCGAATTTTTGAATATCAAAAATTCGAATGGTACCTTAAAAAATATGCCGAATATCGGATACAAATACGATTAAAATATTTTTTTTCGAGTATAAATACGGATATCACTATATTCAAGTTCGAATAAATTAATTTACAACCCTAATAGAACACTCTTCATTTTATTCTATTTTTTATTTTATTATTTTTTTTAATTCTATTCCTCAAATTTAAACGTAACATTAGGTCTCATTTGTCGCGTAAGTAACGTACGTTGATATACGTGTATACTTGGAACATAGTTTTGTCTTGATTGTTACATAAATTGTAATATAATTGTGTACGCATTAAAAGTTTGAATTCAATTTATAAATGGTAGTACTACTTTATTCAGTTGTATGGTTGAGACTTTTAAAGCTAAAAAGTAAATATTACGATCTTTTAATCTTATTTTTTTTCCTTTTCATTTGAGCCATTTTTTGTTATTTTCTTCTCCTGGCTCTCCTCTTTATGAAGCAAGAAAACAATGGTGACAACTTATAATCACGGTGCCAAGCCCTTTCTTCAATTGATATGTATGTTAAATTATAATATTGTGACTAACATATATATAATTATAAGCGATAAAATAAAATAATAATATAAAAAAAATCTAACAAATCTTTATGTCATGTATTTATATACGTTATTATTTAAAATTGACATGAATTTGTTATTACGGTATAGCAACACTCATTTATAAAATAACTTTAAAGATTGAGGGAATGGGCAAAATAACGTGTGATCTCCTGTAAATTTCTCTCCTTGGAAGTAACCATTTGTTTTTTAATAAAAAAACTACAAGAAAGAAAGTCTCTGTGGAAATTTAAGGAGAAGAAGGAAAACACATTTAATGCTACTACAGGAATAATATATTTAGGGTTTGTGAGAGATATCCTATAGGATATATAAAAGTTATATATCTTAGTTTATCTCAAGTTTTTTAGTAAAATATAACCTTACAAATGGAAAGATCATGCAAAAATATAAGTAAACATAAATTTTTGTAGCACCATTATTATAACTTTGTAAAATAAATATATTTTTTAACGACTAAAATTAATTGAACTTTCATTATCATAAAGTCGATAATAGACATCACCAAATCATATGAAAATTCATATGTTCAAATATTTTTATATGTTCTTTAAATTCGTATGGTTGAATTTATCTAAAAAATTTTAAAAATAGACGTATTAACCCTACAGGGTATACTAGTTAGATACCCTTCAGAGTTATCCTTTTTTCACATATATTTATACAAATACAAATTATTGTTTTCTTTATTTTCTATTATTTAGAATTTTAGCTGTATACGCAAACCAAAACTCTATTATTTTAAACTTTCTATTCGTTACTTTAGATTGTTAAAATTATCAAACTTTTTATAAAATTATTAATTATATATAAACATTTTTTTTTAAAAATGCAACTTCAAATGACCAAAACTAGAAAACGGCACAACTTTTATACCTATAACTTGTAAAGTCCTTCACATGCTATGAACAATTAAAAGCATTTTTTCTTAAATAATGTTTGAAACATAAAATTTGTGGAAAAACGAAAGAAAATCAAATCTTAATTAGATTAATTTTCATTAAGATACTTTTTCATTTTTTATATTTATTTTTGTAAACTTTCTTTACATTTTTCAAATTTCATTCCCACTAATAAATAATTAATGAAGAAAATGAATCTCAAAGATCGTCTGCCATAAACCCCAATAGTAGTAGTGTTAATTTCTTTGTACGATATGTTGGGTTGATAATTAGGGTTCCATCTCACCTACACAAATAAAATCTAATTATAGCTAATACTGGTCCTTTTTTTGTCAAACACGAATTTAATTAAGGGCCCTGCTAGGGTTCAAAATTCAACTTTCATAAAATATCTTCTGATTTTTTTTTCACTTGTCACAATTTTGAGGCGTGAGAATTAGTGCATATTATTTTATTATAAAATTTTCAATAATTAATGAAAACATAAAGAGGGCTAAAAGAGTTGTGGTTGTCACATATAAAAGGTAGTGACATCTTTCAAAACTCAAAAGTAATGAAATATTAAAATTTTCATTAATGTCAATTTTGTAATTTAATTACTAGACAAAAAAGAGAGGTGAGGGCTATACCTCATGCTCCTGCGTGAGTTAACCCTCAAAACGACATCGTTTTGTATAATTGAATACACTCGCTCTCATGTTATGCACAAAAGAGTATTTTTATAATTTTCAAAATGTTATTATTATAAAAAAAATACTCATTCAAAAATGTGAAATAACGCTCATCTCCCGTGTCCTCTAATTATTATATTATCAAAACTATGCCAATTTGAGTAATTGTTATAACCCATTAGATGTGATGTACAACCGCAATCACATTTTTTTCGACCTAAAAACTTGTTTATGTAAAACAAATTAAAGCAAAAAAAAATTTTACTACGACAATTTAACATGATTTTGTTTCTTTCTATATTACTCTTTTGTTGCTAATGAATATAGTTCAATTTGTAATCCCAACTATCAATACAAGTATATAACAACTCATGAGGAGATAAATTAATTTGGTTAATCATCGTAAGGGTAATTTAGTTATTAGCTTATATAATTTTTAAATACAAATTACATAATAATAATAATAATAATAATAATAATAATAATAATAATACATGTTCAAATACAATGAATATAATTAATTAACATGTATACATGCACTCATTATCATTCACCTAAAAACATCAGACCACCATGTTCAACTCCATCTAATTAATTATCATATTTACAAGCACTCATTATTATTCACTAAAAAATATTCTCATTAATTAATTGAATTTTTTTTATGATCACTTTAGATATCAATATCAATACTTATCTATAAGACAATAACAATCGCAAATGCGATTCCCTAATGAGTCGAATAGGAATTTTTTTTCTTTTTTAATTTGACTGAGTTTTTCCGAGTTAGTATCGAGTTATTGGTATAAACTAAATTGGGTTTGACCTTAAGTTTTCATACGTAAAGATACAACTCAGTTGATTTTATTCCTACGAGTCGTACTCCAATTTGGATTGTAGAATCGATGTGACGCTCCCAAATCTGGGTACCTTTAAACTCGGGTCCGGTGCTCCACGGTACTACCCATTCAACACAATAATAGCGACATAAATATAATTACTATATTATTACAATATGTCTTGCTCTAAATCTCAGGTTCTACGACCTTTAAATCATTACACAACATAATAATAATGTTACATCATTCATAGCACATCAAACTATTACATAACGAATATATAAAAATCTTCTATTCGATAACTTTTTATTTGTCTTTGTCCTTACGGGAACTCTCGGCACATTCTAGCTTAGCTGAAAATATTTAATTTAAAACAAGGATGAGCATTTAATTGCTCAGCAAGTATAGCAGTTGTAATAACAATAAAATAAAGAGTCATGACTTCTCTCACTGAAAACTTCTACAACTGAACAATAGTTGGGAAGTAACTTCGAATAATAGAAATAATACTTTCCTTTCGTTTAAAAGATTTTTGAAACGACATATTGAGCGATTATAAGACTTTGAACTTTTTTTTTGTAAGGGTCTAACAGTAATTCAACTGTAAACTGTCTAGCTTACGGGCACTTCTAGGTGATCAGCCTATTGTACCCTATGTTGTACAACACTATACTAAAAACGACTATATGCGTTTGTTTTGATCGCCTCACGGGTTTGTCGGAATATCCGACCAAAAACTTCCCCGATATTAGGGTTGTTCATCTCAGACTTATTAGAATCCGCACCAAAATAATTTGATTTGGATAGCTCTACTTAGCATCAACAACATTTCAAAGATTTATAATCAAATCGATAAAATATTTTAACATTTGTCTAACCGACTTAAATGGCAACAACTATCTTCATAAACAGTTTATGCAGACAGAACTTTAAAGTTTTGTTATTTCATAACATGGCATAACTGAATAACTTATACAAATACTACAAGATTTGTATAAGTTTTAGAAATTTACACAATATACAAGCATTGAGTAAATTGGAATCTCAAAACATCGCATAATATTCATAGGAACATAAGTCAAATGAATTTAGAAGAACTTGTAAAAAGTTTAGGGATACTTGTCTTATGTGTTCGTTAATAGCTTATGCTAACTTGCTCTTCAAATAGCCTACATCATTCATTCACGATAACATATCAATTAGCCACATATAGAATTCATATATTAATTTAGGTTATCTTAGTTCTCATTTCATAGTGTTTGCGTTTGTTAGTTTAATTAACGCGACCAAACTTTAATAACTTCATTCAGCGTCGCGGCGTTCGGGAACGACACGACCCTCATAATGTTCTTTACGATGGTTCATTTTATCTTAGAAAACATCCTTGATGTTCATTATTTAGAACTTAAAAGGATTTAATAGATATGGCATGGCGTTACAGAGTTTAGAAAACTCAGCGTGACGTACGCTTAATTGCACGACATACCCCAACTTTGCCCTGCCTATACACTACGGTGCTTCAACCCATGTGCTGCAACACAGCTTAGCACGCTGCCCTGATGCACCCCATGTGTTGCAGCACATCCAACAAGCACTGCGATGCATGGCCCCCCGGTCATTCTGCTCAATTTTCCAGCTTTTGAAATTTTAACGCCCTTACTTTCGAGCTTTGTAACTCGCTCATCTGATATCGTAATGAGTCTGTTCCCAAGTCATTTTATTGCTCGTAACATCTTTTACAAATCCCCCCTAATAAAAGAACTTTTCAGACTCGTTATCAAGTCAAAACAATGGCTCAAAAATCCTTCGTTGACTAGTTTTTCAATATGACGTTTCTAAAGTTCTCCTGATGGAGAAGCAGGTTGTAGAAGCTTACTAGGAGGACGAGATTATTGATCGATATAGGGCCAAAGATCATGTCCACGACCTCGAGCAAGAGGTGAGGACAAATAAGAGAAAGATCGACAAGATGAACTGCGCGTACACAACTTTGTTGGAGCGGGTTCAAGACATGGTGTGGTTTTACCCTGAAGAGTTAAGATAGACTAGCCATACTATTAGTCGGGGACGTGTGGTTGCTATTGCAGCCGAAGAGCACATCGACGCTATTTCTAGGGGACTAGCATAGTATAGTAGATGATGTTTATGTATATATAAATATATATGTGTGTAATATGTGGACCCCAACTTTTGTATAAATAGCGGAATATTTTTTGTAAATCCCATCTTTTTGTAAGTAATAGAGGGATAGGTAAGGTATATAGCAGAAGCTATATGATGTAGTAGTATGTAAATAGCAGTACGCTATGAAGATATAAGTAAGAAACATATTAATATAAGATATTTATTAAACGTGATTTGTGATATGTATGTGTTAGCATTAATTAAGAATGCGTTAAAAGATAAATAATGAGCTAATAATAGTATGAATTTTATGATTAGTAGAAAATGCCGCCAAGACGTACACGAACACAAAGGACCGAAGAACCAGAAAACGAGAATAGGGACCAAGAAAACCCTATGCAACAGTTTATAGATATGCTAATAGACGTCTTAACTAGAACTCCTACCGTAGCACCCGTAAATCTTCCAATTGCGCATGTAGCCAACTTTAAGGATTTCAAAAGCATGGGTCCTCCTGATTTTAAGGGGACCATCGAGCCTATAGAGGTTCATTCGTGGATTAAAGAAATAGAAAAGGCGTTCGTTATCGCCAGCATTGGAGAGGAGCAAAAGACCTCTTTTGCTACCTACATGTTGAAGGGGGAAGTCAACTTCTGGTGGGAAGCAAACCAGAATAGGGCTGGAGAGGGAGTTATAGCATGGGATCGATTCAAGGAATTATATTTTGAGAACTACTTATCTAGAAGTATGTAAAGCCGTATGGAGATGCGGTTTCTGGAATTAAAACAAAGTGACATGTCAGTGCCCCAGTATGCTGCCAAGTTCAATAAACTAGCGACACGACCCTCATAATGTTCTTTACAATGGTTCATTTTATCTTATTAGAACACATACTTGATGTTCACTCTTTAGAACTCAAAACAATTTAATAGATATGGCATGGCGTTACAAAGTTTAGAAAACTCAGCGCGTCACGCCCTCGATTGAACGACATGCCCCAACTTTGTCTTGCCTATGCGCTGCGGCGCTTCAGTCTATGCGATGCGGCACAGCCTATGCCAGCGAGGGTGCGACGCGCTGAGTTTTCTAAACTCTGTAACGCCATGCATGGCCCCCAGGCTATTCTGCTCAAATTTTCAACTTTTCAAATTTTAATGCGCTTACTTTCGAGCTTCGTAACTCGCTCATCCGATATCGGAATGAGTCCGTTCTCGAGCTATTTTTTTGCTCGTAACATCCTCTACAAATTTCCTTAAATGGAAAAATTTTCCAGACTCGTTATCAAGCCAAAACAGTGGCTCAAAAATCCTTCGTTAACTAGTTTTTCAATATGACGTTTCTAACCTCTAATTTTCAAATCTTTGTAACTTATTCATCTAAAGTCAGATTGAGCTCGTTCTTGAGCCTACGACTCATTTATACTACGCTCTACAAAATCTCTAGAAAATTAGAATTTTTTGGAAGTGATATCTAACCATAAAAATGTCTCGAAAGTCATACGAGAATTAAGTTTTCATGTTTTAGCCTAGTTTACTAAAAATTTCACCATAATTTTGTTATAGTATATTTTTACTCTGTTCCAATTGGAACATTTCTGTAACACACATACATATATTTTCTTCTTCTCGAATTTTATATACGTCTTACGAAGTAATGATTTACACTAGTCCGTTTATAGTCCTCTATATAGTTTTCTATACTTTATGTTTAGGCTTACATTTTTAGCTTTTGTTCCACTTAGCATGCATATTACCGGTAGTTTACAAGTATATACAACATCACCAATATCTTATATCTCCAGGATCCATCATGATCCACCACAAATAACAACAACCACCACCAATAAAACAGTTGAAAAGCTTAAAAAAAGATGATGGTTTTGAGTTTTAGGGTTTATGACTTACCTCTTGGTTCTTACTTCTTCTTGTTCTTACTTAAGATGATGATCAAAGCTTGCTTGATCTATAACACCCCCAAAATCGGGACCAACTTAATCCAAATTAGGACTAATATTAATCTCGACTTTGTGCGTTAAATACTATCTTGATTCAGCATTACATCATACTTAGATCAAATAACAGCTGAAAATGCGGATAATTTAAAATTTTTCTTTCTTCCTTCTATTCCCTAAATCGCAACCTTTACGATTATACATTGAAATAGATATGAGTATATACAACTCAATTCTACATTCAATTTTTTTTTCTTATATAGTATTATCACTATATTGATTTTCTTTATATTACAAAGCAATCATCACAACATAATCAGAACATATATTCTTTATTTATTGAATATCTCTGAAATTTACACATATGTCAATTACATATATCAAAAGTATCAACATAATTCTATACCACTTCTAATTCAAGAAAATTTAATCCGTGGCATGTCTTCTAATCCTTATTGTCCAGATAATCAGAAATATCCCATCATATCATTAACCTGCAAAAAGTATATTTTTGCAAGATTGAGCTCGACAGCTCAGCAAATCAAACAGTTTTTATGCTTCACGTAGCACAAAATTTCATGCTCAGTTCATACATCATAATCATTCTTCTATGTTTATCATTAATTCATGCATTATAACTCTAAACAATGCGATTTTATATGCTTAATATATCACATATCACATATAGATTGAGTTCCATAACTCAATCAACTTAGTCATAATTTGACTTTCATAATTCATAGAGCATAGGATGGAATTTAACATGCTTCTGAAGATCTCATTCACAATACGATAAAGATTACATATAATCAATATCAAATTCATATAACATAAAAGAACTGAAAGACTTGCCTCGATCCGTAGTTCATTATCTATATTATTTGCATCCAATACTTCTTTTTCTTCCATAATGAAGGGATAGTGACTTGACATTTTTCAAATACCTCATCCATGCTTATATGTGAATCTTTTATTTGTACCTTGTTGAACACAAAGATAAGCAGAAATAACTACACCTCAGATTTAAACAAGACTAGTTTTATGCCACAACTTTCATTGAAAGAGTATTACTGTTTCTTCCGGAACACTTAAGTGAAAACAGTAATATGCTAATATATCTACTATATAATCAATAGTAGATAACCAAATATATTATATAATTATATTATAGACTATTATTATATTTTATGATAATATATCATCATTTTAGTTAGTAAAGTATAAGTTTGAAAAACAACCTTCTAAAAGCACTTTCATGAACTAGATGCTCATGCGTACTATCGCCTGCTAATTCTAAAGGGTTATTATACCGCTACACAAAATTTCATCTGTCCCAAGTAAATATCTGTTCCAAGTTAATTATCTTGTGGCAATTTTTACCTCAAAATGTTTAATAAAGACCCAATGGAGCAGTAGATCAAATAATTATGACATGTCTAAAACTTTTCTCTCCATAGTAGGTGATATATTTTTCACTGCATAGTGCCTATTAGACATCCAACTTGCATTGGATTACTTCCTATATAAATTGCCAACATAGTTAATCACAAGTAAATTCTACACCAAAATTAATGGACGGGTAGTCCTACACTTTATTTCCAATTCTTCAATTTCAGGATAATAAAATGCCTCAACCTTGCTATAAGACCACCAAGGGCAATCCTTCCAGCTTAGCAAATGCAAGGTTTCTTATGCAGCATATCTACTCACAACTTTGGTCATTAATTTTGACCAAATTAATTATGAAATGAATAATAAAATAACTAATTTGAGTCAAGATTCTCAACAAAATATTTTAAAGCTCATATATATTCACTTAATTTCCCATGAACATAATAAAAGTAAATAAATTACCTCTTGGCATACTATTAGTTTGAGAGTGAAAATTTGTTTTGGGACGGATGGAAGGGACCAATTTTCTTTCTTGTCTTCCTTTTTGGAACGGATGGAAGGTAAGGGGAGAAATTTTTTTTTCTTTGGGACGGATAAAAACACAGGGTTGTTTCTTCTTTTTGAACTCGCCATTGTTCAATCTGAACATGATACAGAATGGAGTATAAAAGTTTAATGAATTCTCTTGAACTCTTTACGTCTTAACTTAGAGAGAGAGAATGCTGAGATGACATGATACAATAGTGTATCATGTATTATTTTATAATGAAATTTTTTTGCCAGAAATCTCCACTATCCTATGCAAGGTGTCACTTCTTATGCTAGGTGTCATGTACCTAGTTTAATATATCACACCTCATGCTTCCACCAAATAATTCTCAGCATTCTTTTCCAAGTGCACAATGTAGTATATAACATTATATACAATACATCCATTATTCCACTCACAATTTTATTCATGTATTATGTTATTCCAATACATGTACTACCAATAACTCACAATTTGGTAACTTATATGTTTATAATTATGTATAAAATCATGTCACTAATTATAGAATTAGTCCATAGTAAAGTTAACACTTTTAGTGTAACAAACCAATTAAAATAATTAATATTCAATTAATTATTTTAATTCACTTATTTAAATCTAATCATCTCATTCCTTCCATAAATTGTTTTCAACAATTTATTTATATTAAAAATATATAATTTAATATTCTTCGTACTTATCGCGTAATAAATTAATTATTACACCAAAATCTTTTCCATAAAAAATGGAAACTATACATAAAAATAATTTATTTAATCAGATAATTAAAATAATTTAATATCATAAATTATTTTAAATCCCCTTATTTAATGTATACTCTAATTTAGTATATATAAATATTATTTCCTTCTCCATAAATAAATTGTTTCTAACAATTTATTTTTATCCAATATAATTATTTATATTAATACACATAATACCCGTATACATCATATAATACATTATTTAATAATGTATTTCATTACCAAACCTTTCCAAAAAAATGGAATTAATTCGTTTAATAAAATAACACATTTAGTCGGACGAACTAACTTTATTAAAATAACTAATATTTAATTATTATTTTTTTGAGGAAAAATTGAATTTCATAACTGAAGATCAAAGCTTAGAGCACTACAAATAAAAGGAGGGGGAAAAGAACCCCATTCCTGGACATCACACATAGAATTCGAAGCACGAGCTAAGAGATGTGCAACAGAATTCGCTGACCTCCTAACAAATAGATGCGACAATCGACTATAGAAGCAACCAAATCCTTATATTCATTCACCACCAAACCCACATAATTCGGAGAGGAAGAGGAAGCCTGAATAGCTTGTATTAACATGGAAGAGTCGGATTCAATAATTACCTTTGAAGCACCAAGACTTTTAAGCCAACTTAAAGCCTCCCTAAAACTGACTGCCTCGGCCAAAACAGAATCTGCAGGACCCGAAATTGAACCACATCGAGCTGCTATCATCGTCCCCTCAGAGTTGCGAAGAACCATGCCAAAACCCAACTTACTTTCTGATGAGAACACAACTCCATCGACATTACATTTCAGCCAACCGCAGGCAGGTTTGCACCAGCTCACAACGCCGGAATTTTGATCAGGGAGTAGGTCACCATTTATGAGGATTTGGGCATGTTGACATTGAGCAATAAAAGAGCCAGCCAGGTTTACAATCGTCGAAGGCCATTTACGCAAGTTTTTCCAAATCACATCATTACGATTCTTCCATAGAGACCATAAAAGCACACAGGACAGTTGGATGGCCTCAATATTGTTGCCCATCATAAGAGCTTCAATCCATTGGATAATATTAGCACCATTGAGAAAGAGATTGTAAGATCCCGACTTTATGAAATAAAAGTTTATTATTTTCTTTATGATAAATTTTTATAGTAAGGTGCTTAATTGTATAAATGATAGTTAAGGGTGTTATATGCGAATTATCTGATAAACAGTGTATGTCGGGGAATATTCTTTTTCTCGGGGAATATTCTTTTTGTCGGAGAATATTATATTCGGCACCGTACGACAGCGCCGAAATATCAAAATATTAGTGGGCCCCACAAATGACAAAATTGTCAACGATAGTGGGCCCCATTGTCGGATACTGAAAGCGACAGTATTTTGTCAACAGTATTATCACCGGCAACTGTTGAAATACCCGGTAATAAAAAAAACAGT
Organism: Aralia elata; assembly: GCA_034770075.1. Taxonomy (NCBI): domain Eukaryota; kingdom Viridiplantae; phylum Streptophyta; class Magnoliopsida; order Apiales; family Araliaceae; genus Aralia; species Aralia elata. Next base: position 10,972,025 of record CM068388.1, on the reverse strand, counting down.
AAAACGCGTTATTCCACAGTAGTACGCGGTATTTCACAGGCACACGGTATTGCACAGTATTTTAAATTATTGATTCAATAATTGATAAAGTAGCAATTACATAGTATTTTGATTCAATAATTACAATAGCATCCGCATGGTACTTTTTATTATTTATCATAGCACTGTAACTCATATTAATTATTATGATATTTTAGCATTATTGATGGATTAAAAGTGGAGTCTAACTTAGGGGTACCTAATTGAAATTTTAAAATTCACATGCTGTGAACTATTGGTTCACATGTGGAACTATTGGTTCACATGTGGGAACTATTAGGGGATGTTATGCAAGATTGATAATACTTGAGGGATTATATTAAAAAGTAGAGGCAAAGATGAAGGTACTAAAGTGTAATAAGTCGAGCCCTTATTGTGCAATTAATGAAACTTGATTTTCCTATAAATAGGAGGGGTTATCTTAAGAAATCTTCACACCTTCCTTACTTATACTCCCTCTCTCTCTCTCTAAATTTCTTGAGTTCTCTTAGTGTGCTAGGCTATTGTGAGTATTGGTGAGAATACTAGTATTGTCCAAGTTAATAAACTTCATAGAAAGCAACATCCAATCACTTATTAACGAAGGTAGGGGATATCATTTCTTTCATACTCTTATGTAATATCATTTGCTTCCTTGTTCGTAAGTGATATTATACTCAGAAAGGTTGTTATTCATTGCGTATTATTTGTGGGGATAACCTGTCCGTGCGGTATGACGCATGCTTGGTGAATACCATTTTGTATTCATTCCTTATTATTCTGTGGGAATAACCTGTATGTACGAGTGTCGTACCTGGTGAATACCCTTCTGTATTCATTCCTTATTACTCTGTGGGAATAACCTGTATGTACGAATGTTGTACCTGGTGAATAACCCTTTGTATTAATTACTTATTAACCTGTTGTGGAAATAATCTGTCTACGCGGATTATCGCATGACGGGTGAAAATCCATTTGCAGTTTCATATATTCTGTTATACTCGTATAACGTATCATTTTTTTTGTACTCTTTAAGGAATATCTTTTCTTTCACATTTCTCCATTTATGATAAGAAATCTCTGTTTGTTTCTAAAACCTTATTTTAAATGGTGAAAATCCTTTAAAATTTGTTGAATATCCTTAATAGTTTGTGCTTCATCTAATATTTTTTCACCTGAATCTTTCTATTTCGTTTGATACGCTATAGTTAAATCGTAAATTTTATTTTCTTGAATATCATTCTTGAATTTGACTCCACAATTTGGTCATCATGTTGGCAATTTGGTCAACCTTCAACACTGGATAAATTAAACGTTTATTCTTATTCTTGATCTCACTGTATTCATTCTATATCATTGTCATCATCCTCATCCTTAAATTGTGGCGATAGTTCTCTTTAGCCCGTAGTGCAAAGATGAACTGGCGTGACATGATTTTGACCAAACTGTGTATTGGTATTATCATGACTTTTGGTGTTACAAACAAAGGCGTATGGTGAAAGTTCTCTTTGACCCGTAGTGCAAAGATGAACTGGCGTTTGGCATGATCATGACCGGTGATGTTACAAATAAATATCTTTGGCACATAGTGCAAAAAGAGGCTGTTGAATATAAACTGTTGATTTGGATGTTCATAAACAGGGATTGTTGATTGGTGTTACAAGGATAAAATATTGGTGGTGATCCTTTAACTTATAGACGATGGTAGATATTATAATCTACTTGACTCTTCTAATGGATTGTTCGTTCCGCTGCAGTTGTTGTGTTGAACAATTATAATATCTTTAAATCTCTGATTTATTATTGTTGAAGACTAAAGATAATTTTTATTATTTATTATCTTAGTCATGATATTTCTTACTGAGCTATTTGTGCTCACCCTTTTCCTTTTTGTTCCATTGTTCTCCTTAGGAAAAGAGAGTGTAGCGGGGACTAGCCGGGGAATGGAGTGATGGTCCGAGATAATAGAAGTGTCTCAATACCTTACTATTAGTGTGACAATAAGTGTATTGAGAATTTAAGATGTATTTGTATTGTGTTGTCGTATTTTGCACGACACTTAATATTTGTAAATGGGAAAATTCGTATTTGTAATTGTATTTTGTGGAATGTTATTGGCGACTCAAAATGGGTTGTATGGACCTATTTTGGGGGCGTCACAGTTGGTATCAGAGCTTAGGGATATGATCTCTGGTAGAGATCTGGGATTAGAACTAGGAGGGGAGAGACGAGTAAAATACTTCGCTAGTGTGTCCTACCTAAGCTATTTTTGGTTATTTAAGTAATTGGTCTGGTTATAGGGACAAGATGTTGCATGTCTATTTCTTTAACTAATATTTGTTTTGTGATCACATTTCAGAATGGCATCTGAAAACCAAGAGATTCACTATGAGACCATTGTGGCTGAAAACCAGGAAGCTACAAATAATTCGGGTGCAAACTCAGAACATCATGATGTTAATCATGATGCTAACAACCGGATGAATGGTGAACTTTTTAGGAACTTCATGCAATACCTGCAGAACCAGGCGAGAAGAGCTCCTGTCTACAATACTGGCAGAAACGCTGATAATGTACAGATGGTCACTGCCAAGCAGTTCAAAAAATTGGGACCACCTGAATTTTTCGGCAAGCCAGATCCACTCAAGGCAGAGGCATGGCTTAAACAATTAACAAAGATATTTGATGTACTGCGTTGCACGAACGACCAAAAGGTTCCTTTTGCCACCTTTATGTTACGAGGAGAAGCGGATCATTGGTGGGAATCTGTGAAACGTACCCATCATTCGGCACTCGAGATGTCTTGGGTCGAGTTTCAGGAATTATTTAACGAGAAGTATTTCCCGGAAAGTATTCGTCATATGAAGGAGGTAGAATTCATCAAACTAGAACAGAACAACATGACGGTGTCACAGTACGAAGCCAAGTTCGCCGAGCTGTCACGTTTTGCATCCTATTTGGTGGACACTGAGAAACGGATGACACGAATGTTCCTACGAGGTTTGAAACCAGAGATTCGCCAATATCTCGTTTCTCATAAAATTTGTATATACGCAGATGTTGTGGATAGGGCTCAAGTAGTGGAGCAGGAAAGAGGACTACTACAACCAGGGAGCAACACCCAACCACGAGAGCAAAATCACGGTAATAATCGTAATGGTGGCAACAATTATCGAAATAATGATAATCAACGAGGAGGGAATCACAACACCGGAAATGGTAACCACTTCGTTGGTAATCCTGGCCCCGATAACAGAAGGAGTGAGTCAAGTGGCAACAATTCCAAGAAGAGGAGATTCAACAACCATGGAAAGGCACCAACGTCAGCACCAGCACCAGTACCAGTTTCGAAGGAAGGAGAACGACCACCTGTTAGATGTTTCAGGTGTGGGAAGGAATGACACATCAGTCCAAATTGTACACAATCACCATCCCAAGTATGTTATAATTGTGGAAAGGAAGGCCATATAGCTCGCTTTTGTCATGCATCGAAGTCAAGTCCAGCTGCAATGATGACACCGAAGGCGGTCACGGACAAATCAAAGTCTGTGGTTCAAGGGAGAGCTTTTGTCGTGACATCACAAAAAGCGCAGAATCCGAACGAGGTTATTACGGGTAAACTACTTATTAACTCTTGTGAAGTCTATGCCTTATTAGATACTGGTTCTACCCATTCTTTTATTTCACCAACATGTGCTCAACGCCTGAATTTGACTCCTGGAAAATTAGATTTTGACTTATCTGTTGAAACACCATTAGCACAAACATTCGTTATATCTACAGTCTATAAATCTTGCTTTGTTCAAATCGGCACCCTCACATTACCTGTTGATCTTATCTCCTTGAACATGCATGAATTTAATGTGATATTAGGAATTGACTGGTTAACTGCTCATCGTGCTAAAATTGATTGCTTTCGTAAGGTCATTAGTTTTCATATTCCTAATCAACCTATTATGCGAATTCAAGCAACCAAACCATTGAAATCAATAACCATCATTTCTAGTCACAAAGTCATTCGTTTATTGAAAAACGGATGTCAAGCCTTCTTAGCCCATGTAACGGATTTAAATAAAAGTACGTCAGATTTGAAAAATATTTCTGTGGTTAATGAGTTCCCTGACGTATTTCCCGAAGAACTTCCTGGCCTACCCCCGGACCGTGAAATTGAATTTTGTATCGACCTTGAACCCGGTACGAAACCTATTTCCAAAACTCCATATCGAATGGCTCCTATTGAACTTCAAGAGTTAAAAGTCCAACTACAGGAGTTGTTAGACAGCGGTTTCATACGTCCGAGTACATCGCCTTGGGGTGCTCCTGTTTTATTCGTAAAGAAGAAGGACGGGAGTATGAGACTTTGCATTGACTATCGGGAGTTAAACCATGTCACCATCAAAAATAGGTACCCGTTACCTCGCATTGATGACCTGTTCGACCAGTTACAAGGTGCTCAGTTCTTTTCAAAGATCGACCTCCGTTCTGGTTATCATCAGTTAAAAGTTAAAGCTGATGACATTCCAAAGACTGCCTTCAGAACTCGATACGGGCATTATGAATTCCTAGTCATGTCTTTTGGATTGACTAATGCTCCTGCTGCTTTCATGGATATGATGAACCGGATATTCAAGGACTATTTAGATCATTTCGTGGTTGTCTTCATTGATGACATTCTCATATATTCTAAAAGTCGTGAAGATCATGAGCAACACTTGAGGCTGATACTTTAAAAGCTTCGTGAGAACAAGTTATATGCTAAGTTGAAGAAATGTGAATTCTGGCTTGAGGAAGTTGCATTCCTTGGTCACTTGGTTTCTAAACAAGGAATCTCGGTGGATCCAACGAAGATTGAAGCAGTATCAAATTGGGAACAACCAAAGTCAGCAACCGAAGTACGAAGCTTTCTGGGTCTAGCTGGTTATTATCGGAGATTCGTAGAAGGATTTTCTCGAATAGCCATTCCATTAACTCAACTGACTCGGAAAAACACAACATTCAAATGGAGCGAAGAATGCGAGAAGAGTTTTCAAGAACTCAAAAGAAGGCTCATTTCAGCACTTGTATTGGCAATACCATCAGGATCGGAAGGATTTGTCATCTACAGCGACGCTTCAGGCAAAGGACTAGGTTGTGTTCTCATGCAACATGGGAAGGTTATAGCCTATGCGTCTCGACAACTCAAGGAATATGAGAGGAATTATCCTACTCATGATCTAGAGTTGGCAGCAGTCGTTTTCGCGTTGAAGATTTGGAGACATTACTTGTATGAAGAGAAAGTGGAGATCTATACAGACCACAAAAGTCTCAAATATTTCTTCACCCAGAAGGAACTCAACATGCGACAACGGCGTTGGCTCGAGCTGTTGAAAAATTACGACCATACCATCCAATACCATCCTGGAAAGGCGAACGTAGTAGCTGACGCATTGAGTAGAAGATCATATGCAAGCACGAGTGCATTACTAACATCGCAAAGGCTCATCTTGGATGATTTACAAAGGATGGAGATAGAGTTAAAGGCTCCAGGAACCCATGTGAAGATCGCACATATACAGGTAGAACCGGCTTTAATCGACAAAATTAAAGCTGCTCAAGTTACAGACCCGGAGTTGGTGAATATGAAAAAAAAGGTACAAGAAGGTGCTATTCCAGAAGCAAGAGTCGACGAAGACGAAATACTTCGAGTCAACTCTAGACTGTGTGTTCCTAACGACCCTGACTTGAAATACAAAATCATGATGGAGGCACACAACACACCATTTGCAATCCATCCGGGAAGTACCAAAATGTATCGTGATCTTCGACATACATTTTGGTGGAATAATATGAAGAGAGAGATTGCAGAGTTCATTGCAAGATGTTTAACTTGTCAACGCCTCAAGGCAGAGCATCAAGTACCAAGGGGTCCATTGCAACCACTTGAGATTCCAGAATGGAAGTGGGAACACATCAACATGGATTTCGTGACAGGTCTTCCCAAGGTTTCTCAAGGCTTAAACGCAATTTGGGTCATTATAGATAGATTGACCAAGTCTGCTCATTTCTTGCCTATACGAGAAAACTATTCACTTGAGCGTCTTGCTAGTATGTATATAAGCGAGATTATCAGATTGCATGGCATGCCAGTATCCATCGTTTCTGATCGAGATCCTAGGTTCACTTCACAATTTTGGGTAAGCTTGCAAAAAGCTATGGGCACTGAATTACGATTCAGTTCTGCATACCATCCCCAAACATATGGGCAATCGGAAAGGACTATTCAAACCCTTGAAGATCTATTAAGACTCTGCGTGCTAGACTTCAAAGGAAGTTGGGACAAATACTTGTCATTGGTGGAATTCTCTTACAATAACAGTTATCAAGCAAGTATAGGCATGACTCCCTTCGAGGCGCTGTATGGACGAAGGTGTCGATCTCCAGCATGTTGGGATGAAGTAGGTGAGGCAAAATTATTGGGACCCGATTTGATACGTATGACTACGAAAAAGATCCAAATGATCCGGCAACGTATACAAACAGCTCAAGATCGATAAAAGAGTTATGCCGATCTTCATCGAAGAGACGAGGAATTCAGTGTCGGAGATCATGTATTTTTACGTGTTGCCCCGTGGAAAGGTGTTACGCGATTCGGAAAGAGAGGAAAGCTTAACCCTCGATTTATCGGTCCATTTGAAATCCTCGACCGAGTAGGAGCTGTAGCCTACAGACTCGTTTTACCGCCAAGCATGTCTCGTGTTCATAATGTTTTTCACATATCTATGCTACGTAAATATGTGAAAGATCCAAACCACATTATTGAGTTAGAACCAGACGAGATAGCAGAGGATTTGACGTACGAAGAGATACCTGTCAAGGTCTTGGATAAGAAGGAACAGATTCTACGATCAAAGATTATACCTCAAGTCAAAGTTTTATGGAGAAACCATGAAGTTGAGGAAATGACCTGGGAGTTAGAATCTGAAATGAGAGCAAGGTATCCTCACCTCTTCGAAATGCCAGGTACGTACGTCAATTTCGAGGACGAAATTTCATAAGGAGGGGAGATTGTAAGATCCCGACTTTATGAAATAAAAGTTTATTATTTTCTTTATGATAAATTTTTATAGTAAGGTGTTTAATTGTATAAATGATAGTTAAGGGTGTTATATGCGAATTATCTGATAAACAGTGTATGTCGGGGAATATTCTTTTTCTCGGGGAATATTCTTTTTGTCGGAGAATATTATATTCGGCACCGTACGACAGCGCCGAAATATCAAAATATTAGTGGGCCCCACAAATGACAAAATTGTCAACGATAGTGGGCCCCATTGTCGGATACTGAAAGCGACAGTATTTTGTCAACAGTATTATCACCGGCAACTGTTGAAATACCCGGTAATAAAAAAAACAGTAAAACGCGTTATTCCACAGTAGTACGCGGTATTTCACAGGCACACGGTATTGCACAGTATTTTAAATTATTTATTCAATAATTGATAAAGTAGCAATTACACAGTATTTTGATTCAATAATTACAATAGCATCCGCATTGTACTTTTTATTATTTATCATAGCACTGTAACTCATATTAATTATTAATTATGATATTTTAGCATTATTGATGGATTAAAAGTGGAGTCTAACTTAGGGGTACCTAATTGAAATTTTAAAATTCACATGCTGTGAACTATTGGTTCACATGTGGAACTATTGGTTCACATGTGGGAACTATTAGGGGATGTTATGCAAGATTGATAATACTTGAGGGATTATATTAAAAAGTAGAGGCAAAGATGAAGGTACTAAAGTGTAATAAGTCGAGCCCTTATTGTGCAATTAATGAAACTTGGTTTTCCTATAAATAGGAGGGGTTATCTTAAGAAATCTTCACACCTTCCTTACTTATACTCCCCCTCTCTCTCTCTAAATTTCTTGAGTTCTCTTCGTGTGCTAGGCTATTGTGAGTATTGGTGAGAATACTAGTATTGTCCAAGTTAATAAACTTCATAGAAAGCAACATCCAATCACTTATTAACGAAGGTAGGGGATATCATTTCTTTCATACTCTTATGTAATATCATTTGCTTCCTTGTTCGTAAGTGATATTATACTCAGAAAGGTTGTTATTCATTGCGTATTAATTTGTGGGGATAACCTGTCCGTGCGGTATGACGTATGCCTGGTGAATACCCTTTTGTATTCATTCCTTATTATTCTGTGAGAATAACCTGTATGTACGAGTGTCGTACCTGGTGAATACCCTTCTGTATTCATTCCTTATTACTCTGTGGGAATAACCTGTATGTACGAGTGTCGTACCTGGTGAATAACCCTTTGTATTAATTACTTATTAACCTGTTGTGGAAATAATCTGTCTACGCGGATTATCGCATGACGGGTGAAAATCCATTTGCAGTTTCATATATTCTGTTATACTCGTATAACGTATCATTTTTTTTTGTACTCTTTAAGGAATATCTTTTCTTTCACATTTCTCCATTTATGATAAGAAATCTCTGTTTGTTTCCAAAACCTTATTTTAAATGGTGAAAATCTTTTAAAATTTGTTGAATATCCTTAATAGTTTGTGCTTCATCTAATATCTTTTCACCTGAATCTTTCTATTTCGTTTGATACGATATAGTTAAATCGTAAATTTTATTTTCTTGAATATCATTCTTGAATTTGACTCCACAATTTGGTCATCATGTTGGCAATTTGGTCAACCTTCAACACTGGATAAATTAAACGTTTATTCTTATTCTTGATCTCACTGTATTCATTCTATATCATTGTCATCATCCTCATCCTTAAATTGTGGTGATAGTTCTCTTTAGCCCGTAGTGTAAAGATGAACTGGCGTGACATGATTTTGACCAAACTGTGTATTGGTATTATCATGACTTTTGGTGTTACAAACAAAGGCGTATGGTGAAAGTTCTCTTTGGCCCGTAGTGCAAAGATGAACTGGCGTTTGGCATGATCATGACCGGTGATGTTACAAATAAATATCTTTGGCACATAATGCAAAGAGAGGCTGTTGAATATAAACTGTTGATTTGGATGTTCATAAACAGGGATTGTTGATTGGTGTTACAAGGATAAAATATTGGTGGTGATCCTTTAACTTATAGACGATGGTAGATATTATAATCTACTTGACTCTTCTAATGGATTGTTCGTTCCGCTGCAGTTGTTGTGTTGAACAATTATAATATCTTTAAATCTCTGATTTATTATTGTTGAAGACTAAAGATAATTTTTATTATTTATTATCTTAGTCATGATATTTCTTACTGAGCTATTTGTGCTCACCCTTTTCTTTTTTGTTCCATTGTTCTCCTCAGGAAAAGAGAGTGTAGCGGGGACTAGCCGGGAAATGGAGTGATGGTCCGAGATAATAGAAGTGTCTCAATACCTTACTATTAGTGTGACAATAAGTGTATTGAGAATTTAAGATGTATTTGTATTGTGTTGTCGTATTTTGCACGACACTTAATATTTGTAAATGGGAAAATTCGTATTTGTAATTGTATTTTGTGGAATGTTATTGGCGACTCAAAATGGGTTGTATGGACCTATTTTGGGGGCGTCATAGAGAAGCAGTAAAGCTGAAAGTCTCCAACACTCAACAGCAATTGAGCAGTGAAAAAATAGATGTGAAGTCGTCTCCATGGACTGAGCACAAACTGAGCAAGAGGAATCTACATCAACGCGTCTTTGTCTTAGATTCTCTTTGGTTGGAAGGCAACCATTGCAAATGCGCCAAACTAAATTCCGCACTTTAGGAGGGATCTTTAGCAACCATAATTTCTTCCAAATTTGAGAGGAATGAGCAGGATTAATAAAATTCAAATGAGCGGTGAGAGTTCGATAGGCACTACGGACTGAATACATACCACTTGTGTCCTTGCACCAGAAAATATTATCACAGGAACGTAGAGCAGGAAGAGGTACCTGTAGAATTAGAGCACGATTCAAAATGAATTTAATTTAATCATCGCCTTCTTTCCATAAATTGTCTTTGACAATTTATTTCTATTCATTAAATATATTACTTTAATATACTTATCCATAATTTAAATATTACCTTAATTCACCAATTTAATTAAGTGAATTAACTAACTTGCTCATGAAATTTAATTCATAACGAATTCACTTCTTTTATGCCTTTGTAGCTCTCTGACTTCTCCTGAAGACTAGTCCTTTTATAGCTGCTTTATCTGCCTGAAGTCGAAATCAGAATTTTCAACTTCAGTCTAGTTTGCCACAAGGCATGCAAGCGAGGCCTAAAAGATTCGCAATATAACTAGGAAGACGTTTGAAATACCACACATGGGTTATTTAATCTCCATCTATAAATTACTTCTAACAATTTATTTACATCATACTCCTATTAAAATAATTTAATATTATAAATTATTTTAAGTTGCTCATTAAAGATACAAAAGTTTTGTATCTTTAAAGCTATATGTCTCTTTAAATAAGTTGATTCCCACAATTTATTTCAAATCAAAACAAATATATATTAATATATTCAATTATTTTCTTTTCTTTCTATAAATTATTTTCTCACAATTTATTTAACTATAGCAAATATAATAATATATTCACTATATTACATAACATGCATACATTTCACCCAATAAAATGGAGGTTATTAAATATATTTAATACCACCAATTTACTATATTAAAATAATTTAATATTATAAATTATTTTAATAATTTCCTTCATCATAAACTATACTCATCTCATTTCATATTAATAAATTGATTCTACAATTTATTTACATGAAATAATAAATATATAATAATAATAATGTTTTTTTGTTATTCACAAAAATCACATATTGCAAAGGACGTATTAACTTATGCAATATAATAGCACATCGCATACCACTAAATAAGAATTTTATTTATTAAATTCTTATTTTATTATTTTTCTGAAAATCCAGGTCATCACACGATCCTTCTTCTTCTCCTCGTCTTGCCCGAAATTTCTCTCTCTTTATATGCTCTCAAGCTCTTACTTTTATCTCACAAATTTTCTTAGCACAAAATGATCAAAGGGAAGTGCAAATATATTGGGTGTTGTATATATAGAACAACTAACTATTCTCTAGTTAATCTAACCAACCAAATTAAGCTAATCAAGGTTAATCTTAACCATCCACAATTAGGCTAACCAAGGTTGGATTAAAATGAAGACTTTTTAGTTAAGTGTTGGGAAAATGAGAAAGTGGTTAGGGGTATTAATGAGACTTGCTTGCTCAACTAAAACTTACCAAAAATTGGAGGTCTAGCCCCCATAGGCCTTAATGGTCGGGCATCCCCCCTTCTCATTCCTCTTTTTGGTTTCACTTCCATTTAATCTTCATTTAGCTCACATGTTGACCCTAGTTGAGTTCACAAACTTTGGCCCTAAGTTTTTAGGTTTTAACCTTAAGCCCAACCATTAGCTAAACCCTAGCCAATGCACTCCAACCCTAGCCAAACCTCTCAAACCCTAGGCTCGGTTAACCCAAACTTAGTTTTGTTTTTAATTTTTTTTCTAGTTAGGATTTTTAACTCATCCGGTTGGGAAAAAGTCTATTTTACCCTTTTGTACTTTTGAATAAAGTTTACGTCTTTTACTTTCGTATAAACGCTATAACGTAATTCGAAAAAAGAAAAAGACGTTTTTAGTGTGAATAGTATTTTAGTGTTTTTTTCTCGCAAAAAAATTTATTTTTCTTTTTTGTACAACAACACACATATTCACTTACATACACATCATTTAGGTCATAATACGACCTTCAATCACATAACACAGAATATTATCCATAAAAATTAATTTATTAAATAATATTCATAAACCCTAATTATAAGGCTAAGCGATATTTACAATCGTTACAATCGAAGTGTTGCACTAAATGTCCTCTGTGGATTCCTATGCATTCTTAAGCTCTAAACTCCTTCACCATAATTAACAAAATCCTAATATATATATATATATATATATATATATATATATAGAGAGAGAGAGAGAGAGAGAGAGAATCTGGTCTATTATATGTGAAGAGGAGAGAAAGAGGAAAAAAGAAAATCAATTGCAAAATGACAAAAAAATGAAGAAATTATGTGAGATCTCAATATTGGATCGGCAGTCACCACCAAGGGAGCTTATAATGATGTTGTTAACTTCTTCTTCAGGACCAAAGGACTTAACATTCTTTTTACTCAAATTGAGGTTTATTCAAAACCCTTTTATCACCCTCTATATATACGTGTGTGTATATATATGGTAAAAGTAATCTAAGACATGTCTTAGCTAAGTTTGGCTAAGGCTATTTAGTAAAACGACGTAATTTTACCCACTAAGGTTAAGTTTTCTATTTTTGGGTTTTATATAAAAAAGTCTTTAATTATAATTTTTATATAAAGCTACGTTATTTTATTAAGTAGCCTTAGCCAAGTTGGCTAAGATATGCCTTAGATTACCTCCCTCCCCCCCCCCCCACACACATATATATATATATATACACACACACACACACACACACATACACAGAGTCCGTTTCTCCAGCGAACCGCTGGGAGCGAACCAAAGATGAACCGAGCTATGACGATGGTTCGGTCCATCGCCATAACATATGCGACACATAACAGGGCTATAGCGACGGTTCGAACCGTCGCTATAGCCCTGTTAAGTGTTGCATATACTATGACGACGGACTGAACTGTCGCCATAGACTGGTTCGTCTTTGGTTTGCTCCCAGAGATTAGTTGGAGAAAATTTTCCTATATATATGTATGTAACTTACCTTTTGTCTTCTATTGTACCATTAATTTATTAACAGTAAAACTTTATTGTCAATTTATTTTACTAGGTTTTTTATTTGGTTAAAATTACTTTTGAAACATGGTAAATGAAATTGATAGTTAAATTTTATTTTAAATTATTGATAAATGAATTTATATCATTTTACTAATTATTTTGTAAATTTACCCGTGCCTTGCATGGGTACCGTGCTTGTTGGTAATTCAACCGTGGGTAATTTGAGAAGTATTTTGGAGATCCAAAACAAAAAGTAAAAGATTAACGAATTAAAACCTCTGTACAATCTTATGCATTCGAGTCTTTTGGGATCAGGCACTGAGTAATTACACATTAATTTTCTAGGATTGGTGAAGAAAAAAAGTTTAATAACGATACATTAATGGTATGTATAATAAGGATACATTGTATATGTAAATTATAATAGTAAAATAAAAATAAATCTTTGAGCTGGTGAGTTGATAAAAATAAAATTTTAAATTACTGAATCGACTCAGAATCAACGAAAATAACTCGGTGTTTGCCTAATTATATATTTGTATTGATTAATATGAGAAAATATAAAAATTTTGGCATGAACATTTTAAAACACAATATATTATCGTTCCAAAACACTAAATATAGTTATTCAAAACTTTTTTTCTCTATTTACTTAGACTTCTATACACAATTATGATTATAATTTTACTTTTAAATTTATAAATGACCAACAATTTTTTTATGTAGTGCTTAGGCCATATAATCAATGGTTATGATCAAGTCTAATCGAGGGTTATGATTGACGGTATAGGATTATGCTAAAAAATATCATGGATATTTTCAAAAATATATAATTAACACACGAGTTTATTAAAAACATTTTATCAGAACTACTAATATGTAAAATAAAAACTTTAAGGAATGCCGACTAGTATAGCAAATGAACAGCCAGAGGGTGTTCAATAAGCACGACATTACATAATCTTTAAAAATGTGAATGTTATGACATTACGTTTAAAAATAATTTTAATTAATTTTAATTATATTCTAATAAGTTTTAATTATATCTTAACTAATTTTAACTATATTTAAAAAAAAAATTATTCCCAATATAATATTTTTTAAATAAATATATTTTTTATCAACTAAACGATCTAATTTTTTTTTTTTATCTATAATGTATTCCATTCCATAAACTATTACCATTTTTATTTTTGTTTTCGTTCAACCTACTGTATCAAACGAAATTCATGTAACATTGAGGTTGAGACAGACAATACATGGAAAGCCCTTTCATCAGTTTCATGTCTTACTATCCCTATTATAGAAAGATGTTGCATCGGGACCAAGTTATCAATTTACAAAAATAAAAGGTAAATCAATTACATCTTGTGAGCAAATGTCATAAATAAAGTGGTTTGAATAAACTTTTAAAAAGTAAATACTACTCCTTTCGTTTTAAATCATAAGCGAAAAAAATAGTCAAATATTTTTATATTTTTTTCTATTTATTTAAAAAATCAATAATATAAATATTGAATAAAAAAACATAAATTGTTAGTCCATTTTTATCTTTTCAGTACATTTTAAAACTTACACTATGTTTGTAACACACCCAACCTCACTTAATTAGAAACATGTCAAATATTTAAATGTATATATAAGAACTCAAACTGCTGTCATTAATATTTTCTGTTATAATCTTTTGGGTGAACCTGTAGTGAGTTAAGATAACCCTAAAAGATACTATTGAGAAAGTACATTGGGTTTTTAATTTGATTTGGACTCGAAATTTGATCCCGGTTGTTATAATGTTTCTTGGGACGGAAAAGAAAATAGTAAAAAAAAATTAATTTTATAATAAAAAAGAAAAGAATAGAAAATTTATCTGTGTTCTTTCATGTTGTAATTGAATTCATAAAAGAAAAATAAAAAAACTTAAATTTTACATTTTAAGTTACTAAATTACCCTTATATTATTATATTTATTATCTAGAAGATATACTAAAAATTATAAAAAATCATTTTATGTTATTTATCTTTTGGTCCAAATTTATCTATTTTTAAATAAAAATTTGATAAAAAGAATGACTAAGTTTTCCGTTATTTACTTTTCCTTTCTGTTCATTAAAAAAACTTGATAACAAAAAAATTAAACAGACAATTTCTGTCCATTCTTTTCTATTCTTTTCCTTCCATTTTAAGTCGGTAACAGGGTGTCAATCCTTCCCCTACTCGATTTATCACGCGCCTAAGGCACGTAGAGAAAAGTTATTTTTGCCAACGGAAACTTCGGGAAACTTCGTCCCGAAGTATTTAGCGACTCAACGTCAAAGCTAATCAGACACGGTTTCTCACCCAAACCGCCCGTTTTATCGAATTGCGTGCCGAGTATTTATATTTACACCACCATCTCTCTATATATAAACGTTAAACCCTCAAGTTCTAATTCATAAACGTAATCAAATTAAGAAGAAAAAACGATTCATAAGCCTTGATATATCTCAATTTTGCTCTTCGAAATCCTTAGCTTTGATCATGTCGGAATCAGATTCAACCCAACAGCCCCCGATCGTAAGTATTTCTCTCTTTGTCTTTCATCCCCAATATTTTTAGGGTTTTAAATTTGCAGTTTTGCCGTATTATTCGACAATAATGTTGATGATGAATTTCGAACTTTTGTTTATGCATGTTTTAATGTTTATATGTGTGTATGTACGAATTAGAGAAATTTGTTATAGCTGTTGTTGAAATTTAGTTTACTCTTGGAATAGAAGAAGGATAAATACAGTTTGACATAGTTGAATTAAGAATTGGAATTAATTCGTTCAGATTTTGAATGATTTCCTCAATATAATTCATTGCGGACAACACATTCAGCCAAGGATGTAGTAGTATCTATATTGATTAACAAAAAAAAAATTGAGTTTTACTTATTAATTATGTTTGCTAATTTTATTTATATTGTAATACATGATTTTCAAGAAAAATAAGAAGCTAATGTCTCAAAAGTTTTCAAGTAAAAATTAAGGGAAGAGTTTACGAGAAAGAAGAATAGGAACATTTTATTATTTAATTAAAACACTAATTCTGAAATATACTAACAAATTAGCAATACTAATTATTTTTGTTATATGTAATTATATGTCCGTATGTTTATATGGAAAATGATACTTGTATATGTCTTATTAGTTGTTATGTAAAGAGGCGTACACATTTATGTTTGCGCAGAAACCTATATATTGATATGTTACTAGACAATTTTTATTGAAGATTGATTTTTGGGTTTTTTTATATGTTATTGGAAGGGTCAAACTGAAGAAGAGAGGCTAAAGTACCTCGAATTTGTTCAAGTGGCAGCACTCCATGCTGTGTTGTACGCCTTAAAAGTCTATGGTTACGCAAAAGACAATTCAGGTCCCCTGAAGAATGGGGTTCAGAATGTTGAGGGAACTGTTAAGAATGTTGTTGCCCCTGTCTACGATAAGTATCATGATGTTCCCAGTGAACTTCTCAAGTTTGTTGACCGGAAGGTGAGTCATGCCTCATGGTATTTTTCATCGTACTTGTTGTCGTTACCTCATCGTACTTGTTGTTGTTACCTTAATAGGTTTTAGAAATTTCATGAATACTTAAGGAAATAACAGTAGATTTATTTGATTATTAAAAACTTATTTTGAATATTTCTTTGATGTGAGAGAATGAATCAAGATAATTGATGGGCTGTGTGTTTCTAGCTGATCTGATAACTATAGCATGCACGTAGTCTTTTGTTGATATCAGAGATTAAATCAATTACTGAAAAAAAGAAAATAGAAAAGGCATCAAATAGTTTTAGTAAAGTTATGTTCCAATCAAGGATGTTAAGTTCAATAAGTATTAATAATGTTAAACTACATAATCTACCTTATAATAAGGTATTTATGGTATCTATGAACCACAGCTGCTAGATGATATCAATTGCCAATATCACGTAATCTCCCTCTAGATATTGTGATCTTTAAATTCTTTTGTATCTAATTTTATTTTTAACCTGTTTCCAAGTTGTAATGATTTTGTTGGTTTCTAGTTTTTAATCTGTTCTTATTTTTAATCCCACCTCTCTGGTGGGTTGTATATATAGTATACTGGTTATCCTACACTACAACAGTAGTTATGTACATGTAACTTATTTTATGTTCTTTCTTCTGAAACTGAAGTTTGACATTTGCTGCATTATTTGACATATGTTTGCAGGTTGATGAATCTGTACACAAGTTGGACAGTCGTGTGCCACCTATTGTGAAACAGCTATCATCCCGAGCATTATTCGCTGCTCAGAATGCTCCTGCAGTCGCTCGGGCTGTGGTTTCCGAAGTCAAGGGTGTCAATGTTGTGGAAACTGCCTCAGAACTTGCTAAAACTGTGTACACCAAGTACGAGCCTACTGCCAAGGGGCTTTACTCAAAGTATGAACCAGTAGCAGAGCAGTACGCTGCCTCAGCTTGGCTCTCCCTCAATAAGCTTCCACTCTTCCCTCAGGTGGCTCAGGTGGTTGTCCCAACAGCAGCTTACTGCTCTGAGAAGTACAACGAGACTGTTCAGCGTACGTCAGAGCAAGGGTACAAGGTCTCTTCTTATCTCCCATTGGTGCCTACCGAGAAGATTGGTAAGGTGTTCAGTGCTAGCAATGCACAGACCGAGACAGTTGTTCCCAGTGGAGGAGAAGGCGCTGTTGTGGCACACTAGTGATTCATCTGTTTCATGCCAATGTTTGTTCATAGCCTAATGATGGGGATTGCATGTGGTTTACTTTCTGACTTAATGTCTTTGTTGCTACGACTGTTTTAGTAATATGTACTCTATGTTTGTATTGATTGTATTGAAAATGGGATGTTCTTCCGAGTTCTTCTATTTCAGAAAAGCTTGATCACTTTCTTGTTATATATTCTAGTGCCTCAATTTGACTACAGTGGCTTCTAGGATTATAAGGGCCTATAGTTCTTTAAGGGTTATTTCGAGTTTCTGTTCTCTATTTGATGGTTGTGTACTTGTGTTAAATATTTCTGGGTGATCAGAGGCTATAGCGGAGTTAGCTCCACTTGGAACTTGATGAGAATTGGAAACTAGTTTGCTTGATGAAATAACCTTTACAAATGTTGGGTGGCAACTGATAGTATGATCTTAAATTATATATATTCTTACATCCAAAAGAAGTATGATCAATAGCCCATGGCCCATACAAACTATTGAAGTTATATTCATTTCTAACTCATAAACTTTTAGGAATTATAATTTTTCCTTGTACTTTCTAGAATTACATTTTGTGGTTATGAGCAAAACTGCTTATTGTTTTTGCCCTTTTTCATTACAATATTAAGTATAGAAGGTAGTTATGTACATGAATTCTTGTAATTTATATTATCAACAATAATTCTTGCCAAATACTTTCCCTATAATAATTTCCCTACCCTTCCACTTATATTCTCAACAATAATTCTTCTTTCTGAATACTTCCGTATAATAATTAAAAGAATTTATATTTTTTCGAAATGATTAAAATTTAACTGAAAGATAACTTAAAATATTTTAAAAATTCTGCTTCTTTTTTTTTAAAAAAATTTTAAGCCAATGAACTTAATATCAAAAATTGACTCGAAAACAATATCAAAAATTAAAAAATAATTTTACTTTACAATCTTATATCATATCTTTTGAACATGACCCACTAGACCCGACACTGACTCGGGCCAATGAACCTAATATCAAAAATTGACTCGAAAATAATATCAAAACAAAAAAACAAAAATTAAAAAATAATTTTACTTTACAATCTTATATCTTTTGAACATGACCCACTAGACCCGACACTAACTCGGGTCACCCGGACCATCCAATTTACACTCCGAATTTCAGAAATCCAATTTTTATTCTTTGCCCCCAACTCTTTCAACACAAAACCAAACAGTGGGGAGAAGGAATCCAATTCTTATTCTTTGCCGCCCAACTCCTTCAACACAAAACCAAAAAGTGGAAAGGAGGAGGAGAGAAATCCAATTCTTATTCTTTGCCCCCCAACTCTTTCAACACAAGACCAAAACAGTGGGGGCCAACAGTTTGCAGCTTCCGATGGCTTCTTCAATCCCTTGTTGTTCTTCATCTTCATCGCAATCCCTTAAACGACGCTGTTTTAAGCGAGTATTTTCCGAGACCAGCTCCAATCTCACTCAACTTTCTCAATTACATCCAAAAAGTTCAAACTTTCTAAATATAGGCCAAAAGCCAATCTAAGTGGCGTTAGAATATGAAATTCAAATTTAACGCCAGTTGAAATGGCGTTGGAGTAGGATTAACTTAATTAAATTATTTGATTAACTTAAATCAAATTATTTTTTAAATAAAATAAAAAAAAATTTTAAAAAAATTATCCTATTTTTTTTAAAATGAAATTATTTATATAAAAAAAAATTTAATCCAAACGCCACTTGAAGTGGCGTTGGAACCTATTTTTAATTTTTTTTCTTATAATTTTTTTATCAAGCAAATTTGATAAAAAAAAAAAAGAAAAAAGGCAAAGTTGTCAGAGGCATTTTTTTAACGCCACTTGATCTGGCGTTTGATTTTTTGTTTTTTGTTTTTAGTAAAGCAAATGGGAAGTAGGTGTCAGAGGTATTTTTTTTGAACGCCACTTGAAGCGGCGTTTGAACCTTCTTTTTTTTTTCTTCTTTTTTTAATTTGAATGCCACTTTGAACCTTTTTTATATATATAGCAAATTTGAAAAAACGATTTGAGACTTTTGGAACCTTTTTTTTTATTTAACGCCAATCTGAAAGTTTAATGTAATTTCAAAATCTGTCATTCCAAAAATCTATCAATCTGTCATTTCAAAAAATAATAATACTTTAGTTCAAAAATAAAATTATGTTTTTCTAAAATGAAATTATTTTTTTTAAAAAAAATTAATCCAAACGCCACTTGATATGGCGTTGGAACCTATTTTTAATTTTTTTAATAATTTTTTTATTAAGCAAATTTGAAAATAAAATAAAAGGCAAAGTTTTCAGAGGCATTTTTTCTGAACGCCACTTGAAGTGGCGTTTGAATTTTTTTTTTTTAATAAAGCAAATGGAGAGTAGGTGTCAGAGGCATTTTTTTTAACGCCATTTCAAGTGGCGTTTGGAATTTTTTTTATTTTTTATTTTTTATAAAGCAAACATGTTAGTTTTTTGAACGCCACTTGAAGTGGCGTTTGAACCTTTTTTTTATTTCTTTTTTTTTTAATTTGAATGTCACTTGAAGTGGCGTTTGAACCCTTTTTTTTATATATATAGCAAATTTGACAAAAAGATTTGAGACTTTTGGAACTTTTTTATTTAACACCAATTTGAAAGTTCAATGTAATTTCAAAATCTGTCATTCCAAAAAATTTATCAATCTCTCATTTCAAAAAATAATAATACTTTAGTTTAAAAATAAAATTATGTTTTTCTAAAAAAATTGGTACGAACGCCACTTTTCAATTGTACGTACTTACAACAGCGAAATTTTGTGGGACTACTCATAACATTTGTTTGTTTGTTTGCAATTTAGAGGAGAGTGAAATAAAAGTTAAGCAGCATTTTGTCTAGTTTTTAGACCAAATATTGTTCTACTTTTCTTTCACTTTTTAAATTTGACTTTACTTCCCTAGTTTTATCACGCTTCCCAATGTCAATGGCACTCTAGTGAATATTTTTTAAAAATACTTTTTTTTATTAAAAACTAAATTTATTTTTTTTTAAAAAGAGTTTAATTTTTTTTTATAAATATATAAATAAGATTAGACTCTTCAACAATTTTTTTTTTAAAAAAAGATCAGTTATATACTCTTTCATTTCCAACCCCAATGAGATAAAATGGATATAAAAAAATATTGATGTTTGTAAAAAAGTTAAAGAGATCAAATAAAGATATTATAGCAACATAAAAACCATTGAAATATAAAAGACCTTCAAAATAGGAAAGCAGTGTTATGAAGAACAAGTATTTGTTGGAAACTTTGAAAATGCTGGATAAGTACATAACTACATTCGTTTGCATATAAAAATCTATTATATATAACATTTAATGATGTTGAGGTTGTGATACTTTACTACAATTTTTACTACACTTTGTGTGTCCTTCTTGTCCACACACACTATAATGGACAACTCTATTGGACATGTCCATCTCAGTGTGGATTCTTGTCGTGCCACCTCTCTCTCCATCTTCTTTCTTTGTCCTCTTCAAAATTTGCATTAGGTATTAAAATTCCAAAGGCTTCCCAATTATTTGGTAGCGGGAAGGTCCAATAGTCGTGGTGCATTAGTGGCTGGAAGTTAGGTTCTCACATTTTTGCATATTGTACATTCTTGTGATGATCTGCAATGTACAGACGCCAATCTTTTTTTATCTTCATACATGCCACAACAACATGAGAACAAGGGCATCGTTCTACTTTCCACTTTCCGCACGAGCAAGATCATTCGTTCAATCGCACGACTTATATATTGCCTCCCTTCCAGTTGTTACCGCGTCGAACTCGTGCAGTTTTAATATCAAATATACCAATTAGTACATTATGATACTATGTGAGTTGTTGCCTTCTGTATAATTCTTTCAAACTTTTTTCTAGACTCAGTACAAAACTCGTGCCCATCATTGATTTCTTTCAAAGATTCTGTCCGTTTCAGATTGAACAGTTCAATAGATCGGTAAAATATATATTCAACCATGGCAGTGACCGGCAAGTTTCGAGCAGACATTATATTGTTGTTAAAACATTCATCTAAGTTTGAGGTCGTTACACCATATCGACAACCACCGTCATGGGCAAGTGTCCACATCTCCGATGAGATAGTATGCAACCAATCATAAGCTTCACGAGATATTTTTTTAATTTCTTTCATGTGTGCCTCAAATTTGCGTACTTGATGGGTGCTCCCCGCTTTTCAACAAAGTAATTTCAACTCAGAACCTGGGTTTGCAAATGCAAAATTGCTTTGAACATGACGAAGACAGAAACGATGAACCCCAACAGGCGCAGGGAACCCATTTTCTTGTGCATTCATAGCTTGTATTATGCCCTGTGCACGATCATAAATCAAACACACTTTCCACCGCTGCTTGCATACATATTGACGAAGAAGTTTCAAAAAACATGACCATTTGTCACCCGTTTCCTCATTAACCAAAGCATAAGCAATAGGGTATTGTCGCATTCTCAAATCAAATTCCATGGCAACCAGTAATTTTTCCTTGTATTTACCTTTTAAAAGAGTACCATCACTGGTGAGAACTGGACGAGCGTGTAACCAACCATCAATCACCGACTTGAATGCCTACCACATACTCTTAAAACAGATTTACCTTGACCAAGTACGTACGGATCAACCTCAATCTTTACAACACTCCCTATATTGTATGTCTTAATGATAGTCATGATTCTAGGGAGCTGTGCATATGATGTATCCCAGTTGCCATAAATTGCAACAATTACAGCCTGTTTGCCATACCACGCCTTTTGTACGTCACATGATATTCGTATGTTTTGTTGATCATGGATTGTATATCCACCACCTTGGTATTCGGGTTTTTCGCAATCTGATTACATTAATAAAAAAACACATAATTTTAATTAGATAAGATTCTTTAAACTATTTATCAAAAATTATTGATGACAATATTAACATACATATTAAGGAATTACCATTTATTTGATGGTGTTTCCAATAAATTATGTTGTAAGCTTAGCATGATATTGGGAGGGATTTACAAACTGACATATGTGTTCGTACGATAATCTTGTAATCTGAAAATATCTGTGTTTCTTTAATTTGGATGCATGAAGCCTCCAAGGACATTTTTCACTTTTACACTTGACTTCATAAATTGTCTCATTGCTCTTGTAAGTGTCAAAATTTCTACGTTCCTTAATGTGTACCCCTTCAACTACTGATTTGAGAACATCTTTGTTTGCAAAAAGAGCACCCAGGTACAATTCATTACAAGAGCTATCAAATGTTGCCCCACAACCACCATGATCAGTTATCTCATTTTTAAACTCTCAATTTTAAACCATGAAGCCATAGGTTGATGTTCTCGGTTAGACACATCAACATCATCGACATTACCAACATATGCATTATGATCCTCATTCTCTTCACTAGGCATCAGGCCATCTTCATCACTTCCCTCATCATCGGTGGGAGGAATCTTACTTGCACTATAGCTATCAGAAAAATCTTCACGTGAAGCAATATTAATGATAGTTGAAGAAATCAATGCTTTTCCATGGTCAGGGCCCCAATGTATATCATCTTCATCCTCAAACGCTACTACATCATTTAGACTACAGGCTCCCTGAACAACATGGTCTCTACTGCGATTATAGTAGTGGTCATAATTTTGTTCATCATTCAATGACATCCCTCCATGACCACTACCACCAACATCAATGCCCTGATTTTGATACATTTGAGAAGCACCTCCATATGCCATATTCATCTTTTCTGACTGTAACAAATTTAATGGGCTAGGCTGAGTTAACAAATTAGTGTATCCACTATGCCCCATAAAAAAATTATCAGAACCCATTAATGATGAAGTAACTTGTTCAAGCTCGATATACAATTCTACTCCAAAATTATTGTTGTAGTATCTTTCTGGAATACCTAACATAATATCAATGTCATTGTCATTGTTAATTTCCAATCTATAAAAATTGGACACCCCCGTTCACAATATAGCTTGGATATTTACAACTTAATTTGAAATTCCATTGGGAGGGGTTTTTTTCCCAACTCATTGTAAAGTTTATGAATCAGCTCTTTATACAAGGTGTTACGTTGTATGATGATAACCTTTTTCGGACCTATTGAGTATCTGAAGTCATTTATATTTTCTATCAAAACATCACCTTCCCAAAAACACATGACTTGAACATAACTATTCATTGTAAATATTCTGCAAAAATATCATTCACATAACATTACTTTAAAAGTAGACAAATATTTAATTTGACACAAATTATACTAATAAGTATCATAATCATTAATTTTGGGAAGAATGAGTATAGTTCATAAATACAATGTGTTAAAATCCTTTATGAAACATTAAATCTGTTAAACTCATATAGCATTAAAAAACTTATACTCATAACTAACAGTTTAACTCATAATGTGTTAAAAAAAAATTCACACTACGAATATGGACAAAAAAAATAAAATTACTTGTAACATTAAATGTTATAATAAAATTAAAATAAGTACAACAAATACTAATATACATACCTTTAGGGGTTCTGAACAAAATTAATGGAGGTTGATGGAAGGAAAAAAAAAACTCAACGAAAAAAATGAAAGGAAAGAGTAGTGAGAATAAATAGATAGAATAAAGGACTGAATGAAGAAAATTAGATGAAAAAGAGTGAGAGGAGAAAAAAATAAATAATAAAATTCAACGCCAGTCAAATTGGCGTTAGATCTTTTTAATTTTTTAACCAAAAAAGCAAAAAAAAATTCCAAACCCTGGCGTCATATGTGTGACATATTTGCTTTTAATACTTTCTTTTCCCAGAAAGGTGAAGTGATATCAATATTTTTTTTATGTCCTTCCTCTGTCATTGGCGTTGGAAATAATAGAGAATATAAGACTTCACCTATAATGTGGCGTTCAAATTAAAATAAAAAAAGAAGAAGGTTCAAATGCCACTTCAAGTGGTGTTCAAAAAACGGACATGTTTGCTTTATAAAAAAATAAAATAAAAATTCTAAACGCCACTTGAAATGGCATTCAAAAAAAATGCCTTTGACACCTACTCCCCATTTGCTTTATTAAAAAGAAAAAAAAATCAAACGCCTGCTTCTATCAACTTTGCATTTTATTTCAAGTGGCGTTTGGATTAATTTTTTTTTATTATAAATAATTTCATTTTAGAAAAACATAATTTTATTTTTGAACTAAAGTATTATTATTTTTTGAAATGAGAGATTGATAGATTTTTTGGAATGACAGATTTTGAAATTATATTGAACTTTCAGATTGGCGTTAAATAAAAAAAAAGGTTTCAAAAGTCTCAAATCGTCTTCCCAAATTTCCAATATATAAAAAATAAAAAAGGTTCAGACACCACTTCAAGTGGCATTCAAAAATTATATAAAAAAAAGAAGGTTCAAACGCCACTTCAAGTGGCATTCAAAAAACTGACATGTTTGCTTTATAAAAAAAATAAACAAAATTCCAGCGCCACTTCAAGTGGCATTCAAAAAAAATGCCTTGACACCTACTCCCCATTTGCTTTATTAAAAAAAGAGAAGAAAATGAAACGCCAGTTCAAGTGGCGTTAAAAAAATGCCTTTGACAACTTTGTCTTTTTTTTTTTCAAATTTGCTTAATAAAAAAATTATAAAAAAAATTAAAAATAGGTTCCAACGCCACTTCAAGTGACATTTGGATTAATTTTTTTAAAAATAATTTCATTTTAAAAAAAATAGGATAAATTTTTTTTTAAATTTTTTTTATTTAAAAAGTAATTTGGTTTAAGTTAATCAAATAATTTAATTGAGTTAATCCTACTCCAACGCCATTTCAACTGGCGTTAGATTTGAATTTCACATTCTAACGCCACTTAAATTGGTTTTTGGCCTATATTTAGAAAGTTTGAACTTTTTGGATGTAATTGAGAAAGTTGAGTGAGATTGGAGCTGGTCTCAGAAAATACTCGTTTTAAGCCATCTTGTGCAGTTAACTTCCTCCAGTGAACCCTAACGACCCCATTCTATCCAAGCTCGCCTCCGTCGCCATAAATTCATCGAAAAATCTTCTTAATCATCCCTCAAACTCTGATACGCCGCCTTATTTGGACATTTTCGAGTCCCCACTCTCATGGCTACGCCTATTCAAGTACAATTTTTTTTGGGTAAAATTCAGATGACCACCTCTGGTATCTGACATTTCCCACAAAACCACCTGTATTACGTAAACCTACATTTAAACACTCGTGGTTTTGAGCTGAAGTGAAAAACTGACAATTGTCATCCAATTTAATTGTGCGTGAAGTGTACTCGCCAAAAGAGCATGGGGTATGAGTGTAATGGTCAAATGAGCCAGGAAAAAGTCGATAATGCCCTCTTCATCTTCAATAATGGTTATTAAAGACCCAATTCGTTGGCTATTTATGCCCTAACCCGTCTCTTAGCAGCTATTGCAGACCTAAATCAAGGATATTTCTTCTCTTAGCAGCCGTGTTTCAGTCCTAAGGATTATCATTGTCTTCATCAAGGTTATTAATTGTCTTACTCAAAACTCAGGTATGTATATTTAGCTTCTTTGAAATCTAATAAGTATATCGAAGAACAAATTTACCCAAATAGACTTTCCAAGAAGATAAGATTGGTCAAATCCATTTTTTGGATTACCTTTTTCGGGGTGAATTCGACCAAATTAAGCTTTATTTTATTTGATTACTAAATTACGGGTGATCCTTTACGAGGAAAAAAATTCATTATAATGCAAAATTCTTTATAAGAATAAGAAATTTCAAATCAGTCTCATTTCAGGAATCCCGCGAAGCGAAAAGCATTATGAAAGGTGTATATCTGAGTTAGTGAACAAATGACCTAATATTTTTATACATTTGTTATCCTTTACTCAAAACTCGTAAAGGATCACTCGCAACTTGGAGGTATGACTCGTTATAGTGTTCATTAGATTTTTTAGTTGTGAAATTTGTTAGCAAGATTTGGGCTGAAGTTACTAAAAATTTGGCCGCCCAGAAGGTGTTTGTGAAAATGTTGAAGTAATATCTTGTATATATTTGCTTTATGTGCATGTAACTATGTAAATACTATGCTTCAAATTGCTGATTAAAGATTTTGCTGGTGTTTATGTGAATTAGGAGGCTTGTCTTCGTTAAGCAATCATGTAGGATGGAATAATGGTGACCTTCAATATATACCTAGGAAATGTAGATATGGAAAGAAGGCTTCTGTAAGAATTGTGAACTCGAACAAACCGTCGAAGGGAAAATTGTATTTTGTATGTGATGAATGTGAATTTTGGGCATGGTGATTTCCTTCTACATCAAACTCAAGTGGTACAATTACTGATACTAATGAACACAATGAAGGAATGGGGACAACAGTGGTGAGGGGAACAATATGCAAGTGTCTGTGTGAGAAGAATAATCTACATATGAGGATGATGCTTGTTGAAAGCCATGTGAAGATAATAATGATAATTGGAGTTATTTTTCTTCTCATGTTATTCATGATGTTCTTTAGTAGTATGAAATGAAAGTTTGTAATGTGAGGGTTTTAATGAAATGTAAGTTCGTTATGTGTAATTGAATATGTAATGAAAGTTTGTAATGTTTTTTAGTAGTATGAAATGAAATATGTTAGTGTGATGGAATATGTAATGTTCTAAATTTAATGAAATGTAAGTTTTTATTCTTGGAGTTATGTTGAATTTTTGTTCAAAGTTAAATTGAATTTATTTTGGTCTGTTGTTATAATCTGCAATATGTTGTTCAAGTTATGTTGGAGTATTATTGTTGTTCATGTTATGTTGGAGTTATGTTGTTCACTATAGTGTCTGAGTTGGCATCTCAGATGTTAAATTAACAGACCAGCTCTGATGCATAACAACCAATTTAGTAACAACACAAGGATTCTTATATATATAGCAATTAATGCAGCATAACATGCTAAATGGCCAGTCATTCTAACTGTTACAATCTTCTAAACCAAAAACAAGCATTGTCATGCAACTAAACATTTACACAGACCAAAGCATTTACCAGTGGTGCCAAAAATATACACTGCCTATTCAACTTTACCAAAAACTACCAACAAGGCAACTAAAACTAATATCTATGTAACTGCGCCAAAATATAATCAAATATTAGTCTAGACTAAGTCCAAGGCAAAATCAGAGCTTTAATCCTCCCCTTCCTACCTTTTTTGGTGAATTACCAATGTTGCGCTTTGATAAAAGCTTCGTCAAGGTTGGTTTGCTCTTCATTCTTCGCATGCTAGGCTGTGAACTTGACCTTGGTTGATCAGTAGCCCCAGTCCAACATGCAGACAAACTTGGTCCAGGATTAGTCCACTTGGTGGACTGGTTAGGTTGAGAGCTTGATTTGGGCTGTTCTGAAGTTGTAGAATTCTTTTTAACACCCTTCCCCTTAGTTTGCAACTTTGGTGGTCTGGTTTTTGCCTGAAAGATACAAACAAATATGTTAACTTATTCAACATTGCATTTTAAACCTAAAACCATCATTTTCAACTGTTACCTGGGAAGATGATGCCCCAACATTTGACTAGCAATCCTTTGCAGCTGTTGTTTCCCCAGTTGGTCTGCTTTTCCCCTGCGAATACAAACCTGTTAGCTTCAGATTAAAAAGTCATAATTATATTAGTTATATATAATGTAAATACATACCTTCAGTTTGGAGTTTGGATGAAATGGCTGCCTACAAGCCCTACTGTTATGCCCAAGTGCCAAACACCTTGCACATATTACAGTGCCACCTCTTCTACTTGCCTTGTGAGGGTTTTTTGGTTCATCTTGAGCCTTTTTCCTTACTTTTCTTGGTCTGCCAGTGGGTTTATGGTACAATGGAGGCTGAATCTTTGGAAATTTGGATTGCACCCATTCATGATGACTAGGAACAGGCTTTATGGTAAAGTTGTAGGTGCTTAAGTACACTTCCTTGCTATAGCAACGATGACAATAAGCCTCTGGCTGATCCCTATTACCCCAGATTGCAGTCACTGCATATTTGCAAGGAATGCCACTAACCTGCCACATTCTGCACGTATAAGTTTTTTCATTCAAATTGACAACCCAAGTTTTGTCATTACTTTCAACCTCAAACTCCCCAATTCTAGACTTCAATGCAGTGTATCCCCTAGAATCTCTCTTATTGATTTCTAGTTTTTTTTTTGTATTTTTGGCCCAATTGACCCTCCATACTTGTCCATACCCTCCTTTTTAATCTGAAACCTAACCATTAATTTCTTCCTAATCCACTCTAGCATGTTAATAATTCATTTATCCCTTGCCTCTATGATATAATTATTTCATGACTCATTCAAGTTGTTTACAACTACATTAGACCTACAATAGGGTGAAAAATGAGACCTGGCCCAATATTTGGGCCCAACAGCCATCAACCACTTCACTGCCTCAGGATCAACTTTGTGCATTTCCTTTATAGCTGCTTCAAATGTATACATATCACCACAACTAGCTGCATTCCAGAAAATATCCCTCAACAGCTTCCCTCTGAACTTGATTTTGAAATTGTTGTACAAATGCTTCAAACAAAATCTATGTTCATTATTGGGTAACATTGAATTAAAAACCTCTACAAACCCCTTCTGCCTATCAGAAATAAACATATATCTTTTGTTTCATTTTCACCAATGTCATTTAACAATTTTGTGAGAAACCACTGCCAATTGTCCCTACATTCTATTTCAACTATAACAATGGCAATGGGAAAAATATTATTATTTGCATCTCTTCCTATAACACTTAACATCCGCCCTCCATAAATCCCCTTTAGGAAACATCCATCCAAACCTATTATTGGTCTACACCTAACAAGGAAAGCATGTTTAGATGCTAACAGTCTCATATACAGTCTCTTAAATACTGGAAGAGAATCAGGCCCCTCAACACACTCACTGCAAGATTTAAAAACTGTCCCAGGATTCAGTTTTTTAACTGTCTCAACATAATCCATAAGTTTGTTGTACTGTTCTCCTACATCACCAGATATATCATGTAAAGCTTTTCTTTTAGCCCTATATAGGGATGATTTACTAAGACTGGAATGTCATTCCTTTTGTGCCTTCTTCTTCTATGCTTCCAAATCTCACTTAGGATTTTCTCTCAAGTCATTCAAGTATTTTTTGGCTAAATACCTACTGTCAACAAGATAGTTTTTCTCTTGTCCAGCACATGTGTGATCCCCCCCCCCATTGATTTGATTTTGAAATTTACTTCACCTTGATGCATGAATCCTCCGAGAACAATTTTCTGATTTACATTTGGCATTTATTCTTTTCTTATCATTTTGAATGTATTTAATGTCAAACCCCCCTTTTACAGAAAACTCAACTAAAGCATTCCTAAAAATTTCATGATTTGTGAACTCCATTCCAACCTCAAATTCTATGTTACCCATATCAGTGTCCTCATTAAATTCTATAGACCCATCCCATTCTAAGTTGTCCTCATCATCAGATAAAACAAACTTCTTTCTTAATGCCTCTTTCCCTTTTCCCTCATTATCACTCCACCAATCTTCTACAAAGACATCTTTTACATTATCAAAATCTATTTTCCCCTTCTTTAAATATGTCATCATCCCCAGGCCCCTCTAGATCTTCATCCATCTAAGACGAATGGCCTACCTCTTCACCCCTATTTTCATTTCTTTTCATAGGCTGTTTTCTATGTTTATTTACCTTTTCAAATTCCTTCCCTTTACCCTTTTCAGATTCCTTCCCTTTACCCTCAACTTGTAGTGGACCCTCCATTTGTTCTGCATATAAAACTACCTTTTCACTCTCACTATTAACTAGTACATCTACCATCTCATTTACATCTTTGTCATCATTTAGAATTAAAGCCCCACCCTCCCATAACTCATAACCAGGTACAAGATAATAAATGTTCACATGTGGGGCTCGATTTAACTGAAAGTGGAATTCATGTATCTCCAACAAAGACATGTAATCCAACCCTACATTCTCTATAATCTTAACATTACCCCCAACATAATCAATAATTAGTTCTTGAACAAAAGTCCCACCATAATGGAACACAACTCTCACAGACATTCTGCATTAAACATCTGAGGTAGAAAAATTTGGATAAGAATCAAAACATATTTGGGAGACAGGGGGGACCACCAATACTAAAAAATACAAATCAAAGTCTAGCATGCATGCCACTAAAGCATAAAATATTCCATCAGACACCACCAAATCCATATACACAGAGGGGATCAAACAAGTGGGGGCATATTATTGTACAAAATAAACCTATCAGAAAACATCACAAATCAGAGGGACCTAGCACAACAATATTTATTCTTGAAAAGCCATCACAAATCAGATCAAAAGTAAGATAACCTCACACAACATAGTACATAACACTTAAATAGCAGTAAACATCAAATCGAATCGAATCGTTAATACTTACCTTGATCTGTAGTAAAATATTAGCTTTCAGATATAATTTCTTCCACAAACACCATGAAAAGCTTTGGTTTCCACTTAGATTTGAAGCATTCGTGAAGAAATCGCTAGAAAATCGCCTCTCTTGCAAGCCCTAGACCCGTCTACACAATTGACCATATTTTAGGTCATTTTCAATATATATATGAAGGGGCAAAAAAGTCATTATCCATTCCCATTAACGACGTCTAGACGAAAAGCTGTTTTTCACTTCAACTCAAAACCACGAGTGTTTAAATGTAGGTTTACGTAATACAGGTAGTTATGTGAGAAATGTCAGATACCAGAGGTGGTCATCTGAATTTTACCTTTTTTTTATCTTCTTGTCTTATATATATATATATATATATATATATATATATATATATATGGCTTAATGTAGGTGCACAGCTGTGCACTACACAGTAGGGTTATGACGACGGTTTTTTGGGCTATGGCGACAGTACTACCGTCGGCATAGGTCTATGGCGACGGTACTACCATCGTCATAACCCAAAAAACCGTCGTCATAGCCCTACTGTGTAATGTACAGCTGTGCACCAACATTTTTTCCATAGATATATACACACACACTTCTAACAAATACATGCAATCTAAAAATTTACAATTTTGAAGGGTACTTTGTTATTTCATGTTTACCCCTAAATAAATGAGGGTTTAGTTTAATAGTGATTGCGGGATACTGAAATTGTGACGGTAAATGTAGGTCATTTTGTTCTTTTGTACTATCATCGTTAAGAAATATGCAATCTTTTTTAAGGACAAAAGAAAATGACAAATGGGACTCTATTTGTGGGACAAGAGTAATTAGTAATAGTAGTCTTGATAAGGGAAATGATATTTCCAGTACAAAATGTTCCATTTTCAGCTCGTTGTGCAATTTTTGATACACATTGTAAAATTGTGCAGTGCATCATGTGCTGGAATTGGTTATATTGCGCTGGAAATCAGCTCCTGGATAAGTGATAAATAAGTAATAGTGTAAATAACTGTTCTTGTACATTTGAAGTAATTTAGCAGTTGTGAGATAGCTTAAAAAAGTAGAGGTATTTCCATATAAATTTTAAATATCTTTGCGAATGAATCACTGCCATGTATCAGGTAGTACTAGAGTGAGTTAGACTTTGGATAATGAAACTTGTTCATTTCAGCGTTAATATACCATTTATATTTTTGATATCAGATAAAATATCGATAACTTTTGAGAATAATAAAGTATGGATAACTAGAATAACCTTCTCTTCATCTTTTTTTTAGTTGTTGGCAAATTTTGTCCCAATAGTTAACCATTGTCCTAGTGTAGCTTAAGCAACATTGCTGGCGATTAATAATTTATTTTTTTTTATGAATAAAAGTAACAAATAAACAGCTCCACAAGTATCCCATGGTAAAGTTCAATCATGACAGTTGAATGAAAGGGATTTACTTGGGGTTTAGGACCTTGCTTCATGCAATACATGTACCTGAATTACTTTGTATTTTCATGATATCCACAATACTCTTGGGTCACATGTATTTGGCTTATGCCTACTTCATGTTAATTTCATGATGAATGCTACACATGATTTTCGTAATCATGGCATAGTTCTTTTTAACTCTTCTTTATTATTTTATATTATATATATCCACACACAATTATCAGAATCGTACGATACATGATACATCGTATCGTATGATACAATATAGAGATAGTTTGATACGTATCGTAGGGTAAATCGAAAATGAACATATACAAAATGTTCCATTTTCAGCTCGTTGTGCAATTTTTGATACACATTGTAAAATTGTGCATTGCATCATGTGCTGGAATTGGTAATTTTGCGCTGGAAATCATCTCCTGGAAAAGTGATAAATAAGTAATAGTGTAAATAACTGTTCTTGTACTCCCTCCGTTCCGAAATAAACGTCCTAATTAGTTTCGGCATGCTGATTAATAATATTTATTTTTTACCTATATTACCCTTTTGAATTACTTATTAATTGAAATATTTCTCCACTTTTCTGGCAAGGCACGTATAGTCCCTTATCCTTTCCTCCTAGTCCACTGTGATGGCCTACTCCACTTATGCAGGGTGAAGGATTGAACCAGTGACCTCAGGTTGGGGCACATGCCTATAGTACCACTTGGAACTGTAAAGTATATCCCTCCTAGTAAAGCAACATATAATAATAATCCTTTATCTTGAAATTTTGATGAGCATGTTTTGTCTTCTCATCCTTTGTGGGATAGTCTCATTTCTCTCTTCTTTATGGGATTCACTGCTGGGTGCTTTTGAGGAGTGCTCGTGTTGGAATTTAAAGTGGTTGGTGGGTAGTTCTCCGTGAAGGGCTTGGTACCTCCTCTTGTCATCCCTTGTATTTTGTCACCTTTTAAATGAACTATTCTTTCTGTTTTTACGCAAAAGAAAGTTATTTTACTTGTGTAGTTGTGTTGCTCACCCCCACTATATATAATCCATATGCAAGATACATACAGTTGCAGTTGGAGCCGCTATAGGTCAGGCATGCCTCTTACTTGCTTCAGGGTCTAAGGGTGGTAAAAGGTTTATGATGCCACATGCCGATGTAGATTAATAGTTACAGAGCTGCTTTCTGGCCCAAAGGAAGACGGAGATAGTACTCCCTCCGTCCCAAATTAATTGCTCAATTTTGACTTTTTAAAGTCAAATTGATCATTTTTAAAACTAATCTTTTTACTATTTTTACTAAAATATAGGTGAAGAGATTATAACCAAAAGAAAGTATATACAATTTATTACTAACCCCAATTTTTTTAATTTTAGAAATATATTTATATATTCTTAATTATTAATTCTAAAAATAGTCAATTTGACTTGAAAAAGTTAAAATTGAGCAATTAATTTGGGACAGAGTGATATTCAAAAATTCTTTTTGAAGTAAATAATAAAGCCTATGGTTCAAAAGTAAAGACAGGTTAGGCTGAAGTTAATGTTCCTTCTTCTATTATGATGAATCATGGTTACCAGGAACGCGGAATGATAGTTCTTGGTTCACAAATTGCAGGGCGGATAGGGACATAGGGCTCCCTGGTAACCCTGTGATGAACAAAAGAAACATTTGGTAACCCTATATAAATAAAAATAGAATGAAAAGTTGTTCCTGTTAGGTAAGCGCTGGTTCTACAGATCATCTAAGCTACAAGTTGATAACCTGCACTTAATATGCCTCTATGCTGAAAAGCATGTCTTAGGTTAGATTCTGCACCTCTCCCACTGCTCTACATAGGGAGACCTTGATAATAACATTCATTTGTCCTAGTGTGTATATGTTCAGGATGTTCTTATACTTGTTTTTAATGGGTCTTGAGACTGATATAATACCACAAATGCTTTTGCAGGTAGTAATAAACACGGACACTCTGGTCAACCTTCTGGCCAAGCACACTGGGAATGTGAGAATCAAGTACTTGACACCTGAAAATAGTATTTGTTTTCAATTACGATAAGTGATGAAATGTGAAAGAGCACTCATTATGTGAATTGATCTTCTACTAGTCAATAGATGCTGTTGCTGATGTGATGAGAAGACCATTTTATATGGATTCTGCAAGAGCTAAAGAATTTGGTGTCATTGATAAGGTAATTCTTTAATCTATGTCATGCTCTACGTATAAAAAAATAAAAATTGTTTGATACTTTTCTGGACTGAATTCTCAATTGTGGGCCTCAGATACTCTGGCATGGTCAGGAAAAGATAATGGCAGATGCAGCCCCACCAGAAGAACGGGACAAGAATGTTGGCATCAAAGTCCTGTATGCAATTTAATTTGTATAATTGCATAAATTGTAAGTAAATTCATCTTAATTTTTTTCAAACAGAGTATGTAGTGGCATTCTCGAATAGGAATTGCTAGTGAAGACCATATTTTCCCTAGAAAGGGACCTCGATAAAGCTTTAGAAATTGACTTTTGATTATTGCAGTATTCCAGGAAATGTTCTGTAGAAAGTAAGCTTAGATATACTGTGGAGATATCATTAGTTTCCTATTGAGTGTGCAGTTGTGGACTGGTGACACTCCGTCTGATCTAGAAGGAGATTGTCAAGCCATAATGGCAGGTTCTGAACAGCAGCTCAAAAAACTTGCAATCAGGCCATCACCTGCAAAACGTAGGAATCCTAGTCAATTTTCAGGATAGGAAGTAGTATTTAAACTTTGAGGCGCATGTCCTGAGAACTGATCAGGTTTTCCTTTGATTTGTAGGTGATGGCCCAGTTGCGAGAGGCGATCCGAACCTGCTCTTAGGGATTGTGTATCAACTTCTAGACTGGAGTGGAGTGTGACCGGTCCAGCTCATCTGCGATCTGCATCCCTGCCACCCCCAGTGTCACCAGGCTTTCCAGTTTACTATATGGTTTATTAGACTCCTTTGTATATGATGAATTATGCTAGGAATTTCTACCATGCTGAGTACCAGAGGTGTCAGACTAAGGATGTCTCGGCAGTGGGACCATATCGCTAGTGTTGCATGAGAATAGTGTTGAGATAGCAAAGCATACGCAGCAGGACTGTGTTCATCATGTGGCGATGATCCGTTGGAGGCTTGGGGCATCATGAAGTGTTTCAAGAAATAAACCAAAACGGCTTGGGTCATCATAGAAATTTTTCGGGAAAACAAGGTTGAATGGTCAACGTTCTGCCCTCTTTTCGGGTTCCCCTCATAAACTGACTTTCCACTGTGTTACCTTTTGAATATTTAGTATGGAGCATCAGATAGTTTCTGGTTCTTTTAACTGTTATAGTTAGTTGTGTCTAGTGGTCAACCCGACTCGAGTCAAAAGGGCTTGTCTTGGGGACCCCTAGTGGTACAGGAGTTATAGTTAGCTATTAGCCTGGACAGGTTAGACTCTTTTTAAATAACCTCGGATACTATTGGGAGTGATGGTTGAAAATGCAACTCTCCGCTCTGTTTTTGATCCCCCAACCCCAACAAAAACAAAAAAAAAAATGGTTTCCCGAATGTTACTTTTTTGGAGATTTCATTTGGTATTTAGACAGTATGTGATTATCTTAACAGGTATAGTTAATTGTGTTGAGCTTGGGGGGGACTGGGTTGGGGAGTCGCGCATATATCTCACGTCTTTATCATGGTTCTTAGCTGAGAGCCATTGTTGTGATTCATTTGCTCTGTTGTACGTGGATTTCCATTAAACCATTTAAAAGAGTTGCTTATACAATGCAGTTTTATTAGAATCTTACGAAGAAAATATCAAACAGCTCTATGCATATTAAGCTAATTGAGCCAATTGGCAAACTACTATTTTTTGCAGGATTATCGAGTGGGTATACCAAATGTGGCTGGTAAACATGTTGATAAAGAGCTGAAGTTAAATTATATGGAGTGTGTGAGCTATCAATGATAAAGCATTGAAATCGCAGTAATGAGAAAGATTCATGTCATAAGCAAGGATTAAACTTTAGACTTTCTACTGGGAGTAGTTCAAGATAATTTCCATTTCCACAAGCTTCTTATAGTGAAGAATATAGTGGGTACAGAAACATATTTAGTTGTTTGTTTAGCCCAAGATATAGGAGAATTGACTCATCTTTTTTTTTTTTTTTAATTTAAATTACAGATTGGGATATTGGAGCAAATTCTTGCATCAAATTGTCATCATGCCGTTCTTTTTAATTTCCTTTTTGTTTGTATACTGCTAATGATCTACAAAGCAAATTTCGGTGGCCTAAATTGAAGCCAAAATGAGATTTGAAATGAAAAGTGATGTTTGAAAGTCTCTTTTCATTTTTGTGCTCTTTGGAGAGAGTCTACTTTAATAGATGGACGAAAAAGAAAATATTTTTACTTTATGCCTAGTTAAAAAGTGATTAGACTTGACTATGAAAATTTTGTTTAGTTTGATTTTTCTCATTAAGTCAACTAACTTTATAATTAAAAATTAAGCATGTAAAAAAGTCAAAGTATGCCAGCTTTTTGAGGAATAGTGTAAATAAATTCATTATTTTTCGTAAATTATAGTTCATATAATTTATATACAACTAAAATCATTTTTTAAACACAAAAGATTGTAAGAAATGCATCAGGTTTCTCACCCTATTTCTACCTTAGAGGTCAAGTATCTGAGGAGTCTAAGGTAATATTTAATTGTATCTTAATGTATTTTAACAGTTTATCTCTTAATGCATTTTAATGTTTAAAATTGGGATAAAAAGATTTCATCTGAATGTATCTAAATCATTAAGATACAAATATAAGTCTAAATTATTCAGAGATTTTTTTAATACAATAGGTTGTTAAAATGTATTAAGAGGTGAGCTATTAAGATATAATCAAATACCTTTTAAATTCCATTCGAGCTAGTCCCTTGGAAACTCTCTATCTTGGAAGCCTCTTAGCTATAAGGACACTAAAAAATTATTCTTGATGAAACGCAAAAAAAAAAAAATTATTTGTACATTATGTATAGAAAAAAATATTACGTTGGAGACTAAAAGTTATTTTTTATTTAATATCTGAAGGCAATTTTTTCTACACAAAACTGTATTGAAAAAAAAAAAGAGAAGTAATAATTTCTTATTTTCTTGAATTGCTAGATATTTTATCCTTAGTAATGAGGTTCAAAGTCAAAACACAGGGAGTGGGAGAGAGATGAGAGAGAAAAGAGTGATGGAGTAATGGGTATTCTTCCTCCATCTCTCCCCTCCATCAAGCTTGTGTTCCTTATTTCTCTCTCCTTCGCAGCCGCTTCCTCATCCTACTACACATTTCATTCTCACTCTCCCCCAAAATCCTCATCCTCTCGCTTCTTCCTTAAACCCTTTTCTAAACCCAATTCCCAACCAACCAAACCCAAAGCCTCCGCCTCTGATCTGCTCTCTCTTCTGGGTACACCTCAACAAGCCTCCTCCATCAATACCCATGAAGCCCAGCAGCTCCGATCCTGCTTCAAATTTCTAGTCCCTTTTTCTCCGACCCAATCTGGCCCCGAGCCCGTAGCCCGTTCAGCTCGACGCACACTGGGTTCTTGGCCGGATTTTAGGAAGAAGGAAGAGAATGAACTTGTTTGGTGGCCACCGGCGCAGGTGATGGAGCTCGCTCGGCTTGCCGTTGATTCCGGTGGAGATCCGGCGGCTATTCAGCGTGCCCTTGATCCCACCATTATTCCTGTGAGTTTGCTATATGTATACATATGTTATGCTTTTTGTTTGTAATTAGGCATTTGCAGTGTATTAGTGTGTGTGAACAATTTTAGATAGTGAAGAATTTGTTTTTTAAGACTTCTAATTGTGGCTGTGAATTCACTCTATTATCTCTGATTGTGTGTACTATTTGAGCCTCAAGGTTAACAGTGAAATTATGAATTAAGCACGCAAATTATGAAGTTAAGCACATAAATTATGAAGTTATTAGAGCTTCAAGGTTGCCACATTATCATCATTGTCCAATTTATATTTTTGGATCTGGTTTCTGCGGAATTTGACCCGCTCCAGTCCAGCCACGCTAGTCCCTTGGTGGAGTGTATCATCCAGTACAATGTTCACAAAATTGACAAGTGGCCTAAACAATAATGAAGGGTCCAGATTTGTGTTAAAAACAGTTTTTTTATAAAATATTTTTCCAATAACAGTGAAATTTTCGTGGCAAAATCTAGTCCGTTCAATTAGGACTGAGTCTTTATTTTCCTAGACAAGTACCAACCTTTTCAAAAATATGAACACAAAAAAAGTTTATTGAAGCTTCAAATTCATTCATCATCTCAACTTCTCCTGCTTCCGACTTGTTTTCTATGCCAATGCAACTGAAGACAGATAAGTGGTAGATAGGTAATGCTCACAGTACATGCATGATAAGCTGGAAATTTTATGGTAGTCCTCTTTGATTATTTGAATTTCGCCACTCTTCGTATTGCTACTGACACATTTCTGATAGATACTAGTAACTGAAATGCACACTTATAATAATTTAACAGGTACCTGATATTGAAGGATCAAAGGAAAATCGATGCGAGCTTACAAGAACTCCTTTTGGGCGGCGCTTTATAAGTGAGGTTGGCATCACAAAATAGATTCATATATTCGTGTATGAGCGGGGTGCTCATGGGTGTATGCTTCTCCTGTATCTTATATTTGTTGTCTAGTGGTTTTTACATTATTTGATGATTATCTTTATTTACATTTTGTTTCGTGTAGGAATTAAATTCATACCTAGAATTTTTATTTGAAATTATTGCTGTTCGAGGTCCCAATGTTGGATTGAATGTATCGCTAAATCGCTATGACTTCTTTCATGGTCACATTTTTCTTGCTACGGATTCAGGAAGACTTGGTATTTTGTAAGTCGATGTACTCTATAATCTCCAGCTCTTTTCAATCGGGCTCAGTAAGATGCAAGCTTTTGTATGGCTTATAATGTGTATCGTCTTTTTGCTATAGTTTTTTATTAAACACATGAAAATTAATTTTCCCTTCTTTTGCTAATTCTCATGACCGTGACTAGAGGAGTCCATCTTACTCTTTTGACTAGCTATTGAACTTTTGGTGCACAATTGGCAGATTTCATGCTAAAGAGTACCCAGCATATGACAAAGAAGTGTTTCCATACAATATGGGTTACTGCCAAAAAGGTACATCTTGGCATTGTTACATCTTTAATCTACTTCGACGAAGTTTTTGTCTATCTCTGCAATCCCTTACTGATTTAGATTGGGTCAATTTGGAATGCTTGACTATGTACTGATTGTTGATTCGTCAGCTAATCTACTTCAAGATAAAAAAAAAGAAAATGAAAAAAGAAAATCAAGGATAATGGAGAAACTGAAAACTAATAATGGTAATTGTACTATTACTTTTTACTACCAAAAATCATGCACTAATTTGTTCTGATACTTGAATGAAGAAGCTCACTTGGTCAAATGGTAACTACTTTGCGTAAATGAAAGAAAATCATGAATCTACCTTATAAAAATTTTAGCTGTTTTACTTGGTACTCTACAATTAGCATCATTTCTAATATTTGTTCTTCAGGGTCAAATGTGACATATGATGATTCAATGAATCTACGGAACATTCTATGG
This sequence comes from Aralia elata, assembly GCA_034770075.1. Classification (NCBI taxonomy): domain Eukaryota; kingdom Viridiplantae; phylum Streptophyta; class Magnoliopsida; order Apiales; family Araliaceae; genus Aralia; species Aralia elata. The sequence continues at coordinate 10,931,924 of CM068388.1, read as the reverse complement.
CTGGCTCCATTGCCAAGTACTTCCACTAAAGCTTGGTTGGCACCCGGTACCTCTTCTCACCTCTATCTAGTCGTACCACATTTTTCGTGTCTATGTTAATCACGTGCAAGTAGTTTCCAGTTCTTGATAATGACTGTTGGTGTCATGCTAAGATTGTTATTTTGTAGTCACATCAGCTAAGTGCACGTCCTTGGAAACTGATTCATATGCATATGCGAATATACATTGCATCTATTGTTTGAAAGCAATTCTTACTAAAAATTGTAGGATGAATTGAGGTGATTACTTCAGAGCTCACTCTGTTTTTCAATAATAAAGAAAAAGAGGGAAGGGTTTTGGCATTTTTTAATAAAGAAAAATATGTAAGACATGAGAAGTCCAAAAAATATTTTGGACTTCAGTGTTTTAAATGTTTGGTTTGGAGAGAGAATGCTCGGTAAAAGCCTGTGGAGTTCTAGTTTGGAAGTAACTGTGACTACAGTGAACTGGAACCTCCACTTTTACTAGTTAAATTATTTGAAGTTTTGAAGTCGTAATGCTGTAACCTTGAAAGCAGATACCAATACATCATGTTAGTGTGGGGAAATAGTTTGAGAGGGTGAACTTTAAAGACGAGATATTTGACTTTGTTTTGATCTTTTTGACAGGAGTCTTGGTGGTCTTGGATGCACGTCCGGATGGAATCATATATAGGGATCTCATACCTGAATATGTAAATTTTGCGAGGACATTATATGAAGGTTTTTGATTCATTTTTTTTTTCTCTATTCATTACCAATCATTAATCACACTGTTCATAATTTGTGCAATGAGTTAATAATAATGAAGTTTTATTTTGTTCTCTTTCTATCAGAGGATTTTGGCGACGTTGTAGCTGATGTTAATTACTTGAATGCTGGAGGTGCTGCTCCTGATTATAAGATATTCATATGTTGACACCCTTCTGAAGGTATAAAGCATCTATTTGGCTATATCCCTTGATGACAATCTCAACTTTGTCTAATATCATTCTTCCATCTTACAGAATATGATTTTTGTTCTATTTTCGTTCTTCTTTCTGGGGCTGAGGCACCAATTCTATATGAACTGCTTGATGAAGATTATTTGAGGTCTAGAATACAAAGAGATTTTAGAAGCCTATACCAAAAAGTCAACAAGAAGATGATACCCCAAGAAGGGGTTCTATTTAATCCGACCTTTTTCCTTGTAATTATAAAAGACCTTAGAAACAAACATTGAGTGAACATTAATTTATTAATATAATGATAACATTATATTAATAAATTATTGTTATTTATAAGATAATAAATTTTTTACTGCGCGGTAGCCCACCTAGAAAAAAAATCCTGACCTTGCTTGGAACCTGCCGGAGTTGGAAGCCCAACAGTCCGACTAGTCGGATAGAGATGGTTGCAGATAAGATCTTTCTGCATTTTATCACATTCAAATCAAATGACAATGATGACTCTGCAACTTATGGATCAAGTAAAGCTATATATGTATGAGGTAATTAATGGGGCCAAGGCCTATGTTTTTCATCTTCTTAATTTGATTAGATACTTCATGATCTTGAAACCCAAAATTATAACAAAAATATGTCAGATTTTTATTTCGGATATAGATAAAATGTCATTATAATTTGTAAATAAGTATAAATGTATGGGTAGTTTATTGATGTTTTTACTCGTACAAGAGCTGGTAAATTTTTTCTGCAAGATACCCTCTCCGTTACAAAATTAGAAGTACATTTATGTGGTCTTAAGTTCTTAACAATGGATAATCGAACAAAAATTATCTACTTTATTTGAAAAAAGTTTTGGAGAATTGTACTGTACAACCCACTAATACTCTGTCTAGATAAAATAGATAGTTTTTATCTAATTACCTGAGATTAATCATCTTAATATTAGTTAAGAACTTAACTATGATGAGATGAATAGATGATGCTAGAAATAATATCCTTCGTTCTACAAATGAAGTCTCATTTGTGAAATTTACAAAAACAAAGAATGTGTTTTTGTTTCACAATTACGCCTAAAAAGAATGAGTTGATAGTACAGTAATGCTGATGGAATTAGACTGATATTTTTTGAACATTTTGTCATTTAAAAGTGGGCTCTTTTTGTGAAATTGGAAAAATAATAATAAATGAGTCTCTTTCTGTGGAACATATAGTAGTAAAAAATTATAAATATCATGTCACTTTATAATTATAAAGTAAAAATATATCTCTTTTTCAAAATCAATTTTTCAAAATAATTCTTTTGCTACAGAAGGATTAATATATCATTTTCCGAATAATATTCATTCACTTTTTTGTTGGAATGCCAATAGGACTACCTATACCAGTTGGCGTTTGATATCAAGGTCCTTCAGAGTATTTGACTGGCATAAGCGGATCCTATTTACAAATGTCAGGATATTCCAAATATTTAACATCACTTATATTTGAAACAAATTTGGGAAATACATATGGACCATGGCCTCAGCCATCTAATAAAGATGGCGTTCAATTCTCATATAAAGTGTTAGATGGTAGTTATATTTCTGGATTCCATGGATTTTATGGTTGTGGTGGTAAAACTTTTACCGATACGCTATCGGTGTTTATGTGAGACCTTTATCATCAGTAATTATTTTACCACTGTCTAATACGAATCAATAAATGATACCTCGAAGATTCAATTAACAGTTCACTTAGTCAAGAAATTCTGGGGTAACAGTCTAAATTTTTATGAATAAATGTGAATGAAGGTGTTTGCAACGTGTGTGAACTTAATTAAGAAACAAAAGTTCAAGATTGCAGATTCTGATAGATAGAAATTGTTGATTATTTCTTCAAATTTTATGGGATATGTCTTGATTTGTATTACCTATATAAGGATCCTTTCTGCTGATTGTAAAACACCTTTGAATGAAATAAATTTATATTTACTTAATATTGGTGTGTATGCAAACTAATACCTTGAAGCCAAGCCACAAAACTTAATTAATGGCATCAATATTGATCATGTGAGTATCTTTTGTGATTCTATTTAGACAAGTATCATAATGTGATCATATGGTAAGAATTTTTAAAATAAAATTTATGAATAATTACAGTTTCATGCACTATCAGTATATACATTATAAATTATAACATTTCACTAATGGAATATTTATTTTAAATATTATTATTTTTTATTTATGACATTATAATCTAAACACCATTTGTATATGCGGTCAGTTAGTGTCTCAAATTTTAAGTCATTTACAAATTGGGCCGTTAAATAGTCCACTGAACTATTCAAGCCAAGTTTGGCTCGTATCCTTCTTTCACTTTACAAGTCTATAATCAACTTGCAGAATAAGACATAGCTAATATAAATTCTATCTCTCCTCCTTTCTTGAAAGTTTAAATCACTGTATTATTTTTGAGGCAGGATAAGCCGATGGTTGAAGACAGTAGTTTTGAAGATGATCAGCTAGTTAAGGCGAAGAGAAGTTGAGAGAAGAGATTCTCCAAGAAGCAAAAGAGGTAAAAGGTAAAGAAATTATTTTTTCATGTAAAATTTTGTTCTCACTTTGTAACGATTTTTTTATCAATAAATTCATTTTTTTTTCTCTGGATATGTAGTTGCTCACTTTATATAAGTCATGTTTAAATTTTTGAACTATTTACATTAAGAATTGATGATTGTTTGAAACTACTAATTTTGTCATCATCAAATACGGGGAAATTGTTATTACAATGCATGTCTTTAGATTTGATGCTGATATGTGAAATTAATGTATATTTGTAACTAGTAGATTTTGTACAGTCCTTAAAATAAAATTGATGTAAAAAGACTTACTTTAGAGATCAAAATTGTTAGGTTAATCAATTTCGTAGAGTGAATCTAATATATAGATCTTAAGTTTGAAGTCGATCGTAAAGTAAGCAGTTGAAATTCGTAGAGTCTACAGATTATAGTTCTGAAGATCGTAGAGCTACAACTGTCAGTACTCTAAGTTTGTAAAATTGTCAAGTCAAACATCAGAGTTCGTAAAGTACAAGCAGTGATCGAAGAATTAGAGCAAAGCTAGAGATCATCAAGCTAAGAAGAGATGAAGACTTAAGTCTTTCAAGACTAAGAAGAAGCATCGTAGAGTATACTGAAATTAAGTATAAAACGTAGAGCTTGCCTAACCAGATACTCTACAACTGGACACTCAACTTTATGATTAGGAAAAATCGCCGAGTGCATTAGCTCTGACATGGACTGACAATGCCGATCTTCATAGAGTGAAGACCCCAAGGTAGTTTGTTAAAACCCTTGTAGTTAAGGAGAAGGGCATTTAAAAATGTGTCTAACAACTATATTGGTGAAAAAATAACATCCATGTGCTTGTTTCTATAGCAGTCAGTACGATGAAAGCGACATGTCATAGTCGAAAGCTGACACACCTTTTCACAAGCCAACAATCTGAGATCTACAAGTGTCCAAGTCTTAACGGAGCAACGGTAACTTTTCAACAGGAAGATTTCGAGGAAGGTCTATAAAAGGCAAGTAAATTCAAACAAACAATAACAAACAAACGATCACAAAGTCAAATTATTGTCATTTCAAAAAGTCTTATACTCTATGATTTTAAACATCTTATTATGCTACTAAGTCATTATGTGTCGAACTTAAAGCAACTTAGCATCACCTCAAACACATTATTCTTTCTGTGATTATTCGGTCTTAGTGACCTTTGTAATCAAGTCTTAGTGATTTGTTTTAAGTCTTTGTGACTTAAAGAAATCTTAGTGATTCAATCGTTGTAACCGTTCTTAAAGAACAAATCACCCATCCTTAGTAGATTATACCTACTCAAGGAGTCGAATAGTGAACTAGGAAATCTTTATGCTCCGAACCACTTAAAATCTCTCGTCTTAATTACTGTCAACATTTATTTTCCTGTTGCATTATTTTAAGTATCCTACGATTTAGTTCTGTGACTTATTTCCATATTTGATCACTAAAGTTAGAGTTATGATTTTTCTATAATCTTTGAAGGAGTTTTTCTAAACTATCATTCCGTTGTGAATAACTATCTAATTAATTTATTTAATTATAAATTAGTAATAACTCTTTAAAATCAAAGTGTTTAAAAATCTATTCAATCTTCTTTCTAGATCTCTCAGTGCCTTTGAGAATAACAAATAATACTAATTAATATTTTTAATTTGTGTAATATGTATTTTTTTTTCTGTCTAAGTGTGGTTTTGTACCCGCAACCGCACCTCAACTGCAAGAAACCGAATTGACGCGATTGCTAAAAATTAAAAATTACATATTGCGGTTGCGGTGAGAACTTAAAACCGCATCGTGCTCTCCCTTACTTAATTATAGTTTATTATTAATTTTAAATTATTTGATAAAATATTAAATGAGTGGTGTTAAGTTCAATTAAACTTGATTCGCTGTTAGATCATAACTGATTCACTAAACAGACCAAATTTATATATTAAATTTTAAGTTATGATCACTAAGCGGACCGAATTTATATATTATAATTTAAACTTGTTTAAAATTCAACTAAACTCAATTACGTAAACGAGTTTGAGCTCAATAAATTTCAACTCAGTTGAGTCAACTTGACATTTTTATATTTTTAAAATAATATATACAAACAGTATTACTATTATGAATTATAACATTTCACTAATGAAATACTTAATTTAGATTTTTTTTTTTTAAATATTTATGACATATTATAATTTGAACATCGTACTTATACACTATTAATGCCTCAAATTTGAACTCATTTATGAATTGGGGCGTTAAATAATCCATCGAAATATCCAAGCTTGGTTTGGTTCATATCCTTCTTACACCCTATAAGCCTATAATCAACTTACGGGACAAGACAATGCTAATATAAATTCTCTCTCCTGCTTTCATGGAAGTTTAAATGTATTATTTTTGAGGCTAAAGAAATGGCGACACCGATAGTTGAAGACAGTAGTTTTGAAGGCGTCGATGGTTAAAGACAGTAGTTTGGAAGATGATTAGCTAGCTTCTATGTACACTAACAACATTGTTAGGGCTTCTCGCCTTCTCGATAATAAGATTTGAATCCTCAAGTTCATCTAACTTCTCTCTCCCTCCCTCTAGATGTATATTTATATATGTTAATTTAATCAATTAAAAATTTTATTTGTATCTAAAGTGCACAAATTTTTATGTATGATGGAACAGGAGTCGCATCAAACTAATTTGGATTTAAATTCGTTTAAAGAAAAGATTAAGGAGAATGAAGAGAAAATCAAACTCAACAATTAACTCACATCACAAACTGTTTTAATATATAACTAAATTTTAGCTTCCTCCAATACTTAAATGAATAAAAAATAAAATCTTAAAAATAAAGACTATTTTCAACTTAAAATCACACACACCATAAATTGTAGTACCAAACTAATTTTTATCTCTTTTTGATATTTATATTAATAGTCACTCTAGTTTCATGATTTATACCCTCAATTTTGGCATGATATATAGTTGTTGTCATGCAAATAGTGTTTCTTATATTTGTCCACAATTTTAAGTTTTCTAAAAAGGTACCCTTTTTTTTTCTTTCTAATCAGCAGTTCATTTAATGAAGACATTTTGTCGTAAAAGTCTAAATTCTTACAAACAAATGTGAATGAAGTCGCTTACAAAGCGTGAAGTGCTGAATCAAGAAACAAGATTGCAGATTCTGACGTGTAAAAATTATAGATTATTTTTTTTTTCAAATTTCATGAGATATGTTTTAGTTTGTATTACCTGTATAAGGATCTTTTATGATCTTTGTTTGATATAGCAATTTTCTCTTTACCTTCTTTTATCACAAGTGCTTTTTTCATATCCCAATCTCCCTCAATTTCAACGGTTTCTGTTCTCCTTCTCTATTGCCACCACCTTCAAACTCTGTATTCGGTAGAGAGGTGTAGCTGGAAAAAAGTGAAAGTTTCAACCCAACGAAATTATTAATCAAAATGTTATCTTCATGACAAAGGCTGTTCACACTTTTATCGTTTAAAAGTAAGGATGGTGAAAATTTTTAAAACTCGAAATTACCGTAAAGGTAATAATATTTCAATTACTTTATTTAATTTTTGGAATCCAAAATTTTAATCAATAATGTTTTGATGATTAAATAATAAATATAAAAACTGCACATTCAAAATTACGTGTACAATTATGATTGGTTATATATAATCATTGACTTGCGTGAATTATCAACTAATCATATTTTGACATATCATTTTTGTTAATTACTTTTGGTAATAGCGGTTTAAATTCATAACCTACTTAACAATAGTTGTATAACATTGCGACTACTCATGTGAATAGTCGCATGTTACAAGTCACAAGATGACTCATTTTCCTAATCTTAATTTGGACACATCTTTTTACCATATTTAAAACACCAAATTTAACAATTTGAAAAAAAAAAAAAAAATCTTGGATCTACATTTAATTTCCTAAAACTGATAGGTTGATATCAAATGACTAGTGAATGTCATAAGCATTTGGTGACATCATTGAGCTTTTATACCAGCGATGGTGGTGTCCATGGACTTTTTGAGAACAATTTGGTAGCCAATATTTCATTCTCTGTTGATGATGGCGCTACTGTTAGACTTTATGGACATGCTTGAAAATGCCATGCACAACCCCCTTTCTCGCACCCTTTGGTATTTTCAAGAATCTTGATACGGAGTTCTTAATATTCTAAACACTTATATGGCCAATAAAAAGAACTATTTTTGGTAAAATAACTACCACAACCCGAAATGAAATAAACTATTGAGATAAACAAGCATCTGATATTGAATCTCTCCCGCCCCAACAATTATCTCTCCTCTTTCTTCCCATATCCTTCTACTAAGCGAATGTGGATTTTGAAGTTTCCCAGTTTTCAGACTGGTAAAACAACCATCAACATATAATAATTCGAGGAATGACCATTGCATTCAAACACAATGTTCAAGTCTGTTTTTGGATTAAAATCATTGGCATGTTTGTTTTAATATACAACTAAATTTTAGCTTCCTCCAATACTTCAATGAATAAAAAATAAAATCTTAAAAATTAATAAAGACTATTTTCAGCTTAAAATCATACACAACATAAATTGTAGTACCAAACTAATTTTTATCTCTTTTGATATTTATATAAATAATCACTCTAGTTTCATGATATATACTCTCAATTTTGGCATGATAGTTACTGTCATGCAATTCTTTTTTCTCTTATATTTGTCCACAATTTTAAGTTTTCTAAAAAGGAACCCACTAAGTTCTACCTATTTTTTTTTATTTACTCTTTTGTAATTAAAATTACAATACATAAATGAATGCCTCAAGTTTTAAAAGGATACTTTTCAACTTTAATAAATTAATCTTGTACTTAGGTGTATTTTTCTTGATCAGTGCACATTATTTTTTCAACTTTAATAAATTAATCATATACTTTGGGATATTTTTCTTGATCAGCACGTAGTGCTTTTTAATGTCAACTTGATTCCATCTTTTATATATGCCTTGAAAACCGAGTGATTGAGCTAATAAGAGTAGAACAAGATAGAAAGAAAAATGGTATGAATATTTCTTACTACTATAGTTTTGTGTAAATATATTCATAGCTTTTGGGTGAATATATATTTTGAAAAATAATTAATTTTCTTATTATTTTTGCATGCAGTCTGAAATTGTAGTTGGGCCATGTAGAGATTCAAATGACGAAGGGCTTGGAGCGTAGTGGAGTTGGAAGCCCAACAGTCCAATTAGTGGGATAGAGATGGTTGGAGATAAGATCTTTATGCATCTTATCACATTCAAATCAAATGACAATGATGACTCTGCAACTTACGGATCTCGTAAAGCCATGTTAGTGTTTAAAATTAGAGAAGATGTTGTAATTGTTGAATTTTTGCTATAAAAATCCTATTTATCAATTTATTTAATGTTTATTTATTTGTGTCGGACATTAATTTATTAATAAAAGTACATCATTCATCATTCATTAAATGATCATTTAGTTTGTTTATATATATCTCCATATTATATATGTTATGGTTTTATGTGTATAAATAAATGTTATACACAGAAGATATAAATCATATGTAATATATAAATAAAGAAATAATGGTTTATAACCTAAGATAATTTGGAGATATTATCCTGTAGGTTATAGTGTTTTAACAAAGATAATTTATCTTAATTATAGAAGTTGGACTTCTAATTAAAGTATTAGTGCATTAACGGTGTGCATTAAACGGATCATGTGACAATATTTTATTTATAAAATATTTTCACATAAATACTAATTTGTAAAATTTCTTAATTTTGAAATAATAATGGACTTAATATTGTTATATATATTAATTTGATGTTCCAATGAGTGAGATTACATCGTATTAATTAATACCTCAGAATGTTGATTAATATATTTAATTAAAATTAGGAACATTATTATTGTCAAAACATCTATAAGATTTTTCATAAGATAATTTATCATTGATCATAGAATCTTGGCCGAGTCTTTTAATATTTATTATTAAAAGGATTGATTTAATTGTTAAATCAATTTATGATCAAATAGAGATAAATTGTGGACTTATGAAATTAGTTTAAATGTAACACCCCCTTCTCAAATAGGAAAGGGAGGTCACGTGCAAAGCATAACAAACCTCAAAATAATAAAACAGAGCACTAATAACTCCAATAAATTTAATAGTGATAATCCATCAATGTCGAATTAAATACAATTCTCCAATATCAAGGCAGAATAATCAAAATTTAAAATCAGGTAAACCTAGATGGTCAAAGGAAACTCTCTCATCACACTTGCCCTGAATCACCATGCAAACTTATCGGAAGAAAAACACAGCATGAGCCAAATGCCTAGTATGAATATAGATATACAAAAGATGCACAACTGAAATACGAAATCAACTGAGACAAAATACTGAACAAAGCCACAAGCTTAAATACCAACGAAAATATGACCTTCAAAGTCTGAGTGGAATATATCTGAATCAACTGAATTAACGAGACAAACAAATAGAGTATAAAATAATGAACTAAAATAACTAACTTAATTAATTGAACTGAACAGAAACGAACGAAACTAACACAATAAATTAATAGGCTGAATCAAATGGCTGAGTGTTATAATTTCATACTGAGCTCAAATACAAATAGCCAAAGGCTAACAAAATACATCAGTATCATGATGTATGCAAATCAAACCGGATAGTACGCACGACACATACGTCATTAATCCGTCCAAACCAATCAAATCAAATCAAATATTGGATCGACCCATACGTATCCTGAACAAATATATCAAATGGCCAAAGCTCACACACCAGAGCATACAAAAGAATACGTCGTGGACTGATCACACCGCCACAGAAGGTGTCATGCCCCGGTGTCAAGAGGACATGCATGTGGTACCCCCACAGGTGGTTAGCTTAAGTATATCCTAATAATCAAACTACAAAATGTAAGCCAAAAAAGTGTTCAAATCACAAGGCTTACATGACCATCTCCAAATGACATCGAATCATTTCAAATACGAACATACTTCACTATCACAAGATACCAACGATCAAAATAACTCCCGAATGTGAACAAAAATATACGAAGAATGATACAAACGAATAAAGTCTCCAAAATATATTGACTTGTATATTTCTACAAATGTCAAAATAAATACTAACGTGATAACCTAATTTAAATAGTACAAATACGAATTTTAAACGTCAAAATGTAACCATCATATGAATTTCACAAGAAACAATTATGTGAAACAATAACAAAATTCGAAACGAGGAACAAAACGAATTAATTAACTTTCACAAGAATATCGTTGAAGGAGTACGGAATCCGTACTTAATACGCAAAACCACTTATAACACACTTCACAAAATCTTACCCTCAAATGTCAACGATATCAAATACGAAATGTTATTCACCATCTAAACATATCCACCTCAAATTAAATATAATCCAAACTAATAATTTCAAAATAATTCGTAATTCATTCAAGGTGCATTTAATTATCGTCTTAAATCAATTATTAATAATCCAAAATTTTATATTTCAAATATAACTCCTTAAATTCCTTCCGTCCGAGCTAATCACACAAATTAATAGAAATAAATTAATAAATCATATGTTAAATTACTAATTAATAATTTTCTTTTCTTAAGATTTGTTGTTATTATTATGCAAAACTTTAAACTGACCATAAATTAACTATACACTGCTCATAATATAATTTTTCTCCATCCGAACTAATTATCAAAATAAATAAATAATATATATTTGAAGGTTAAATTATTAATCCTTAATTATCTTATTATAAAATTTCATTTTATTAGTGTTATATTATTATCATAATATAAGTAAACTTTTAAAACTGTTAAAGTATGAGATTCTACGCATCTATTTATGGCACATCCGTTCAAATCAATATAAGTAAAGTGCATAATCTGACAAAATACTATAATTAAAATCTCACTTTGCAATCCTTCACCCTCCGTTCCAAACAAGTGAATAATCAATTCATATGAACATATATAATGTATACACCTGATATATACATATATACACACATATAAATAATACTAACAATAGGCAACCATATTCTAGACCGCATGCTCATTCCTTATATATATAAAATAAATTCTTATCATTCCATGTGCTGCCCATCATAAGTATAAAAATCAGAATAAAACTTTTATGTTTTCCTTATCACATGCACTCCTTTTATTGTTATTAATCTCAATTATCTCTATTAGCAATCCAATCACAACAGTCATAAACTAAAGGAACAGATTACCTGAAAATAATCAGCAATTGGAATATAAGTTATTCTCCTTCGCCACTCCCGTTCCGTTCTCTCCTTTTTTCTTTCTTTCTATTTTTGTTGGGAGGGTATATGTAAGAAAGAGAAAAAAAATAGGACGATGAAAGATTTATGTTTAATTATTATTATTATTATTATTATTATTATTATATTTTTTCAGCAACTTTTCGTCTTCTCTCTCCTTGTCTTTAATCAGACTCTCTTTCTTCTATGTTTCAGCCAAGAGGATGGAATGAATGGAAAATGGGTGGAGTATTTATTAACTATTCTTTTCTTTTCCCAAAAACTTTTCCTCTTCCTTTTTTTTGACTTTTAAAAATTAACTTTTTATTTATTTTTTTTATTTCAAATGTTTGAAAAATTCTGGGATATTACATTAAATGTATCGGAATTATATTAATTGATTCTGAAATATTTATGTACATTTATGGAGAAAATATTTACAGTTTATTAGAAAAGAGTTTATTTAATTAATTTCTGGACTGAAGTGCAATTACAATTATTTAGTTAAATTAATTATAATTAATATTTATTTTGAATATTATTATTGGATAATAATTTTTAGATAAGTATTGGAGTCAGAAAAGGAATCCCTTAGGATCCCCTTCCTAGCCTAATATAGACCAGATTCATAAGAGATGATAAAGATCAATGTTATTATATATATCATTGATCAGAAACGAATTTAGTACTTTTTTCATCAGAAAAAAACAAAAAATTCGTATTCTCTCTTTTCAGCCTAAGAAAAACAAAGTTAGGTTTTTCAAAAAGAGGCTTTGAAGACCACACTCAAGATTTAGCATAAGGTCATAGGAAGGAAGATCTTAAGGATATAAAAGATTGTACGGATATTAAAACGTGTTAATCCAATCAAGCACTAGGTAACAAATTTCGTACTTTTGATACATGGATTATATATATTTGTTGTTTCATATAAATCCATAAAGACGATCTTGGTTTTATTTTATTATTTTTTTTAAAACCTATTTTTGAAAAAAAATTCCAATAGTAATAACCCACTAATACTTTGCCCAAATTTGCTATACGTAATGATTTATACACTGATTGTGGAGATTTTATTAGGGGATCCATGTCTTCCAACTAGGAAAAAACCTTCCTATACATTTTCGACACGTGTACAAGAAATCAGAAATGGAGTAAATAAGAATAATGGACCATACATAATTAATACAAATTGGCCCCACATGTTATGGGTTACTAGCTAAGAAAAATAATTATTCATGCTGAAGATTCTAATAAATAGACTACTTTTTAGTTTTTTACTTCTATGAGTTTACTGTTCTCTTTTTGATAAATTTATTTCTTTTTATGCATTGTTTGTAATTTTTTTTAAAAAAAATTGATGCTTTAGTTTCACATATTTTTTTTTACTTTTTAAAGAATTATTAAAAATAATATTAAAATTTTATATTTAATTTAATCAATTAAATAAAATCTTAATTTTATATATTAATCTATATTTTTTATAAGACACCAATTAAAAACGAGCAGAGGGGTACTATTACTTATAATAAAAATGAATTAATATTGTTATATATGACAATAAATTCATATTGAGAGTCTCTATTAAGAAAAAGAATTGAACCTGCGTATTCTTTTTCCTAGTTGAACTAAATAAATTAATATTTTATTTAATTGATTAAATTAAATATAAAATTTTAATATTACTCTTGATAATTCCTTAAAAAGTAAAAAAAATATGTGAAACTAAAGCATCAATTATTTAAAAAAAATTACAAACAATGCATAAAAAGAAATAAATTTATCAAAAAGAGAACAGTAAACTCATAGAAGTAAAAAACTAAAAAGTAGTCCATTTATTAGAATCTTCAGCAGTAATAATTGTTTTTCTTAACTAGTAGCCCATAACATGTGGGGGCCAATTTGTATTAATTATGTATGGTCCATTATTATTATTTACTCCATTTCTGATTTCTTGTACACATGTTGAAAATGTATAGGGAGGTCCTTTTCCTAATTGGAAGACCTGGACCCCTAATAAAAACTCCTGATTGTGGTAATGATCTAACGTAGAAGGTGGGTCCCAGGGGGCAATTCAAATAAATTCAATGTTTGGTAAGGCATTTTAGCGGGAATTTTTTGCAGAGCACTAAGACATATCAGTATCTCTCTCTCCACCATTCTCTCTCTCTCTCCCCTCCCAAACCACCGATCCTCCACCACCGGATCCCCTACCATCAACGCCCCATGACCACTAACTTCGCACCACTACCGATGACGCATCACTCTATTGACCCAGAGGGCAATCCACGTTCATCCACCACCTCAACGGACCGCCACGAACTCCTCTCTCCTAACTACTCTCTCACAGGTTTTGTTCATTCAATTCCCTCCCCCTTAATATTGAACATTTGACTGTAAAATTAGGGCCTTTTAAATTAGGGTTTTGTTTAAATTTCATCAAATTAGGGCATTTTTTCCCTCTCTTACTCTTAATGTTAATGTATAGAACAAAGTTAGGGTTTTTCCCCTCTTCCTTTAAATTAAGGTATCTGATTGTAAAATAAAGGCCTTTTAAGTAAGGGTATCTAATTGAAAAGGCTCAAATAGTTCCTATTTACATTGTTGTAGTTGTAAATTGCTTTAAAAACAAATAAGAAAATCATTTCTTTAGAAAGGCGAGAGATGCTCAATAGAAACCTACAAAATCTTCTCATACAATTAAGTTATTCCCAAGATTTTGTGATTTATAAATCTTTTCACTTACTGAACCTACAAAGTGAATATGTAAATTAATGAATGAAGTTGTGATTTCATTTCATACTGTGCTGCTTTGGATTTTGCGTGTTCATAATGTTGAATGTTAATTATGTTATTATTATCAAGGTTAGTGCGAACTTGGACTGCATCATAGATGGTTTCATCACGATCTAGATTGGTGTCAAACCCTGTTGTAGACATGCGCATCTGTTATTATGATGTTCTAGCTCGAATTTGTGTTTCCAAGAAGGATAGGTCAAGAGGAAGAAGGTATTATGGTTGCCGCAACTATGGGGTTACTCTCCTCTTTATATTTATAAAATTTGTTTGTCCCTCTTTTTGTTAAATTATGTTTTGTATTTGCCTCTGTTTTCACCTTGTGATACGAATTTTGATAGGAAGTAGGGAGATATTGTGGATATTTCGAATGGGTTAAAGTGCCCCCCAATGAAGAAAGAGCAACAAATGGGATGAATAAAAAGTCATTTGAGCAACTTGAAGACTTGAGCTTACTGATGGAAAAAAATACAGAGCTTAAAGAAAAGTTGAAAAATCTGAGAAGGGAAACAATTAAAAAGGAAATAGAAGTTGATAAAGTTAAAGACGCAAACTCAAAACTCATTTTGTGCAGTGTATTGTCATGGACTGTCACTTTGGTTGTAATTTTTACATGGATTTACATGATGTAATGGTAGTTAATTGATTGTAATGGATTGTTAATTGATTGTAATGCTACTTGGATTTGACATTTGCATGATAAATTCCATTTGGGACCTTAAAAATCAACCTGGATTACATGGAGAACATAGTATAAGTTTTTGAGTTTATTCAGTTCGTAAACATAGATATAACTAGAGAATGCTTACGTTATGTCCATGATGAAAACTATCATGATGAAAAAACCAATAATGTGACGCCCCCAAAATAGGTCCACACAACCCATTTTGAGTCGCCAATAACATTCCACAAAATACAAATACAAATACAAATTTTCCCATTTACAACTAATATTTGTCGTGCAAAATACGACCACACACATACTGTGACTTCCATACAAATATCGTACCGTATGGTACCACAGTATCCAAACCCAAATTATTACAATGCCGTAAAAAGACGGCAACACATGTTTAAAGTCTTCAGTACAGTTATTATTAAACTATGTCATCACTTGATGAGGACAACCACTAACTCGAACCATCACTCCACTCCCCGGTTAGTCCCAGCTACATTTTCCTTTCCTGAGAATGGGACAAAACTGAAAAGGGTGAGCTTAAATAGCCCAGTAAGAAATATCATGACTAAGATAATGAAGAATAAAAATTATCTTTAGTCTTCAACAATAATAAATCAGAGATTTAAAGATATTATAATTGTTCAACAACAACAATTGTAGCGGAACAAACAATCCATTAGAAGAGTCAAGTAGATTATAATATCTACCATCTTCTATAAATTAAAGGATCACCACCAATATTTTATCCCTGTAACACCAATCAACAATTCCTGTTTATGAACATCCAAATCAACAGTTTATATTCAACAGCCTCTCTTTGCACTACGTGCCAAAGATATTTATTTGTAACATCACCGGTCATGATCATGCCAAACGCCAGTTCATCTTTGCACTACGGCCAAAGAGAATTTTCACCATACGCCTTTGTTTGTAACACAAAAAGTCATGATTATACCAATACACAGTTTGGTCAAAATCATGTCACGCCAGTTCATCTTTGCACTACGGGCCAAAGAGAACTATCACCACAATTTAAGTATGAGGATGAGGATGATGACAATGATACAGTGAGATTAAGGATAAGAAAAACTTTATAATTTAATCAGTATCAAAGATTGACCAAATTGCCAACATGATAACTAAATTGTGGAGTCAAATTCAAGAATGATATTCAAGAAATTATTTCATGCTTCAACTATAACGTATAGAAAGATTCAAGTGAAAAGATATTAGATGAAGCACAAACTATTAAGGATATTCTACTAATTTTCAGGGATTTTCTCCATTTAAAAATAAGGTTTTGGAAACAAATAAGGATTTCTTATCATAAATGGAGAAATATGAAAGAAAAAGATATCCCTTAAAGAGTACAAAAGAAATGATAAGTTATATGAGTATAACAGTGAAACTGCAATGGATTTTCACCTGTCATGCGATAATTCGCGTAGACAGATTATTTCCACAACAGATTAATAAGTAATGAATACGACGGGTTATTCACCAGGTATGCGTCAATCCGCACGAACAGGTTATACCCACAGATTAATAAGGAATGAATACAGAAGGGTATTCACCAGGTACGACACTCGTACTTACAGGTTATTCCCATAGAATAATAAGGGTTGAATACAAAAGGATATTCACCAGGCATGCGTCATACCGCACGGCCAGGTTATCCCCACAAATTAATACCGAATGAATAACAACCTTTATGAGTATAATATCACTTACGAACATGAAAGAAAATGATATTATATATGAGTATGAAAGAAATGATATTCCCTACCTTCGTTAACTGGATGTTACTTTCTATGAAGTTTACTAACTTCGGATAATACTAGTATTCTCACAAATACTCACAATAGCCTAGCACACTAAGAGAACTTCAGAAATTTAGAGAGAGGAAGGAAGTATAAGCAATGAAGGTGTGAAAATTTCTTAAGCAAACTCTCCCTATTTATAGGAAAATTAAGGTGAGGGCATTTTGGTCTTTTCCCCATATTCTTTTAATATCATCCATCCATTTTTTCTTCCATTAATATCATCCATCCATTTTTCTTCCATTAATATCATTCATCCATTTTTTCTTCCATTAATATCATCCATCCATTTTTTCTTCCATTAATATCATCCATCCATTTATTCAAAAAGATTAATCCATTATCAAAAGATAATTCCATTATCAAAAGATAATTCCATTTTTCTGTATTATTGTGTTAAATGTATTAATATCACAGATAGCATATACTCGCAATACTGACAACTAGATTATTCCCAGGAAAGAGGGGGCCTTCCATAAAAAATGGCGCGCAATTAAATAACCCCTTTCCTTGACAGAATTTCTAGACATTGTCGATAATGCTAAAATATCCTATCAAATGATATAAGTTACAGTGTCGTGACAAATAGTAAAATATATTATGCAGATGCTAATTAACAATTATTGAATCAAGATGCTATGCAATTGCTACTTTATCAATTATTGAATCAATAATATAAAACACTGTGCAACATCGTGAGCTACTGTGGAATACCGTGTGCTACTGTGGAATAACGCGTTTTACTGTTCTTTTTATCACCGGGTATTTTAACAGTTATCGGTTAAAGTTTTGCCGCCAATTTCTATCACTTTCTATATCCGACAGTTAACCCGTTGTGGGGCCCACTATCATTGACAATATTGCCATTTCGGCGCCGTCGTACGGTACCGAATATAATATTCCCCGACAGAAAGAATATTTCTCGACAAAAGGAATATTCCCCGACATACTATTTATCAGATAATTTGCATATAACACCCTTAACTATCATTTATAACAATTAAGCACTTCACTATTTAGAAAAATAATCATAAAAAAAATAATAAATTTTTATTTCATAAATTCGGGGTTTTACAAATAATCCAGCATATTATGAATAGGTAATTGTAGTAGAAATTCCCTGTATTTGACTTGATGTTGTTACTCTTTTTTTCTTTGGTTAAGGGCAAATATTGGTTGATTACACAAGCATTACATTTATGTGTACATTATATCGTCTTGGAAATTGCTTGGTGTGTAGTGATACCTCAGTGGTTTATACTTACGTTCATATTTGCACTCTCTTGTGTCATACAATCCATGCCTTCCACATCCTAAAAAGAAAAATAATGTCAAATGCTAAATTATGAAATGCAATGAACATAATTATATAGAAATTCTATGAACACCACATACCGGTGTAATGTTTGCTTTGTTGCGCGTACATCGTACCCTTTTGTTTAATTTTGCACTCTTCCTAATAATTTACTCAGCCATTGATTGTTTTCTCTTAGCTGGAGGTCGTCCTTTCCGAGGACCTTTACTTGGATTACCCACGGTATTTAATTTCTCTTGGGCACTTTCCAAATCCTTTTGTACATCTCCAACCGTAGTCATATTGCTTAGAGACCCCTCATCATCTAAGTCATTCTCATCCTCTATTTTTAGCAAACCTGCCGCCATCCTATCAATCTTGGCAGTGGAAAAAATGGCTTTATCGGCAACCTTATTGAATAACTTGACCAAACTATCATAACGAACAAATTCGGGCTTGTATTCCCAATTAGCGTAACTCACCTTAACTTTTGTGTGACACCTCGCCAAGTTTTTCATCCATCGTCGAAGAATGTATTTATCAGGCACTACTTGAAGCTTCTTTTTGGCCCACACCGAGATCATATGTGCGCACACCATCCCCTTACTTTCAAACAACCGGCAATTGCAATTGGTTTCCCCCGATTCTTCATTGAAATGAACAAGGAAAGTAAAAGTTTTAAATGTAATTTTTCTCTTTCCAACTAAAATGTCGTGTTCAATCTGAAACTGTGAAATACCATTTACAAGCGGTCCAACCGTCAAATTGCACACAATCAATTTGGCAACTTGCTCTCGGAATTCCAAGCATTTCTTAACTGTGTATGCTTACTTAAATTGGTTCTCAAAATCATAAGGGGACACATTTTGAATTTGTACATTTAAGGAATGGGCGTCTGCCTCTTCTTCTTTTTGCACCTTCTTGCATAAGGCATTCTCATATTGCTCCACAAATTCCTTCAAGGTGGTATTAGAATGGACATAACCATCAAAGAATGCATTCATGCTCTCACTTCGTTGGGGTGTTGACATCCCTGCCCAGAAGGTATCTTTAACAAATACCGGTACCCATCGGTTCTTTTGCATGCAATTCAGCTAACCAATCATTGGATTGTAAATCAAACATTTTGATGAGATCAGCCCAATTTTTTTCAAACTTTGTTGGACTCAAGGAATCATAGACAACATTCTTCATCATGGCCTGAATCGGCTTATACTCTTTGTATCCCTTTAACTTGTCAGGAATTTTTTTCATGATATACCACAAACACCACCGATGTCGTGCATTAGGAAAAACTTGACTTATTGCATTTTGCATGGCCCTACATTAGTCAGTGATGATGGCATTAGGATAGCAATCGGACATGTAAGAAAGCCAAGTTTTGAACAACCATACAAATGAAGTCCTGTCCTCCCGTGATATCAAACCGCATCCAAACAAAAACGACTGTCCATGATGGTTGACCCCTACAAAGGGTGCGAAAGGCATATCGTACATGTTAACAAAGTAAGTTGCATCAAATGTGACCACGTCGCCAAATTCCTTATATAACTTTCTACTCCCCAAAAGTCGTTCCGCAACCAGTCATTTTCATCAACATCAATGGCATAAAAGAAGTCACCATTGTATTTTTGCATTTTCACAAAGTACTGATACATTGCCTGATCATCCCCTTCCTTGAGCTCTAAATGCCTCACTTTGTCCTTGTAATTTCTTGCATCCTTTTCTAACCATGGTAGATTATCAGGGCCCCCAGCCTCGATCACAAATTAGGATATAATTTTGTTTAATCTGATTCCGGCTGCCGTATCCAATTCAATTGTCCTCCTCGCATGTGGTGGGACAATCCGATTGCACTTAAGATATCTCACTTTATCTGGGTCCATCTCATGGTTATGATTCAGTTCAATCGAATTCAATATCCATTTCCCGTCAACTTGCAAAGAAATATTCATATGGGCTTTATAATCAATTTTTGTTGTTGGCTGGGATTTAACCGGATTCAAAGTCGTTCTCCTGGGCTTTACACTCCGATGATAACCATAAGTTATATTAGACTTTATTCCATCCTCACGCTTCTTAGAAGTTTTTGTCATCGACCCGAAACCTTTTGCTTTTGCATAACTAGCACTAGCTTCATTTTCAGAATTGAAAATTGTTCCGACCTTAGGTTCCAATACCACCACCTCCATATTATTGATGCTACAAACAAATAAAATAACATTAAAAGAAAATGGTTAGCTCTGGGCATCATCAAGACGCCAAAAAATGGTTATTTTCATAAGAAATAGGGGAAAGATTCTAACAGATAACCTACTCTTATATACCTAATACACCAAGGTGGTCTTTTCTGAGGGAAATATGGCACAATTAATTAAAGAAGTTACAACAAAACAGATAACATAGCTTTCAAGAAAGATCAAAATTAAACGGAAAGTGGGGCAAAGTTGATGGTCGTGGGGCGTTGGTGGTAGGGGCTCCGATGGTGGAGGATCGGTGTTGGAGGTCCGGTGGTTTGGGAGGGGAGAGAGAGAGAATGGTGGAGAGGAATTTTACCGCTTAAATGGTGGAGAGAGAGAAATTGATATGTCTTAGTGCTCTGCAAAAAATTCCCGCTGAAATGCCCCCCAATTTTTTCAACATTGAATTTATTTGAATTGCCCCCTGGGACCCACCTTCCACGTTGGATCATTGTCACAATCGGTGCATAAATCATTACGTATAGCAAATCTGTACTTTGTCCGGGTAAAGTATACGATTTTTGTCTATTTACTTAACTTTTTTTTCTTAATATTAGTAAAAATTCAATCATGATGAGATGAATAGATGATGTTAAAATTTTTATCCCGTTGATTCTACAAATGGAGTCTCATTTACAAAATTTATGAATATAAAAAAATGTGTTTTTTGTTTTACAATTACTCCTAAAAGACTGAGTTGATAGTAAGGTAAGATTAGAATGACATTTTCAGGACATTGTGCCATTTAATGCTACTATTATTGAAAGTAGACTCTTTTTGTAAAATTATAAAAAATAATTAATGACTCTTTTTGTGAGATAGATTGTAGTAAAAAATTAATTAAAAATATATGTACATGTCACTTTGTAATTGTAAAGTAAAAATATATTTCTGTTTCTAAAACATATTAAAAAGATAATACTTTTGCTATAGAAGAAGGATAGATATATCATTTTCCTAACAATGTTCATTTCCTTTTCTTCTTCTTTTTTGTTGGAATTAATGTCAATAGGACTATTTGTACCCGTTGGCGTTGAAGATCAAGGGTCATTCATAATATTTGACTGGCATAAGCTGAGTTCCTATTTACAAATGTCAGGATCTTTCAAATATTTTACATTGCTAATTTTTTAAACAAAATTGGGAAATGTATATGGATCATGGCCTCAACCGTCTAATAGAAATGGCATTACACGTATAATATATTTTCATAATCAACGTATATCAACTATCACATTTATAATGCCAATAAGCCTTAGTGATAATAAGGAAAATACAATAATCAATTAATTAAGCTAAACTCGCATGCTCTAACAAGTTTGGAAAACATCCCTCTCTCTCTCTCTCTCTCACAATTATGTCTTCATGCTTTTCTCTCCTTGCTCTCAATTAATTTCATACTTCTCCCACTAATGATAAAGTCTTGAATATTCTTAATTTCTTACTTATTCACATCTAAGGACAGAGATAGAGAGAGTATTTTAATATGTTTTTAATTAAATGCGATGTTAATTGTTGTTGTTTATTAATAAAAAAAATGATTAAACTGAAGAAAGTGGTGATATTTTAAAGAATAAATACAAAACAGAGAATCAAAATGGGGAAAAAAAACTGAAATCTAGACATTTAAATAGATTAAAGGGAGTATGTCATATACTATCTTATCGAAAACCTATTTTCAATAATTAGGTGATATTGACAATACATAAAAAAAATTAGTAAAAGGCTAGTTGTTCGATCGAAAATTTTTAAATCAACTTTTTTTTTTTCAATTTTATGGGCAAACACTACATTGCGACTTGATTTGTTTTTTTTTTAAAAATGACATACTGAATAAAAAATTGTGCAATAAATTATGTTTATACGAATTAATAATAAAATATTTACGATAAAGAGTTGACTAAGCGATGTGTTGGTCAATCACCCATGTCTTTGGATAGGGTTCAAATCCCACCCCTCCCCTTGATCTACCGGTGGAATGAAATGTTGTAAGCTTAATTGTACCCAAAAAATAATAAAAATAAATGAAATTTATGTTTTCACATAAAAAAAATGATATTTCCGCATGAGTTTCTACCACTTAGAGTTAAAATATAAGTTGACTTATAAATTATTTTAAGTTGTGACTAGACCTGGCAAACGGACCGGGCCATTGACGAGTCGGGCCAAAATGGCCCAAGTTTTGGTGGGTTGAAAATAAGCGGCTCGTGGCCCGGATTGGGCCAGGTTGGCCCACGAGTTTTTTTGATCAATTCTTGTGAGTTGTATTTAGTAAAAAAAAAAATTAAGACCTTAAATTTATTTTTTAAGGACAAATTGTTTGGTATTTTCAATTATCAAATGTATGTAAGCCTTAATCTAACCCAATATTCAGATATATAAACATCCAATCTAACTCATATATTTACCTCTAACACACAAATACACACTCATACCATATATGCACACACTGTGTGAGCAAAATAATGATATTAAGAAAATAAGGAAGAGAATTAAATTGCCCTAAAAAGTACTACAAAACTTCTAAATTTAAGTGGGGGAGCATTTGCATCTCCTGCATAGAATACCCACTAAGAAAAACAAGACTCTCTAGTTAGCAATGATAAAAATTTTAAGAAAAACAAGACTTTCTAGTTATCAATGATAAAAAATCGTGTTAACTATTATAAACAAGACTTTCTAGTTATTTTTTTATTTTTTTTATTTCTAGTTAGCAATGATTTTAAATTAATTAATTAATTAATTTGCATTTCATAACCTTTATTTAATTTTCTCAATTTTGAGAATCTTCTTTTTCTTTTTAGTGGAAAACATGTGTCATGTTCTAGTTGGTTCTCTAGTTTAGTAGAGGGATCATTGTTTCTCTACCATTTAATAAACTGAATTTAGACAAACAAGCTATTGTAGCTTAGTTGGTTTGAAAACTTCTTTAATAAATGGGGAGTTCTTGAGTTCAATCCTTAGCAACCGCAATATTTTTGGAAAAAAAAACGGGTAGCGAGCCTAATTTGCCAGGTCTAGTTGTGACTTATAAGTAAAAGCGTTTGACATCAATTTGACTTATAAGTCTGAAATTAAATTAAAACAAGTTATGAATGTATTCGACTCATAATGACTTATATTTTAAAAGCAAATGTAAAGATTATTAAAAAGGACATTAATAAAAAGAGGTCTAAAATAGACAATACATTTGGTCAACTTATAACTACAAAAATAAGTCGTTGCCGAACAGAGGAATAATGGCAAATAAGTCACTGTCGTTCTATCAAAAATATAGTGTCATAACACATGCCACATAATCTCTCTCACATGAATGTCGAATTCACTCACTAATATGTGAGAGAAATCATGTGGATATATCATTTTTATAAAATTTTAGTTCCCCCAAAAAATAGACAATACATTTGGTCAACTTATAACTACAAAAATAAGTCGTTGCCGAACAGAGGAATAGTGGCAAATAAGTCACTGTCGTTCTATCAAAAATATAGTGTCATAACATATGCCACATAATCTCTCTCACATGAATGTCGAATTCACTCACTATTATGTGAGAGAAATCATGTGGATATATCATTTTTATAAAATTTTAGTTCCCCCAAAAAAATAAATTTCCTTACAAAGAAACCAGTAATACTATATATATATATATATATATATATATATATTCGATAAGATATAAACAAATAAAATTTTGAATGACAATCTCCAACAAGACTCCTAAAAAGAGTAAATCAAGAGAGAGTCATACTTCATTGCAGGTAAGAGTAGAAAGTCGCAAATCAAGCCAGCAAAACATGCACCTGCGGTACGGTGCAGTCTTTAAAATTAGGAATCACACATTTGCGATGGCATCCAAGAATCGTACCTCAAACGCACCGACAAAACCGCATAAATATATATATATATATATATATATATATATATATATATACACTCCAACGGACTGTGCCAAGCGAATTAGGAACGGACTTAAAAAAAAATAAGACATGAAAGGATGGGCCAACCATAAAATAAAAAAATAAAAAAAACCATCTCAGATCTAATACATACCCATTTCTCTCTCTAAGTCTTCTCTCCCAGCTCTCTCACTACGAAGAAGCACGGAAGAAGAACGAAAGGTATTACTCTGGCAAAATCAACACGGATTCGGTGAGCCAAATCTCTCTCTCTCTACGAAGGTAAAACTTTATTACTGTATTAATTTTGAGATTTTTGTTCTACCCTAAGAAATCTAAGGTTTATTAGATGGTAGAATTTCTACAATTAAAGAATTTAGTTGAATTCATGGTATTGAAGTGGTTTGTTAAAAAAGATTGGATTTTGCAGGATTGTAATTGTTTAATTTCGAATTGGGTGTTTTGATTTTGGCAGTCAATACAATTTTTTGATAGTCTCGGTCTGAATTTGTTGCATATTAAAACCTTGTGTTTAATTGCAGGGGTTCATTTTTGTAGTACAAAGCAGGAAAGAATAGAGAATAGTTACAGGAAATACATGATTCTTTCAACAAATAATTAGTACTCATTGAGCCAATTTCTTTTTTATATGCTAGGCATATTAGGATTGAAATCATAATAATATACTATATAATATTTCCTACCAGCAATAACAAGATCTCATAATTATCTAAATCTAGACCAAACTTTCAAGCTATATAGTTTCAAAAATAACTTATTAAATCTAGTTCTGCTAACTACATAACTATACCTTTAATGAAAAGTTGCAACTGTTTTAATCTACTCTGCATATTTTTGTATTTTTGTATATAGGCTACTAGTTTGTATAGGCTAAATTTAAATTATTGTTGATTGGTTTTATAATTATAAGAATCAATGTTGTTGTTTTTTAACTGTAGGGATGAATGATAATTTAGAGAATGAAGTACGAGCTAGTGATGAATGTGGTGATAATGTAAACAATAGTGAAATGGATGTAGAGAATAGGAGAATTGAAGGGGAGAGTTTTGAGTTAATAGAAGAAGTTGGAAGTGATGAAGTTAGGAAAAATTTTATTTATAATCCGCAAGTAGCCGATCATCTCAAACCTAGTGTTGGAAAAGAATTCCAAATAATAGATGAAGTTAAAGATTTCTACAATGCATATGCTAAAGAGGCCGGATTTAGTATTCGAAGTTGGGCTACTAAAAAAATTGAAGGACGTAATGAAGTGAAAAGGAAAGAGTATGTTTGTTTTAAACAAGGTATGGGAATAGCAATTGCGGATATTGAAAGTAAAAAACGTCGGGGATCGATAAAAGAAAATTGTAAAGCAATGGTAGCTATGTTGAAAATAAATTTCGGGGCATATGTTGTTACCCAATTTATTGAGGGTCATAGTCACCCTTTGGCAACTCCATCAAAAAAACATTTATTAAGATCTCACCGAAATGTTTCAAGTGCACAAAAATGTTTGACTCAACAACTTGCCATGATAAATATACCCTCGCATCAACAATTCAATTTCCTTGTAGTATAGGCTGGAGGGTTTGAAAACGTTGGGTGTACACAAAAAGATTTGTATAATTATGAAAGGGATAGACGTAATGAGTTGAAGGGACATGACGGAGAAATGTTGAATGAGTTTTGCAAATTAGAAAAGGGCAAGAATCCATCATTCACTTATGAAATTAAAGTCGATAACGAACAGGGGATAACACATTTTTTTGGGCTGATGCTACATCTAGAAGGGCATATAGTTTTTATGGTGATGTAGTCGTCTTCGATACGACATATAACACCAATCGCTATGGGCTGATTTTTGCACCACTGATGGGAGTTAACAAACATGGTTAAACCATAATTTTTGCTTGTGCATTCTTAAGTGACGAGACCTCAGATTCATTTGTTTGGCTATTCAACCAATTTTTAGAGGCCATGCCAGGTGATGCCCCTAAAATGATCATTACTGATCAAGATCCCGCGATGTCTAAAGCAATTTTAGAAACTCTTCCGGATACTTTTCATAGATATTGTAGTTGACACATATTAACAAAATTTTCTGAAAAGTTAGACTCGGTGAAGTATAATGCTCATTATAATGAATTTGTCGATTGTATTTGGAATTCGGAGTCTAAAGAAGAGTTTGATTTGACATGGACGGAGCTTGTTGGGAGGAGCGGGTTACATGACAACAAATGGTTACAAACAATATATAAAATTCGTTCAAATTGGGTGCCTGCTTATTGTAATCATATTTTCTCAGCCAATATGTCAAGTAGCCAACGAGCGGAAGGCTCTCACTCATTTTTCAAAAGATATGTATCTAAAAATAATTCATTAGTTGATTTCATGATTCAATTTAGTAGGGGGCTAGTACGCCAACGTCAAGAAGAGTTGTTAGCCGATCATAAAGATTTGATTGAGAAGCCTAAAGTGAAGATGAATCATGACTTTTTGTTCCAAATGGTTGATATTTATACTCTGGAAATGTTTTATAAATTTGAAGATGAGGTATGAGAAAGCTTGAATTATCGTTTTGAGCTTATCAAGGAGAGTGACGATCAATGCGTGTTTCAAGTTCATAGGAAAAAAGTGCTCACACGCAGAATGCGAAAACTTATTTATGACAAAGAATTGGATTTTGTTTCATGTAGTTGCCACAAGTTTGAGAGTATGGGGATACCATGTAGACATATGCTTGGTTACTTGCACAAAATGTATGATTTTGACGAATTACCACAACAATACATCTTAAAAAGGTGGACTAAGAAGGCAAACACCAGGATAGTGGTCGATAATGAAAGTAACATAATGATAAATAGTGACAAAGAATATCTAATCAAACGAAGTGAATTAATTCAATGTTCTTCGGATGTTATTGATAAAGCCCTCACAAGCTAGGAAGGAATCAATATTTATAAAGATGCTTTGGCTCGTGCACTCGAATCAATCAATCTTGTTGTAGATAGTGGTAAAAGTTTACAATGTGGAACTGGTGTAAATGTAGTCTCCGAGAAGATGAGTTGCAATAAAGACCATATTTACAATGAACCAAATCAAGTGAGGGCAAAAGGATGTGGCAAAAGACTTAAAGGAGGGAAAAAAAGGGCATTAGGGAAGGCAAAAAACTCAAAGGCTCGACGTTGTCATGATTGTGGCAAAGTTGGACAATCACATGATAAAAGGAATTGTCCAATGGTTGCACATCGGTAAGTAATATTTAAGTAATAGTAAACATTTTTTCTATCTCAATTTTTAAATGATAAGTGTTATTTTGGCTTTTATGTAGAGATTCTCCTAGCAATGAAGGTGCAACAATATTTTCAAGTTCAGAGGATGATAGTCATACTTCCAAAGGTTTGATCATTTCTTTTATTCAATATTATGAGTTACATATCCATAGATCTAATATACATATATTTTATTTTATTTTCAGGTTCAGATATGCTTGCTACTGTTGCTGCAATGATTCACGAGAAGTGCAACACATTTGTTGAAAGGCTTGGTGATTAGCTCATTGATAGTGGACTTATAAGTACTTTAAGAAATGATAATACAATATTTGAGGGTGTGTAACTAGTAATAGTAACAGTATTTTTTTAATGCTTTAAAAGTGACAACTAAGTTTGTATAATTGTATTTCCTACGTGAAAGACATTATATTAATTTCAAGTAAGGTACTTGTTTAACTTTTTAAGTTTACTACTCTTAGTTAAGACAACTTTTTATGAAGCAAGTGGATTCTGATTGTAGTACCTTCCGTTCATCTAAGATGGTTTTTTTTTTTTTCCGTTTTGTGGGCTGTTTTTTTTTTTTTGTGCTTCTTCGTACGTGCTTCTTTGTAGTGAGAGAGGGAGAGAAGAGTTAAAGAGAGAAATGGATATGTATCAGATCTGAGATGGTTTTTTTTTTATGGTTGGCCCATCCTTTCATGTCTTATTTTTTTTAAGTTCGTTCCTAATTCGCTTGGCACAGTCCGTTAGAGAGCTTTGCCCTATATATATATATATATATATAACTTTATATAATTAAATTATATATAATTATATTTACATATATGTAAATATATAGATTTTTAAACATACTAACAAACATATTACCAAATAAATACAAATATATGTAATACAATAGATCTTTTTATATTTAATATTCTAATAATTAATATTTTTTTGAAAAATCAATTTCATTCTAAAGTTTATAAATACAATTATCTTATTTATATATTTTTTAATTTTGTTAAAAAGTAAAACAAATATAAAAGTCATTCATGACTTATTCATTTTTTGTTTTTACATTTGACAAAATTAGAAGGAAGATAATAGAACTAAAAGACTTCAAAGAGCAATATTTTATAAACTATGCTGTTAATTATTATTCTTTATTTGAAACATTCTAGTTATTAAAAATATTAATTTTGTGTTAATTTAATTTGAATAAAAATAATACTAATTAATATTTTTAATTTATGTAATGTATATTTTTTTTGTGTCCCTCAACCGCATCACAACCCCAAGAAAGTGCATTGACGCAGTTGTTAAAAGTTAAAAACCGCTTATTGTAGTTGCGGCGGGAGCATAAAATCGCACAAAACCGTACTACGCTCTCCCCTAATTCATTATAATTTATAATTAATTTTAAATTATTTGATAAAACATTAAATGAGTGGTGTTAAGTTCAATTAAACTCGATTCGCTTTTAGATTATAACTCATTCACTAAACAAACCAAATTTATATATTAAATTTTAAGTTATGATCACTAAGTGGACCGAATTTATATATTAAAATTTAAATTTGTTTAAATTTCAACTAAACTCAATTACGTAAACGAGTTTGAGCTCAATAAATTTCAACTCAGTTGTGTCAACTTGACACTTTTATATTTTTGAAATAAAATTTACGAATGTAAAAATAAAATTTACGAATAATTACAATTTCAATCACTATCAATATATACACAAACAGTGTTACGATTATGAATTATAACATTTCACTAATGAAATACTTATGTTAAATATTATTATTATTTTTGAATTTATAACATTATAATCCGAACACCGTACTTATACACTGTTAATGTCTCAAATTTTAACTCATTTATGAATTGGGGCGTTAAATAGTCCATTGAAATATCCAAGCCTGGTTCGGTCCATATCCTTCTTGGTCTATAATCAGCTTATGGAACAAGACAATGATAACATAACACATCTGTTTGGAAGATGATCAGCTAGCTTCTGTGTACACTAACGACATTGTCAGGGCTTCTCGCCTACTCAATAATAACATTTGAGTCCTCAAGTTCATCTGATTTCTCTCTTTCCCTCCCTCTAAATGTATATTTATGTTAATTTAATCAATTTAAAATTTTATTTGTATCTAAAGTGCACAAACTTGTATGTAGGAATTAAATTTGTTTAAGGAAAATATTGAGGAGAATCAACAGAAAATCAAAGTCAACAATTAACTCACATCACAAACTGTTTTAATATATAACTAAATTTTAGCTTCCTCCAATATTTCAATGAATAAAAAGTAAAATCTTAAAAATAAAGACTATTTTCAACTTAAAATCACACACACCATAAATAGTAGTATCAAACTAATTTTTATCTCTTTTGATAGTTATATTAATAGTCACTCTAGTTTCATGACTTATACTCTCAATTTTGGCATGATATATAGTTGTTGTCATATAAATATTTTTTCTTATATTTGTCCACAATTTTAAGTTTTCTAAAAAGGTACCCTTTAAGTTCTACCTATTTTTTTATTTATTCTTTTGTAATCATGGTAAAATCTAAAACGATAATTTTTTTTTTTTATTTTTTCCCTAATAATATTCATTTCATTAGCAGTCCATTTAATGAAGACATTTTGTCGTAAAAGTCTAAATTCTTACAAACAAATGTGAATGAAGTCGCTTACAATGTGTGACCTATCATTATGTTATTAGTTACTTTTGGTGATAGTCGTTTATATTCATAACATACTTAACAATAGTTATATAACATTACGACTACTCACAATGACGGCGGTATGTTTTCAAACTTTATGAACTTAATTCTTATAACATGTGAGTAGTTGCATTAATGTTACAAGTCACAAGAGGCCTCTTTTTACTCTTTTGTCCCTATAATTTTAGATATATTATCATTTTATTTTTTTTAATATTAAATTTTTATATCTTTCTATTTACTTCTCTAAATTTTATTTTACGTTACATAATTTACACACGTAACGTGTATGGGTCGGCCACTATTACTAATAATTTGTTTGATTTAAAATGATCTAATTACAGTGACATTACTGTAATTGGAATAAGAATAAGAAAAAAGAAAAGAAAAAAGGATATAATGCATTTGGCTTATGATTTTTAGAAGTAATTGTAAGATTATGACTTTGAGAATTCATTGTAACAACGAATCTATGACACGGAAAAACATGAAAATTTAATAAACTTTTGAGTAATTGAATCACAAAAAAAAAAATCTTTCTTTATACTACTGAGTTGATTAGAGACTAACAAAATTGATCTCTTGATCCTTTATTTTTTTTTTTATTATTATTATTATTATTATTATTATTATTATTATTATATTTTTCTATAAAACATTATTCAGACTAAACAAATTCGGCTCCAGCTAGCTTGAGTTTAAGTTGTTTACTAAAGAGATGGAATTTGAATATTTGTGCGTGATTGGCACATTTTTTATACATTTTAATATTCTCATATTTATTATTTTATATGTTTATTTTATATAACTAATACATTTTATTTTATTTTGTAAGATTTACCTTATTTATCTTGGTGAATAAGCAAAAGATAATTATTCTAGCTTTTAAAGATGAAAAATGATTCTTGAGAAATTACTATGTAGATATTGAAGTCCAGAAGCAAAGAAGAGGATAAAAAGGAAACAAAAGAGACCAAGTTCAATGAATCTAAATTATGGCACAAGTTATTTTCCCTATAAATAGGTCTCTTGTTTTAGAGAGAGGGTATCACTTGTAATTTTCTTTTCCTTAGTTTTTCGCAATTGAGAGCTTTTATCTTTTCTCTTATTCCTCCGATCATGTGTGGTACTAATGTCAGGGAGTATTTGTAATTTTCTTTTATTGATCTAATAGAAATTCTTTTTTTAATTATTGTTTTTATTTTATGCAATCTATAGTATTAATTTTTAATTCCATGGTTAGCTAAATGTCTAATACCTAGGATGATGATGAAACTAGGTGTTACATATTAATATTTTCTTCTCGTTCCGAAATTAATTGCGAAGTTTTGATAAGTTATAATTAATCTGTGAATTTTATCACATCAAGTTTTTGGCAGTTATTGATGTGATAAAATTTAGTAATTGCAAGTGCACAACGTCTATTGTAGATTTGGCAAGTGCAGGTCGAACCACATGATCAATTCTTTAATATATCCTTAATTAATATTGTAGACAAATTAAAAATAAATATAGTGGAGATGATTAATAACTAAATTATGCAAACTAAAAAATTAATAATGAAAGCAAGTGATGGAAAAAACTACTTAGGAATTCGAATCCACTAAGTACTAACATAAATACTAATTTCTTATTTTCCAAGTTAATTCCCAAATAATTTTCCATTCCCTTTAAAAATAATGATTCATATAATTAATATGGGCAAACACAAGTTATGAAAAATTCACAGATTAATTATAACTTATCAAAACTTCGCAATCAATATAAGAATCATATGCAATTTGTGCGGAAGTAAATATGAAGGCGAAAATATTAAGGTACTAATTCCAGAACGGAAAGAAAATATTAATATGTAACACCTAGTTTTATCATCATCTTATGTATTAGAAATTTAACTAGCCACGAAATTAAAAATTAATACTATAGATTGCATGAAATAAGAACAATAATTAAAAAGAGAATTTCTATTAGATCAATAAAAGAAAGTTACAAATACTCCCTGATACTAGTACCACACATAATCAAAATAAGAAAAACGACAAAAGCTCTCAATTACTAAATATCTCTCTTTCTTTTGCACTAGCGAAAAACTAAGGAAAAAAAAAAACAAGCGGTACCCTTTCTCTCTAAAACAAGAGACCTATTTATAGGGAAAATAACTTGTGCTCTAATTTAGATTCATTGAACTTGATCTCGTATGTTTTTTTTATCCTCTTTTTTCCTTTTGAACTTCAATCTCTACATGATAATCTCCTAAGAGTTCTTTTTCATCTTTAAAAACTGGAACAATTATCTTTTACTTATTTACCAAGATAAATAAGATAAATCCTATAAAATAAAATAAAATATATTAGTTATATAAAATAAACATATAAAATAATAAATATTAAAATATTAAAATGTATAAAAAATGTGTGGGCCAAAAGTACAATTTTTGAATTTGCATTTGTATTCGACAAATCGAATTTCAACAGACTCCTCACTCTCTAAAATAAATAGAATTTACCACTTGAGGCATTAAATAGTCAGTCCACCGGACTCTCCCAGCCGGGTTCGGCGCAGACTCTTCTTTAACTAAAATCTGTTTCGGAACAGGACACTGATAATATAAAACTTCTCTCCTTTTCTTGAAAGTTTGTTTCGGAACAGACACTGATAATATAAAACTTCTCTCCTTTTCTTGAAAGTTTGTTTCGGAACAGACACTGATAATATAAAACCTCTCTCTGTTTCTTGAAAATTTGTTTCTTGGAAGTTTGTCTCAGACTCGGTGTATTGATTTTGGGTAAAAGCGATGGCGACGTCGATGGTTGACGACACTAGTTTCCAAGAGGTTTCTATGTCCACTGACGACATTGTTAGAGCTTCTCGCCTTCTTGATGATGAGATTCGAATGTTCAATGTCATTTGATCTCATTTTTATCCTTATCTCAAGGTCATTTGCAATTTGTGTGTACGATGGAACAGGAGGAGTCGCAGCGGACTAATATAGAATTGGATTCATTTAAAGAAAAGATTAAGCAAAATCAACAGAAAATCAAACTAAACAAGCAACTTCCTACTTGGTCGGCAATATTGTTGAGGTAATTATTCTCTGTTGTACTGTATTATTTTTGAGTTTTGAGTTTTGGCCTGCCAAGTAGGTATAGGGAATAATTACACTGATTATTCTCTGTTGTACAAAAGATTAGATTTTTTTCTTATCCCAGGTAGTATTATTGTGAGGTTACACTGATTGGACGATTTTAATTTGGAAGTTTGGGCGAAGTCAGACATCGGATTTTAGTGTTTTGTGTGAGAGCTTTGAAATTGCAATTTTACTAACATAGTAACCTTAGCACTTCTGATTGTTACTCCTTGTGTCCTAATTTAGATGTCTCCTATAATTTAGATGTCTCCCAGTTGCCACTCGAGCATTCTGAGTTTCATAATTACCCTTTATTGGAATTATAATACAAAGTTCCC
Source organism: Aralia elata (assembly GCA_034770075.1). Classification (NCBI taxonomy): domain Eukaryota; kingdom Viridiplantae; phylum Streptophyta; class Magnoliopsida; order Apiales; family Araliaceae; genus Aralia; species Aralia elata. The sequence goes on along the minus strand of CM068388.1, from coordinate 10,897,861 downwards.
CCTTTTAAAGTATATTTAAAAACTAAGGGCTCATTTGGTTTAGGTATTGAAAAAAAGGTGTATTGAAAAAGAAGGGTATTATGAATAAATTACTAAAAGTGAGTTGTTAACAATGCCTGTGTACCGGTGGGATTAGTTGGATGCTCAAAGAGGTTCGGATACCATGATTGTTAAAGAAAAAAAATACCTACTCTAAGGAACATGCTCTAAGAGGTTTGGATACCAGGATTGTTTAAAGAAAGGGAAAAAAACAATACCCACTTTAAGGACCATTTATAAATATGGTTAGTTTTCAGGTTAAATCCATTCCTGTTACCATTGACACTATGTTACCGAGTTTTAAAATGGATGGAAAAGAAAAAAAAATGAACAGAAAACGCAAGGTTTTTAGTCGATTCTTTTGTTAATTTTTTAATGAACCGCAACTAAAAGAAGTTGATGGAAAATCTAGCCACTTTTCTCGCCAAACTTTTCCATCTAAAGTTGGACAAAAATCTAAGTAACATAAACAAGTCTTTTATAGTCCCTATCATACCGTCTACATTATAAACACATTAAAACTAATTAAAGGGTAAGTTAGTAATCTAAACATAAACCTTCAGTGTTTTTCTCTTAAGTTTTCTATTCTTTTTCTTTTCCATTAAAAATTAAGTTTCTATTCTTTTCTTTTTCATCCAAAACTCAAAGACATAATTTAAGTGTGAGAATTTGGAAGAGGGAAAGTGGCTATGGATCTCTGCTAGTAGCTTAGACAAAAAAATGGAAGAGGACGAGGGAGGGAGGGAGAGAGAAAGAGAGAATAAGTATAACGTAAGTCCATGGAATCATAATAATTTTTATTCCTAAATTAAGTATTCTCGTGTTTTAATGCCTTATACTTGTCATAATACTCTCAGTAATGACCCATCTCCCTCTAGTTATTTTGCTTATACTGTCATTTTCGAGTTATACAATACCTTCCATACTTTTTATACCCTGCATCTTCTTTACCAAACAAGTTACTGTTGTAACTCCTTACAATTTTACCTTTGGGATTGGGCATGGACGATCCTCGACATGGATAGATCTATCCCCTCTTTTATTAACAATATCAAAATTGACAATGTTTGGGAACATCCAAAGAAGGAGATTGAGACAACTAGTTTGGGATCGAGGGAGTAGCATTAAGCACAGAATTGAATGCAGTACCTAAATGTTCTCTACTTTTTCTTTTTCCATAGTAG